>OZ024828.1:44423229-44781065 GCA_964016985.1 Anodontia alba | reverse complement strand
GGAACATGATATTACATATATACACATAAAGCCTATATATATATATATATATATATATATATATATATATATATATATATATATATATATATATATATATATATATATATATATATATATATATATATATATATATATATATATATATATATGTGTGGCAACATGATATATACACACATACATATACAACGTATACGACAAAGCGGTATGTAAATAAACGTCAAATATTTCCATACAATTTGAAAAAGGCAGAAAGAAAGAACTGTAGATCCCTTTTCAAAATATCTGCCTGCCATTCCTATTGCACCCCACCCCCTTAGCACAATTCTAATTCTATCTTCCTACTGAAAAGTTTATGTACACACACTGACAACTTCTTTGGAAAGCAGCACAAAAGATGCACTGAAAGAGCGACAATCAGAGAACATAACCTACCCAGCTAGCATTCTGTTCAAATCCATATCGGACCATTATCGGTCCGACAGGAATCCTGACGGACCGACAAGGGTACGATATTGATTTAAATAAGTGGATTGCTACCTGGGTACCACTGACACCGAAAGGAAGCGCAAAATGCCACAAATCCAAGAAGAGGAATTCTCATCGGCGATGTATATCAGCAAGGACTAATTAAACCGCTGCCAGAGAATGAACAGAGCTAATACGTAAGACTGTCATCAGACTGCTATGACGCGCGCGTACTGATTTCGTGCATTATATAACTGACAGGTTTCCCCACGGCGAGTGTTTGAATAGATGAAGCTCAAACCACAACACTGCGCACTTACTTGTCTGGTATTCCACCTTTTGGCATGGTGCCCTGTATTTGTCCGCGGTGCATCAACTTCCTCCTTGCAATATCGAGTCCCCAGGAATGTCTGTCTTTCCCCACAAGGGAGTCTCTTGGCTTGACGAAGGTATCGGCTTGGTCACTCCCAACGCCAACTGTGGCAAACTGACTTCTATGAGCCGCGGCCCAAAAGATTTCAAAAATATGCTTTCCTTTGCTCAGTGCTGTGTAGAAAAATAAAAATAATAAAGCAACGTGTAAATCTACCATTTTTACAAGGGATGCAACTTTTGTGACTAACTGTTTGCGTTTCTGCACAAGACACTTTTGAAAAAAAAAAAAAAAAAAGGTTTCTCTAAACGGAAAGAATTTACTTTTCCCTTGAGATTGAATTCTTTACGTCTAGAGTAGACTTCTTTTCAGAAGAGAGACAAACAGTTCTTGGAGAGTTACCGCCCCTGAAAGCGCGTCATTTCCCCTTAACTGATTCATTAAAAACGAAATGCCTTCAGTCAAAACGTAGGGCAGTGAACCCTCGTTGCAACGACGGCATTTGTTTCCAAAGATGTTGCCATTAAAATGAATTTCCTGTTGTAAAAATCCTTAATGACCAGATGATATGTAAGAAAGGCCTTGTTTTATTCTTATTTCCTCATGTTTTGGATACTTGTTAAAATCGCCTCACTGAGCGATTCTAACAAATATCCAAAACATATGTTTCATGAAGTATGAAATTCAATGTTCATACACAATTTCTGATTAACAGAGATCTCTTGAAAGAACGTTTCGTGCCATTCAACTTATCATCATAACAAATTTTGTCATTGTACAGGGTGTCAGCATTGCGAAAACAAGCCTAATCAAATATATTGAAAATTTCAGCACCAAAACCTGAAAGTTTTCAGATAAAAATTCTGATATTTTCATATTTCAGCTCAAAACATAGATTGTGGGTACTCATTAGAACCGCCTCGCCCCGGCGGTTCTAACGAGTACCCACATTCTATGTTTTTTGAGCAGAAATAGGAAAAAATAATGTATACCCCTTTAAACTCAAGTTTTACTATATGAGAGTGGGGGGTTGAGGGGGTCAAAACTATATAGGCATGTTTTCGTGGTAGTATATAGAGTGTTGTCTGTAATTGAAAGCTGCTGTATAAACTGAAAAAGTTGATACCAATCATTTCGCTCTTTCATAAACCCCCCCCCCCAACATTTTCTGATATCAGTCCCATTAAATTGATATCAGTCCCATTAACATCAGCTAAGCATACCTTTCCACTAGGTTTTAAGGTTGGGGACTTTAAAAGAAATGGATGCACGTCTAAGGGAAATAACTATGATATTGAAGCATTTACCGCCCTTCTCATAGTGGGAGACTTGCAGTAACAGACTTACGAACGAAGAAGCATTGCAACAGAGGAACCGCCTCGGAATGTGTGTAAAATGCATGTACCCCTTTAAATTCCAAGATGAAATTCCAAGATTGAAGAATACAAAGCACTTTCCTTGCCTGACCCACGCGACCTAATTGTACACAAATGAGAGAAATTTAAGAAAACAAATAAAAAAAACTTCAAGGATACAGCTAGTACATGTGATCATTTTGTACAAGGCAGACAAATTTCGTGACGTCCTGTTTGCTTACCTGCAAACGAAGTCCCTTCCGAAAAAGGGTCCACTCTAAAAGCAAAGAATTAACTCCATGAAGAGACGCTTACTCAGAAACAGTCTTGATAGACTTGTCTCCCCTGAATTTGTCATGCTGAATAAATTAAGATTCCATCCCACTTCTATTTTTCAGCCAATCAGATTACTTGATCCAGATTATCGATATAAATTCACATACTTAATGGCAAACAGTGCAGATCCAGATCAATTGGCTTCTTCAGAAGCCAACAGTTCTGGATCTACACTGTTTGCAAATGCAGGACATATCCGGGTTCTGCAGGACTAGGGTTAAAGGATGATGAAGATTTTGAGTGAGGTAAAACAAAAGAAAAATGCCAGTATGTACTTACGTGCTCCCCATTTGGCACCATCAGTCTCGAAGCCTCCTGGTCTATGTCTGAGAACACAAGTGGGATTGACAATGGTAAAACCATCTGAGCACCCCGTTATTCCTGTATCAATCTCTGGATCAATAGCTACATTGTGGACCCATGGAGGGGCAGGTCGGGCTGTTTAAAAGAAATTCAAACCGACTTCTAAACAATGCACTTTTGCAATCAGTATTGACACAGATCGCTGTTACAGCATACGGTTTCTGATCAGAATCTTCACTGTTAGTGATTATCAGATTTACCAAAAATATTGGGACACCTCAACTCCTTATCATAATTCTCCTAATAGTCGAACAAGTCCACTATACTACCTGTCGATGTGTCATATATCTGCTACATGAGAGGTAAACAGTGCAGACCAAGATCATACTGTCTATCTGTTTCTCGATACTGAATCAGTAAATCCTCAGGCGGGGAGGGCAGGGAGGGTGTGTTTGTGATGCGGGGTGGGTGCGTGGGCTGGGGAGTGAATTTTGAATTTAGCGAACGTTAAAACAGATATTTTATTGTCCATTCAGTATATTTACAAGCAGTAAGTCAGAGATATGTTAATACACACCTCACATTTGGGCCTAAATTTTCTGCAGCTGAGACTTCTGCGCAGATATTTTGGGCATAGTCTGAGCATCTATGCAGTTTATTCAGATTCTTCGCTGTCCGCCTCTTACTGTAGAAATATCGAAGAACAGTTAAGATCTTTATTAGTCTGTATCAATGTCGATAGTGAACTAACCTTTGGTACTCTCGGGTCAAATTCAGCAGACGATAAAAATGACATTTTCTTATTTTGTTTTCAGAAAAAGGGTATGACATTTCCTTTGAACTGTCTCCTAAGCAAAGAAAACCGTTTGTATGAATTGACCATCCTATTTTCTGAGTAAATAACGAATATTATTTCAAAATATCGTCTGCTGAGTTTTCACCTAGCATGCAAAGCGTTATTATATTAATGTTTTGTGGAGTTTGTCGAGGTGTAAACTCCGCCCATTACGAAAACCCGCCTATTCAAAAACTGAAAGTTTTCAGATAAAAATTCTGATTTTTTTTTTCAAATTTCTGCTCAAAACATACATTGTGGGTACTCGTTAGAACCGCCTTGCCGAGACGGTTCTAACGAGTACCCACAATCTATGTTTTTGAGCAGAAATAAGAAAAATACTGTATACCCCTGTAAACACCATTTTTACTATATAAAAGTGGGGTTTAAAGGGGTCAAAATTATAAAAGTATGTTTTCGTGATGCGAACCACTCACAAAGGGAATAAAATCGGAAGAACTTTATGTAAAGTTAAGAGTAACTCGCCGTAGTTTGCACATCGGTAAAATCCATAAAAATGACAATTCATTCCTTATAGTTCCATCTTTGTCATCAAAACGTTATAAATGTTGCAAAAAATGTCAATGTTTCGAGATGGCGGAAGGAAAATAAATCCGACGGATTCCTGCTATAGGCTTTATTGGCGTATAAAATTTCTCCTGCAATCAATCAGATTGCGTGAAATGTGTATCAAGGTGAGGAGTTAGAATTATGAATGAGTGTAATATTTACTAACCTGGTTCCACCTCTTTAAGACACAACGCAACTAGACCAATGAAGCAAGCAAGAAGAAAAACTCCAAATACCACGTGATAAGAATTCACGCCTTCCAAACCGTCATCTTCAACACTTGCTCTAAATAATAGAATAAGTATTAACTTTATTATTAACTTTCACTTGGTCTACGCTTAGTTTACAGTACATACAAAAGCTGATTTAAGATTGACAGCAAGATGTCAAGTTTCATGTTAATCCATCCAATAGTCTCCACAAATATACTGACCATGAAATACACGTCACACTAGAGCAAGTGAGCAGACCAAATGCACTTCAATCATTAAGCCAAGGAAATTTTCCAGGTGGAAGTAATAAATCATAGTATGAATTATTCAAATGCAACCAATATGAATGGAGATATTAATGGAAAAAAAAAAGAAAAAAAAAAGAAGAAACTTGGCCATTAGATATAGTTTTAAAACGACCGTGACCTACTATGAGGAAAAAGGCATTCCATAATAATAAATCATTTTAGTGATGATAAAAATCCATGGAATAGGGTTTTAGATATTAAGTAAAATCACTGGACTGTGAAATATAGGTCAGTGTATCCCAGACAAATACTGGCGTATATTTCACGGTCCAGTGATTTTATTTTATAAGCTTTGCCGTAACAATAGGTCACTGTGACCTTGACCTAATTCGAGGTCACAAGCTATGTCACGATAATCAAATATACTGGATGCCCCATACGCAGCATCAGCTAAACCAGTTCTCCAATGTCTGAGAAAAAGTATTTGATTTTGTGTTCCCCAATCGTGAGATAACGTTCCTTCTCATGTACGCCTAACGAAAACTCAAATCAGCCTGTGCATCCGCGAAGTAGGATCCGAGTCTTCATTGTCGAGATGAAGAAACTTTGCATCATTGGCAATCCAAAATGCACCCAGTGAAGATTCTGATCAGACTGCGCGAATGCGCAGGCTGATCTGAATCTTCGTTTGGCACACATGACAGAAGGAACGCTTTCCTACGTTACGGCTCTTATATCATCTTGAATAATAACCGGGAAACCTGAAATCTCCTGTTCCGATAATTTGGCTACGGTTAGCAGAGAGGTTTCTGAGAAATAATTTCTCACTTCAACGTTATAAATATACGGTATCTTCTAGTTGCGATTGCAACGTTCAATACTGAAAAACAGGAATTTTTCCACCTGAGCAAAGTTATCACGAATTTACGTTAAAATCGTTTGAGATTTATTTGAAAATGATAACAAAATTGGTTACATTACCAGTTGACGTTTTAAGTTAAAACTCTAACGACGACGAAGAAGAAGAAGAAGAAGAAGAAGAAGTAGTAGTAGTAGTAGTAGTAGTAGTAGTAGTAGTAGTTGAAGAAGTAGTATTAGTGGAAGAAGAAGAAGAAGAAGAAGAAGAAGAAGAAGAAGAAGAAGAAGAAGAAGAAGTAGTAGTAGTAGAAGTTATAGTAGTAGTAGTAGAAGTAGTAGTATTAGTGGAAGAAGAAGAAGAAAAAGAAGCAGAAGAAGAAGAAGAAGAAGAACGTTGATTCATCGTAGAATGCAGTAAGGTTTAATCTGAAAATCATTACTGTTTTCTTAAAGAAAAAGGATAAGCCACTTACCCACTGGCATCTGCAGAAAATAAAGAAACAAGATATCAGTCACGAAACCTGTAGATCATACATTAATACAGAGATGTGTTAAAATATAATACAGCATTTGCTGTACATCACGAAAACATACCTATATTTATAGTAAAACTGGGGTTTACAGGGGTATACATTATTTTTCTTACTTCTGCTCGGCAAGGCGGTCCTAACGAGTACCCACAATCTATGTTTTGAGCAGAAATATGAAAAAATATCAGAATTTTTTATCTGAAAATTTTCCTTTTTTGGTTGTAAAATTTTCAATATATTCGGATAGGCGTGTTTTCGTATTGGGGTAAAAAATTCAGCAAACAACATCCTGATATGTATTTTGTTATGTTTGTCCAGAAAACAGAGTTTGACATTTCATGCAAATTGAGACAATTTGCATGAAATATCAAACCCTGTTTTCTGAAGAAAAAAAAAGAACAACATCACTAATCCGTAGTCTGTTTAAATTGCCTAAAGAATGGTAAAGTTTAACGGAGTGGCTATTTACAGTCGACTGCAAATAGTCAAAAAACGTTAAAATGGCTAAATGCAGTCGACTGCAGATAGCCAAAAGACGTTAAAATGACTATTTGCAGTCGACTGTAAATAGCCAAAAAAACGTTAAAATGACTATTTGCAGTTGATTGTGGATATAATGGCTATATGCAGTCATTCCAATGTCATATCAACTCTATGTAGATTCTATAGATCGAAAGAAGAAATGTCCCATAGAAAGTATCTTTGACTGAGCTTATTTTACGCTTACAGATATATTAATTTTGTTTCGATGGATGTTTTACATCCCGGTCGACACATTTTAGGTCACTTTGGAGACGTTGCTTCTCTCATTTGTGGGACTATTGGCCGACTGTGAGATCATGATATGGAATGACATCCCGCAGGCTCACCTGAACCGTTGCTGGTCGCATATGCTACAATACACAAATTCGCTTGACGCGGCCCATATGTAACAATCTTAAGAGTGCACATCGAAGACTGTGATAATAATCCGGGAATGAACAGTATGATCTGAGTCCTCTTTGTGAGGACATGTAATTTGCAAGAATTGCTGTGCGAAGGTTATGGTATATTTTGTCATCTGTCACAAACAAGTCAATGAACATTTGAAGTGTGGACTTTTTAAATGCCACACAATGTACCACCTGGTTCACACAGAAATTGAGTTTTTAACATTAATGAATGATACAAGCATTGCCACAATCATACACCGTCGTTTACCAAAAGCAACAGTGGAGGAGAGAAACTGTGTAGAGTAAATTAACTAGCGAATAGAAACAACATAACCGTGCCGCTTTTTCCAAACGAGGTGATTAGGTTGCTAGAAAGCTCTTTAAAAGATCAACAATGTAATATAAAACACTAATTACGTAAGAAAAATTCACAAGACTGTAAATTCCAGTTCTTCCACAAGACCATAGGAAACAACCAACAAAGAGAATAATTATTCCAAAACTACCGTCGACCTTAAATTAATGTAGCAAAACATATGTCATGCACCGTTTTGTCTGGTACTTTTAAGTTACATATTCTGTTTTTTGCGAATTGTCCTTGTACAATTTAATATGAAGCATCAAGCGACAGCAAAAATATAATGCGACTGCATATAGCCATTTGAACGTTTTTTGGCTATCTGCAGTCGACTGCAAGTAGTCATTTTAACGTTTTTTGGCTATTTGCAGTCGACTGCAAATAGCCATTTTAACGTTTTTGACTATTTGCAGTCGACTGCAAATAGACTCTTCCAAAGTTTAATATTTGTATATGTACATGTATATGTTACAGAGAATTCATGAAATAATGTCTCTCGGTTTAGAATTGCAGAGAGAGAGAGAGAGAGAGAGAGAGAGAGAGAGAGAGAGAGAGAGAGAGAGAGAGAGAGAGAGAGAGAGAGAGAGAGAGAGAAAGACTATTGTAATAGTAGACTTCCCTTTGTTGAACCGTAAATTTCACACTTAGTAAATTTCACGCCGTGAGGAATTGGTACTAATTCCTCACAGCGCGTGAAGAATTGTCACCAATACGTCACGGATTTTATACCAATATTTCTCACGTGTGAGAGAAATACGCACGTAGTCAAATTTCATGTAGCAATCATGCATATTCCTCACATCGATAAAATACCCCCTAAAGCTGCTGCATTTTGCATTCGATGTGTTACTGTTGGAACATCTGGGACAAGAGTTAGATTGCTTAAGATGAGCCGAGTCGCGAGAAAACCTTTCCACGGTGTTTCCGACTAGACCCGCCAGCCTGTGTAACTATAAAAGCAAGTCTTAGCAAGAGCTAATTTTTCTGCTAATGTTTATTTGTAAGTATGTGGTTTCTGTTCGGAGGGGTTTCCTCTTCCTTTTGGTGCTTGGGATAGGCTGCGTTGTTTTATTGTAACACTCCCTGGGCCTTCCATATAATTATTTTTAACTTCTGATTTAGAAACTTGGTATATTTTTCAATCAGTGCAACGAAAAACAAATGCGCTGATTCTTCTGAGTGGTCGGAGCTATTCTGCGCATTTGTTATTTTTATTTCTTTTTATTTTTTTTTTATTTGTGCTTTGTTTGTTTGTTTGATTTAGTGTTTGACGGCTACGATCAACAACTTAGGTTATTGACGGTCAGTTGACCTAACCACACTGTTCCTGGACAAGCCTCCCAGAGGCAGTTAACCAGTACTTAGTGAAAATTCTTTCTCCATCAGCTGACAACTGCTCTACTGGAATTGGCGGAAGAGGATGATTGGTCGTAGCAATATTTTCATGACCAAATCTTCACGAAAGAATGTGCCGGACGGGTCGATCTAGGGACTCCCGGCAACAAGTAATTGTAGACGGCCTCGCTATCGCGACCGGCCTTTTTTTTTTTTTTTTTTTTTCTCAATGTTTGATAAACCTTTTGAGGGGTCTCCCTTTGTTGTATATATGAACCATGTCCCTGGGAACCATGTCATTTTGAACTGGGTCTTCTCAGTGTCACAAAAACGTATCCGCTCTGTAACACCAAAAATATGAAGAAAAGCACTAAACATTATGAAGAAACACTCATGAAACTTCATAAAAATATTTCTAGATGCTTGATTTATTGAATATTTAATAATTTTTGTGATGCTTAGGGACCTTCTCTTGAATTTCATGCAGTTATTTTGACAAAATGTCATTTAAAAAAATGAAAATTTTAACAACACACAGAATTCTAAAAAAAATCATAATTTCAAGCCCCTGTGAAAATATCAACCGACTTGAGAAGGAACACAGAGAGCAAGAAAAGTAACACGGGAATGATTACTTGTGGAGTTATGGTTCTTTGAAATGGTAAACAGTAGATATGTTTGTGGCCGATCTGTAACTAAAAACATACAAAGTATCTCATGTAATGTCATATAATAGTTAATCAACATTGGACGACATACAGAACGCAAGAGCCATACTGTTAATTTCGCATCATCATACTTGAATTAGCAAACTGTTTCAGTGTAATGAAAAAAAACAACAACAATACTGTCATTTGTCTATCTGTGCACAGAAAATGTATCTTTTGGCCTGAGTAAACTATCACTAAGCGTGATAATTTCAGGGGATATTAATGCAGATATTTATATATAAACCAATAAACCCTTCACAAACACTATATATCTTTAAAAAGGAAAATATGCAAATACAATGTAATAACACAATTCTCATGTGTGAGGAATTGGTACCAATTCTTCACATGTAAGAGGAATTGGTACCAATTCTTCACACATGTAAGAGTAATTGGTACCAATTCTTCATACCCCTCAAAAAAACAGGTCACAGGTGTGACGAATACTTACCAATTCTTTACACGTCAGAAATTATCAAAGAATTCTTCACATGTATGAGGAATAGGTACCAATTCTTCACACCCGAAAAAAAGTCGCACCAGTTCTTCACAGGTGTGACGAATACTTACCAATTCTTCACACGTCAGAAATTATCAACATGAGAAATTTGAGCACAAATTTTAGACCCCAAAATTTATCGAAATTGACCATACGTAAATTTCACATTTGGCAAATGTGACGTATTAGTACCAATTCTTCTTATGGGTGTGAAATCTACGAAATGAGAAGTTTACGGTTCAACATCCCTTGTTACTTGGACCTATCAACAAGAATCTCTGTTAATGGAATTCATGTTGTTAATGGAATTTTCTTTTCACCAAAAACATTTTTCGAGAAATTTCATATTTTTCCATGTTGTGTCTTTCAGTTAAAATTTTGACGCTCTATGATATTTTTGTCTGTAATGCATATCACTGCGAAGCCAAGGAATTGTTTGTGTCGCAGTCAAATCATTGGGGTCATGTCGAGCGCGGTCACTGTACCTGACCACATTTTAATTGGCTTAGCAGGCTTAGTGCTCTGAGCGGTAAACCAGTATTATGCACTTTCTTTTGCTAATACACTAACAACTGTCCAACTTGAATCAGCGGAAGGGAGAGAAATTTCATGTTCAATCTCCATGAAAGAATGTTGTTGACCCGGCGGGGGGTCGAACCCGCATCCATCAGTCAGATGCGCATCCAAGTGAGCCACCGAGGTCGGCTAAGGAATAAGTTTAAGACAATGTCATTCCAAAATACTTTGAATGAAAATTAGATCGCAAGTCTTTGAGCAGTACTGCAGTATGATTGTTAACGAAAAATCTCGTTATTGTTTTATTTCATTTTGCTTTTCTTTTTTTTTTAAATTATATTTACGAATATATTAAAATAGATAAAATTTGCTTTTACAAGACTTTTTTCGGATATCATTTGTGCAGTGGGCGGAATCACAATCAGGTTAATATAATGTGTGCCATTCTAGTTTATATAACAAAATGGAAGAAATGACAACAAAGAAAATTTAAACATAACGGTAGCCATTGAAACCTTAAAAGGTTTCTTAAATTAAATTACGACGAGTGCGATAATCCTTATATTAAAAATCCCCATGTTAACCTTTAACGCGCCAAGCAAAATTTGTTGCACTAGACGACATTCTAAAGTCCTTATTTTTATATAATTTTTCAGAGAAAATAAGTCTTGATATTTCCTGTGCAGGCGATTCACGTGAAATATAAAGACATTTTTCTGAAAAATTAAAATTAAAATTGTCGTCTGCTACAGTCGTGGCACATGGAGACGCAAAACATACAAAACGACACAAAATATTCAACAACTATCTATCCTACCTACAGAAAATTAAATCCTGATTTAAAACTTTACTAAACCATTAGCTTATTACGGTCATTGTTTACTTAAAATCTCCGTTTTACAAAGCCTATATAGATTTTCTTTCTTCACAAACAATTTATTAATTATAAATACCAAAGGAAAACAGATCTGAACGGGTCCTTAAGCTCTGAAAGTCATTTCCAAGTTTATTTGTTTGTGTTGGGGTTTTACGGCCCAGTCGAGCGCGATCAGTTTACCTAACCATACGTTTACTGGGCAGGCTAAGTCCTCTAAGCGGTTAACCAGTATTGTGCACATTCTTTCGCCAGAAACTGACAACTGCCCTTCTTGAATCAGCGGAAGGGAGAGAATGACCGTAGAAAATATTTCATGATCAATCTCCACGAAAGAATGTTGCCGACCTCGGCGGGGGTTGAACCCGCGACCTCCTGGTCTCCAGTCGGACGGCGCATCCAACTGAGCCACCGAGGCCGGCTCCAAGTTTATTTAAAATATTGTCTCCAACAGCCATAGACACAATCTTACTACCTTCAGAGTGAAGACATTTTAAGGCTCGCTATTCCTCAAAATAGACATTTTATCCAAGAAAGGTTTAATAAATTGATATATGGTATTAATACAATCATAAAATATGGCACCGACAGCCTGTAAAATTTCAGTTAGTCCCTCGTTCTTGAAAATGAACTGATTTTTATCGTATCTCTGAATTAATGTTGCCAACATTAATTCAGAGATCAATAAAAAATCATTTCATTTTTTATCCAGTTCAAGGACGAAAAACTATGGGAGCAAATTCTTTCCTTTTACATGTACGTGCAATTCACCCCTTTTCAGAGGGGAGAAAATCAATTTTGACAGTTATCTCCCTTGAATGTGTATCAATTCCCCTTAAATGCAATTTTATTTCGTTATCACTCATCAATAGACACAATAAAACTGAGTTTGCTGCATGTAAACTATTTATTTATTTATTTTTCTTCTTCATTTCCAAAGGACCACTTTCACATTATGTTTAGAGAATGTACATGAATGCCCGCCTTGAATATGGTTTACTTTCTGAAAGTTAGTTTGTAGACATCTCAGCCGCAACGTTAGAAAATGTACCACCAGACTTGTGCGCACAGCGAATATTGAGATCAGTCTGCGCATTCGTGCAGTCTCCTTATGAAAACAAGCCTATTCAAATATACTGAAAATTTTACATCCAAAAATGAAAATTTTCAAACAAAAATTCCGATATTTTTCATATTTCTGCTCAAAACATAGATTGTGGGTACTCGTTAGAATCGCCTCAGCGAGGCGATTCTAACGCGTACCCACAATCTATGCTTTTGAGCAGAAATAAAAAATAATAATTATCCCTGTAAACCCCAGTTTTACTGTATAAAAGTGGGGTTTAAGATAGTCAACACTATATAGGCATGTTTTCGTGATGTATTCAGAATCTTCACTGGGGGCATTTTAGATAGCCAAAGATGCCAAATGTTTCCATGCAGACAACGAACACTCTTATCAGAAGGCTGATTTGAGTCTGTGTTGGGCGCACATGTCAGCAGGTACGTTTTCTCATGTCGCGGCTCAACGGTTCTGTAGGCAGACAGAGAAATTCCGGAACAGACAGCACGAGCGCGCACTCTGATCTGTCCATTAGTTGTCTGCATATGGCAGCAGGGTCCTTTTGTCCTTGCAGTGCGTTTGATATGCATTACTGACGGTTTCGCATTTACCCTAGGTATTCGAGCACCTCAGCTCCTTAGCAAACTTGTTCTAAAATTGGAACAAATACAATTTACAACCCCATGTTGTGTCTAAAGATTGCTGGATGAGTAGCAAACAATGTAGATCCTGATGAGACGCTGTGTTCTGTGGCGTCTCATCTGGGTCTACACTGTTTGCTCAGGTTTGCTCAGGCCTGTCTGTTCGAATACACACGGTAATTACGGTATTCTTTTGTTCATCTCAAGATAACCATAAAGCGTTCTTTTTTTCAAAACTTTGTCAACATAGACATTTGGAACAATCTTTTTATGTCCCGAACAGAATTCGGAGCATATAATTGCTGCCTCTGTCTGTCTGTCTCTGTTTCTGTCTGTGTCTGCCCGTCTGTCATAACTTCGTTTCTGAAGCATAATTAAAATTGTTGTAGATAAAATGCGTATATGTTTTACTCAAGAAGAAACAAAAGGCTGCCGCAAAAGTAATTTGCTTTCCTCAATACTGTTCTATATATATGTGAAATAAGCTTATTCTAGATAGGACATCTTATAAATTTCTTATAAGTATTGGTTAATAACAGAAGACAATTTCAGATTACCTGTTGACTATCATGTAGGAGACGCTTTCAATATAGGGGGAGTTTACCTGTCGTTCTGCTTAAAGTATGAGTACCTTCCCATTGGGCACATGGCGTTTATACAACGTCGATAAATAAATAAATAAAAAATAAATCAATAATAATAAATAAATAAATAAATAAATAATAAAAAAGATCTTGTTTCATCGAGTATAATTATGCCAGCCATACTTTTCTGTATGAGGGAAATTCATTATACAGCGAAATGACTGACTGTAAAGAAACCGGTTTAACAAGTTAAGGACATTAATGAATGAGTTTAGCTGAATAATATTTATTTACAGGCATTACCTCCATTGGCGAATACAATGACTTTTCAGTACAACAGAAAACAACCTTTACATAGACAAACAACAAGGGGATCGCTAATACAATCATATTCTATACACATTAATAAGCTGTAATAACATGTAATATGGTTGTGTATGAGTCTTTCAAACATAAATAATCTGTTTTGTGGAAAATCGATTGTGAGTTGTATACTTCTAAAATTACATCATAAAAGTATAAATAAAAACGTGAAACGACATTACTCCGCCACTATCACCAAAAATAAGCAAAATTTACAAACCAGACCTCCATAACATCAAAGCACAAACCAAGTTTGGTGAAAATCGATTGATATTTACTCAAGTTATCATCCGGAAACGAAAATACGGACGTGTGGCGGGCAGATAACTGTCAAAAACTGACGAAATTTGCCCATAAGCAAACCTAAAGGAGATCTCCAAAATAATAATGCACGTACCAAGTTTGGTCAAAATCGATTAATATTTACTCAAGTTATCGCCCGGAAAAAAAATACACACTTGTGGCGGGCAGATACATGTAACTGTCAAAAACTGATGATTTTTCCCGGTTTGTGGTTCTTCAAATGTGCATGAGTAGTCCCCTAATTGGCTACAGACATGCGTTTTATTTTATTTTTTTTTTTTGCCTGAAACTTCCTCGAGGTCTCTTTTACATCTCTGCGAACAGCAAAGGCTCTGACGAAAATGCACTTATGCGCAGACTCGCCTGAGCTTTTGCTGATCGCCAATATGATGAGTACCCTTTTTTTCGTGTGCTGGCTCATATAAGTAATCAATTAAAACAGAAGAAACATACCTGAGAGCAAGATGATCCCTAAAAACAAAGGAAAGACATTCGCCCCTGTGGACGCCATATTCAAGCTCCTGGACGTTCAGATTAAAGTATTAAACTGACCGTTCTTTTCACATGAAAGAATAGAATATTGAATTTACTGCACTGTTTTGATTCTGCCATAGATACAATAAACATCGTCCGTTCGATAGAATAATAGCTGTCACGTGACCACATGTACCTTCGGACAAGTGCGCCCAGCGCAGACAGTTCAGCTGGCGCGTCCGCGCAGTCAGATCAGAATCTTCTCTGTGCGCATGAAGAATCAATGGACCCTTGGCTATCCATAGGGCACACAGCGAAGAATCTGATCAGACTGTGTGAATGCGCAGGCTGATCTGAGTCTTCGCTGGGCGTAACTGTCCAAAAGGACGTTTTCACGCATTTAGGTACCTGTTATGGTCACCGAGAGGAATGGACATAATAGCTTTAGTGGATTACTTAAAAATACCGTATTTACCTATACAATTTTGACACTTTCATCTTTTATCGTATCGGTGCTAAATTTCTTATAGATTTATTACGGTTTTTAATGCGTCTAAGAATTGCTGAGCGAATGGTCAGCTGTATAAACCTTGACTACACGGAGCTAAATGGAACAATATTTTCTTGATCTACACTGATTGCTTAGGACATGTCGGCCCGAATATTTAGGGTAAATACATCTCCAAAGGTACATAGGAATACATATTCTCCAAACGTACATACTACCTCTAAAAAGGTTAAAGGTGCCCAGTCTAAGTGTCACGTTTACCTTAATGTTGTTAACACATAAATGCCCGGATACACCAAATGTTCTCTTACATAAGCTCATAAGGGACTGCACTTTGTAGAGGTTTCATCTGTTCGATAACATTACGAAAACGCGCCTATTCAAATACAATGTATACTGAAGATTTCATCACCAAAAAATGAAAATTTCCAGATAAAAAATCTGATATTTTTCATATTTCTGCTCAAAACATAGATTGTGGATACTCGTTAGAACCGCCTCGTCGAGGCGGTTCTAACGACTACCCACAAACTATGTTTGGGCAGAAATAAGAAAAATAAATGTATACCCCTGTAAATCCCAGTTTTACTATACTGAAAGGAAAAGGAAACGCAGGGTAAATTTTATTCCTAAATTTCATTCAAGTTTGAAAAAGTTTGTTAAATATTTTACTATGATTACAAAACGGTACATGTATAGAACAAAAGTTCCAAATTTCATTGGTTTGTGATCAACAAGTCTCGAGTTATTGAAGTTCATTGGTAGCTACCCCCCAAATCTTGAAATCAAAATCAAACTGAAAATCAATATCGGGTGTGCCCCCCTCTTGCTGCCGTTGCTGCCCTAATTCTCCTTTGGATAGAGTTAACCAAAGCATTGACAGTTCGCATCGGGATGTTATTCCATTCATCGATCAACGCATTCCTTAGTTGTGCGAGAGTTGCGGGGGGATTTCGGCGCTTCCTAACCCTTCTGTCCAGCTCATCCCACATGTGCTCTATTGGGGTCAAATCTGGACTGTACGGCGGCCATGCTAGTGGTGCGATGTTATTGTTTGCCAGGAAATCCTGACAAACTCGGGCAACATGTGGTCGGGCATTGTCCTGCTGCAGAATCAGATTACGTTGTTGCACAAGCGGGACTGCAACAGGACGCAAGATCTCATCCCTATACCTTACAGACTTGATTTGACTCCAATAGAGCACATGTGGGATGAGCTGGACAGAAGGGTTAGGAAGCGCCGAAATCCCCCCGCAACTCTCGCACAACGAAGGAATGCGTTGATCGATGAATGGAATAACATCCCAATGCGAACTGTCAATGCTTTGGTTAACTCTATCCAAAGGAGAATTAGGGCAGCAACGGCAGCAAGAGGGGGGCACACTCGATATTGACTTTCAGTTTGATTTTGATTTCAAGATTTGTGGGGTAGCTACCAATGAACTTCAATAACTCGAGACTTGTTGATCACAAACCAATGAAATTTTGAACTTTTGTTTCATACATGTACCGTTTTGTAATCATAGTAAAATATTTAACAAACTTTTTCAAACTTGAATGAAATTTAGGAATAAAATTTACCCTGCGTTTCTTTTTCCTTTCAGTATATATAAAAGTGGGGTTTAAGGGCGTCATCATTTTATAGGCATGTTTTCGTGTTGAGTAGGACAAATATGTGACCTCCTGTTTGCTTTTCTGCACACTAAACCGTTTTCAAAAAAATGTTCTACTCTAAAAGGAAAGAATTTGCTCCTCGGGAGCAAAATCTTTCCCTTCAGAGTAGAACCCTTTTCAGAAGGGAGACAAAACAAATTTGACAGAGTTGCCTCCCGTTAAAGTGTATTAATTCACCTTAACTGCTTCAGTTATTAAAGTATAACATTATAGCAAACAGTAAAGATTGTTTTGTGGCATCTGATCTCGGTATACATTGTTTAGAAAAGTCGCGTCTGATGTGGGTTCACACTCTTAAAACAAAGCGTGTGGTCAGATGTCCAGCAGTATTTGTTTATGCGAAGCTTGACTGGATGAAGCTTGCAGACTTTAACTTTTGAGAAATAGTTTTCAACCAAGAGTTTGCGTTTAGTTGCCAAAGCACATCTAGAATGATTCACTGAAATTAGCCGAGTAACAGCATTTCCTACAAGATTGCATTGTGCACAGCAAAGACTCAGACCAGCCTGCGCATTCTGCAGTTTATCAATATAGATTGACGACGCTATAAAATTACATGTGCGCCCAGGGAAATCTCAGATCAACATGCACATCCTTGCAGTCTGATCAAAGTCTTCGCAGTGCACCCATTGGATAGCGAAGTATCCATAGCGTCGTCAGGCAGACAGCGAAGACTGACAAGAATGCGCAGGCTGGTCTGAGTCTTTGCTGAGTCAGCTACTTCCATTAGAAGATGTAGACATAGGAAGAGGTGAGACGTTCGTTATCGCTAAAACATTTACATGTATCGTTCAAAAGTACAGCTAATATATCGTACAGCTGTGTATGGACAGGTAATACAAGCTTCTGGAGTTTAAAGATGGCGCTTTATCGGGTGACTCTGGCTACTCCGCTTCTCAACGCAGCTAATTTTCCATCATTAAACCATGTTTTCAGAGGGAAGGAATTGAAAATACTATGAAAAACGGCGAGATAATGACTACACAACCGTTACTCCAGTGGAAATAAAGTGTTATAGTGTTCGAGCGGAGTGCAGCAGAGATATAGGCGGGAAATCTATTATGAAAATATCGTAGTCATTGTTACTGAGGGGATAAAGCTTGCGGAGTTGGGGGAGGGGACCATTCTAACAGCAAAAACTTATTTCTCTCCGGTAAAGTTATTAGGCAAATCACTAAGTTCTATTTCGTAACTGTCTACGCCCTCAGGCTTAGACAATCTTAATGTTTGCAACTGCTCCGGAAACACTTTATGCAAGGTTATGAATTGGTCCAAGGCTGTTTTCCAGGGATAGCTCAACGTTATTATAACTAAGTAGTAGCTTCCGCAATAAAGCTTTGTCTACGCTTTACAGACCGAGCTTTTTGATAAAGCTAATCCATCATTATTACGAGGATAGCGACATAATAAAAAAGCTGGGAAAGATCATATATCTCTTCACCCATTTTACGCGGAGACGATACGGAAAAAAAAAAAGAAAAAAAAAGGGAGTTAACTTTGAAAGCTTTAGCGCGAAAACATCAGCAGACGACGTATTAAAATGGGTTTTTTTTGTTTTGTTTTTTTCCCCTAGAAAACAGGTTTTCAAATCCTGTTTTCTGGACAGATATCATCAGTTTGTCGTCTGCTGAATTGGTCCAGAGAACGGTAAAAATTGAACATCTTAGTCTGACCAGAGCTATCATTTTTTCGCCGATATATTCTGTGGTATTCATATTCATGATGGCCAACCAAACTCCTGTGCCAATGTGTGCGCTGATCTGGGCCTTCGTTGTCCGCAAATTGCATAATGGCTCTTTTCTCCGATCGAACGTCAAGCGGGAATAGCGAGCGTATTTTAACATTTACTCCAATGTGGCCAGATTCAGCAGACGACAAACTGATGATATTTTTACATATTTTCCCCTGAAAATAGGCTTTGATATTTCATGCAAATTGTATTGCCAAAATAGACAATTTGCATGAAATGTCAAATTCTATTTTCTGGGAAGGGTAAGAAAAATATTTCAAAATGTCGCCTGCTTAACTTTTTTAAAGCTTTATTTCCAAGTAATGTCTTGTAGCGTTTTGATTTTTAAGTCTTGATATTATATATAGCATTATTTCGCAAATAGCTTTTTCCACTGGCTGGATGGAAATGTGTTTGGACGTTCACGTTTGCTTGACGGATATAATATGAATTTAATAGGTGCTACCTATATCCGTGCGTCCGAATTATCATCACATGCTTCATAGGTGGGTTGGCCAGATCTAACTGAATTTGATTTCAGACCACGCTTGACTTCTGAATCCACAGAATGAATTGCGATATAACGTTCGTCAACAATATTTCAGTAGTTCAGAGACATTGCGTCCAAATTTATGGGACATTCACCCAACCCAGTCACATTGATTCGGGTCCTGCTTTGTTACTAACGGCTCTGTCATGGAGGCTTTAGGCAGCCCATCTATTTCGCGGGCCCCGATGGGCGGGGGTGGGGGGGGGGGCATGCTTTCCGAATAACGAAAACAAGTGTATGCCGATGACAGGTACAACGGTATAACGACAATATAATTTCGTTCGCTTACCTGAAATCTATTTTACTGCTTCAGGAGTTTTCCTAAACATTTTTGACCATTTGTGCGTTTTTGTCTTTGTTTCGTTTTGGTCTTTTTTTTTTTTCGCGAGTCTACACATTATGAAAAGCAGACAAAAAACGACATAAAAATAACAATTTACCAACCGGTCGAACAAACACATTATAGTGTCGAAGTTTTTTTTAGATTATCACGTGAGCGTAAAGTCGTCTATGTGTTATCTAAAAATCTACATCAAAGTGTACCTTATGCACAAAACGAATCATGCTTAGCTTGTAAATAGACGAAGAATGGACAGAAATAAAATTCGAAGTGGAGACAAAATTAAAAAAAGCCGCGATCGCAAATTTTGTAGGCTGACGTCATAAGTCTCGTGATTCAACCCCTTGCAATTGGATTACTTGGCATTATTGGTTGTTTTGTTGCTATTATCGGCACGGCAGCCGTGCCAATAGTCTCGGCCAAATCACGGAACGCTTATTGTTTTTGAGGATAAGCTTCGAACCACCCAAGCGTTTGTTGGACCGTCACATTTTTGATCACACATATCACTGGTCACATCGGTAGTCTATAGTAGTGCGTCTGCACGCGGAACCGCTCCGCGGTTCGGGGAACTGCTTCGCAGTTTCCGTTGGACGCACTTATTAGTATCATATCTCCAGATAAAAAGTCGGTATCAGAATTTTTTTCTTATTTCTCCAAGAAAAACATATGTTGTGTGTACTCATTAGAAGCGCCTCGGCGAGGTCCACAACATATGCTACCATGGAGAAAAAATAGCATCAGTTTTTGGTTGAAAAAAAAAGTGCCTTATCTGGACCTATGGGTATAAAAATGTAATCCAAAATGTAAGCAAAATGTAGACGTTCCTCACGGCATATACGCCCAGCGAAGAATCTGATCAGTCTGCTTACCCACACTGTCCAACTAGCTTCCGTTGTTCGCTTGAAGAACCCGTGGACCCTTTTACTATCCACAGAGCCCAATCACGTTAGCTTTCCCATAATATGTGACCATCCTCTAATACCCCTATAACGTCTACATAGTAATTTCAGGAGCTTGCCTGAATTCTGAATAAATTTAGCATTTCTTAAAATGGTTGTGTTTAAAGCATCAGAAATAATTTAAGAAATCTGTTTGCTCATTAAACCATCCACTAAAAAGGGGTACCTAACTTTGCATACGCACATTAGACAGGTTCCGAAGTTGAAATCTTAAACTTTTATCTACTGATTATAAATAAAAGCAGATAGCAGTTAGAATGTTTTTGCTATTTTTTTTTTCGCAGAAAACAAGACGAGATTTCATTAGGAAACAGTTTGATTGAAATGCCAAGTCTTATTTTCCTGTAAAAATAACTAATATTCATCTGATAATTTACCCTTCAGAGTGCTAAAGCTTAAAATGTATAAATGACAGAACAGGTAATGAGTGCATCATCACGAAAACATGCCTATATAATTTTGACCCCCTTAAACCCCACACTTATATAGTAAAATTGAGGCTTACAGGGGTATACATTATTTTTCTTATTTCTGCTCAAAAAATATAGATTGTGGGTACTCGTTAGAACCGCCTTATCGAGGTGGTTCTAACGGGTACCCACAATCTATGTTTTGAGCAGAAATATGAAAAATATGAGAATTTATATTTGAAAACTTTCAGTTTTTGGCGATGAAATTTTCTAAATATTTGGATAGGCGTGTTTTCGTAATGTTTTCTCCTGACCGTTTCAAGACGGCTCGCATTTTTTGTTGTATAATTAGACCTTTGGCTGGCTATAGAACCACATTGGGGACTTTTGTACACCATGATTTTCTGAAACTACATATTATAAGAAACAAAATGACACATGTTAGGCTACTGGCAATAGGGGCGTTTGCGTGTTAAAGGCATGTTACCAACATTACCCTCAAAGCAATAAAAATAATTTGGTGTAAGTACTAAAGTAACCATATTCTTACTTTCTAGCAAGCTATTTGCTTCCAATACATGTGGTTTTATAGACAGGAACTGTCGATTGCTTGTGATATAACTGATACATACGTTACTAATAGTAATAAACCTCATATATAAGTTTCCTAATACAGCATTTTGGACGACTTTGACCAGTCAGTGACTAGAAATTTAATCTAATGCTGTTTTACAATAGATTAACACTATATGTTCTCCTTTGTCCATTAAGAAATGGAAACAAATAAGCTTGACTAGGCAAATGACATTAGGAATGATATTTACTTTAAACCATTCAATATATAATACAATATTTTATTCAGCATCAAGCAAATACACCAAAGTTGCTTATACTCCTACAACAACATATATATAGTAGTGAGGACAACAAAAATCACTGTCAAATCTAGCATGTTTACCGAGGAGCTTAGCAAATGAATACGTACGGATACATATGTTCAGCCGGCTCTCTGCCTCCCTAAGTACACGGGAAAAGAGTGTTTTGCCCCTAGTAATTATCCCAAGATCGGGGGAGTCAAGACATGAAGCATGTAAGCGAATCCCTTGGCTACCCCTGACTTAAGTAAGTTAATTGAGTTAATGTCTTTGAGACAACGTGAGTCAGCTGCGATTCCGTCTTATATTGTGTTAGTATGAAAACTTGTTCCCAACTGTAATCAGTCTAATAGGCTGATTCCCAGTTACACAATGTATTAGCAAATAACAAGACGAAATATTTAGACGTAAACGTCTAAGTACCGGCACAAATTTTGTTCATGTTTACTAAGAGATATGGGACAAGGGTATACGAAAGTTTAATAAATTTTCAATGTAACAGATAAAAAAGAACAACAATGTGATTCTTTAATGTATGCTTTATTAAGGTCTATTAAATTTTTTGAATGAAATAAGAATAAATTAGACATTAATCTGACAAGTATATAAAGCCAAACCATTTCACGTGGAAACACTATAAAGCGCGAGCGTGCAAAAGAAAAGACCTGTGTGGGCTGTACTGTAGTTTTATCAGGTATATAATACCAAGAAATTTCTTCTGAAAAAAAAAACAAAACAAAACAAGAAGAAAACAAAAAAAACAAACAAAAAAAACAACAACAACAAAAACAACAACAACAACAAAAAAAAAACAAAAAAAAAAAACAAAACAAAAAAAACAAAAAACAACAACAAAAAACAAAACAACAACACTAAAAACCCACGTGAGTGTGCAAACCACATGAGCGTGCATAATAAAGAACACACGGGGACTGTACTGTATTTTTTTTAAATCTGGAGATGATTCATGATGTTTGAAATGTATTATAATATGCTCAATGTATGATTCTTGCAATTAATGCCTGCAACGTGTCAAACTCAAACTGATAGAAAAACGACCGGTCAATGAAAACAGCTATGCAGGGGCATAGCACTATGTAAAATTATCATCTCAACAAAGGTGGACCTTGCACCTGAAGAACCCTTTTAGTTTATTTATAAAACATAGGTGACTATGCACCTAAATGAAGATGGCATGTACATACACATGTTCTAAATATGAGTGCTTTTTTGACGACTGACTATCGAGATATAAGCATTTAAAAACTTAACCGTAGCATAAGAGCACTTTACAGAAGTGTCCCAGATTTTGACCTCTAGCCCCATCCCGAGGCTTGAACTCAGGGTCCATACTTATAGAATCGCAGAAGACCCTCCTATGTACACATGCTCCAAATATGAATGCTTTCTGTTACGTGACTGTTGAGATATGGAAATTAAAAAACAACAACAACAACAAAAAAACAACAACAACAACAAAAAAACAAAAAACAAACAAACAAAAAAACAACAACAACAAACAAACAAACAAAAAGAAACAAAAACAAACAAACAAACAAACAAAAAATCTTTATCGCGGTGTGACGCGCACGTACACGTACCGTACGAGCTTTAGATTAGAAATAACAAAATTGATAAATGCAACTTATAAAGCCAGTTTTACTTTATAAAATTGGGTTTTGATGGAATCTTCATTGCATAGGCTTGTTAACCTGATGAAAGGGGATTATTATGCCTATGTTGAGAAAATTAAATATCATATGAGTAGGATAGACATCTTTATCACATTTGTAACTTTGCACTCTATATACCCCATTTGTAGCTTTGCATGCCATTTTACACATAATACAGGTAAAATATGCAACAATCATGCACATCTAAAGAAATGAAATAATACTGGTTGTATACCAACCTAATAAATGTCACCATGAAGAGACGTACTGAATTTGAAAAAAAAAAAAAAAAAAAAAAAAAAAAAAAATTAGTCACTGCGTGATTCGAACTCGCGCCCGTCCGCGTGACAGCCGAAGAATCATTACGCCATAAACCCGATGTAACTTTATGTTGCAAAATTAAGGCACTTATCAATACGATGTGGTTTTAAAAGTCCACTGAGAGCTAATCGAACACGCTCCCGTATGTAAAAATCCAAAGCTATATTAAGAGACCGGCGCGATTCACGCGCCGGTCAAATACATACAAACAAAGTACAGCAAGCTGTCGTCCTCTCAAAGTACCCGGGACACGATTGTTTACCCCTAGCAATTACCTCAAGGCTGAGGGACGAAGACACGTGATTCAATGGCGGGTGATTGTTATAATTTCTCTCTCTCGGTCTAAAAAACTTAAAAATGTAAACCTTTTTTGTGTCTTCCTGAGGAGGAATTGAGTAAATTTCAATATTGTAGCGTTGAGACATGAGAAGGACACTCTAAAACAGATAGGTTCACAAGGAAGATGGTATTTTTTTTCGCTTTTTCAAGAATTTTATACCAAACAGTGACTACATATTACTCAATCATTGTTTACATCTTGAACTTTAACTGCTTTTGGCTTTTTTATGACTGAAAACTACTACTACTACGACCCACGCTAAATAATTCTTAAAGTATACTGCTCAAAATAAGTAGTGTTGCATTGGACTAATATGAGCGAACAAGCTACACCAAGTTCTGTGAGCACCAAAAAAAAAAAAAAAGAAACTTATCCTCTCCTGAATTTAACATAGACTTAAAAAAGAATCGTGTGCATATAAGTTCTTTATCTGAATCGGAGTCAGACGTGTCTCTAGTCGAAGATAGAAACATGGCGTCGAACACAGACACAAAAATGTTGCTACTGATACAGATGTAATGGCTGATCATTCGCCACAACTAACACAGCTCACACTACAAGAAGCACATTTGGAAAAGATAGCTACTTTCATAGAAGAGGCCTTTCAACCGAAACTAAATAAACTTGTGCAAGACTCTATTCAGTCTCAGATAGCAGGGCTAGTCACCTCACTTGTTAATGGCGTCTTAGATGGTTCAAATGCAAAAAATACATCTCTCGAAACAGAAAACATGGAGCTCAAGAAGAGAATTCCAAAGCTTGAGACAGTAGCTGACAATGCAGAACAGTACAGTCGGCGCAACTGTTTGAGGATCTCCGGCAGGTTTTGCCAAATTCAATATTGCTTTTTTATTAGTTTTAGACATCAGATCATCGAAATTATTTCAGGTTGGCCAATGACAAAAATACGGCTTCAGATATTTTCTTCGTAAATCTCTGTAAAACGGGCATACTAACAGGAAATGATATTCGTTTTTCACAAAATTACCATTACAATGTCTACATATTCTTCCACTTCTTTCAATATTTTGGTATATTCCCCGCTCAACTTTGTCAGCGCGACCCTATATTTATTTTCGGAGATAAAATTCAAATAGTTTTCAAAATTAAAATCATGTTTATAGCGAGCATATAGTAAAAGTCTATTTGAATTATTAATGATGGCATACCATGTTTGCTTATACATATCAAATATTCTTTGTTTTATTAAACTGAAGGGGATATCCATTTCAAATTGGTGAATCCAAATATGGCTGAGTCCAAGACTATCTAAAATACCTTTAACTTGGTAGGCCCAGTTAAAACCATTGTAAGATATGTTATTATCTGCGTCAAGTTTTATCAGCATATATATTTTCTTTGGTATAAAATTATCTTTTGAAGAAAGTATTTTTTTCCAATATCTGATCATACCAATCTTTCTATATATTGATAACGACACTCTGCCCAACTCTCCGTACTCTGACAAGTATGTTGATTTTTTAACGTTTAAGTTAATATCCATCAACAAAATTTGTATGTAAAATTTCGACACCTTTTGCCTCGTACATGCCCCATACCTCCGCGCCGTAGCATAATATAGATCCGACCATGACATCAAAGAGTTTGCATTTTTCAGACATTGGGAGTTCTATTTGACGGAAAAGTGAAAATAAGTTATACAGGGCGAAAGAAGCATTCTGTACTAATCTCTTTTGAGTTCTGTGCCAGTTTCCATTTTTGAAAAAAAAAAATGGATGCCAAAATATTTAAATGAATCGACTTATTCCAATTTACTATTGTTCAGATAAAAATCAAAGTGGGTATGTCTGCCCTTTTCAAATACCATTGCTTTACTTTTTGACGTGTTTATTTTTAAACCGCGTCGTGTACAGTATGATTCTATATCACGTAGAAGACATTGTAATACCTCTGGTGATTTTTCAAATACCACAGCATCATCTGCATATAACAATAAAAATAGCCGTATTTCATCAACTGAAAATATTTCATCAAAGTAAGTATAAATACTTTGCATGATATCATTGATGAAAATCATGAACAGTATGTGCATTGCCCCTATTACCTTAATTTTGTCAATAATTACTTTAACAATAGTTACTTTAAAACAGCCTTAACTTCATTTCTGAAAAGTATCGTTATTTCAAATTTCTTAACATTTTATTTGCTGTAGTTGCACTTAGTACAATGCATTAACCTATAATGACTGGTTTATTGCATTATAATGTAGGCTTTGAAAAAAACCCAACAAACTTTCTACATTGTATAAAAGGTTTTTGATACTTTGTACGTAAAGGTGAAGGAAAATCAGCTCTAAAATTCTTTTGATAACAAAGTAAATTATTTCCCAGATACCTTTATAGTTTGAACACATCATAAAAACATACCAATACAATTTTGACCCCCTTAAACGCCATTTTTATATAGTAAAACTGGGGTTTACAGGGGTATACATTATTTTTCTTATTTCTGCTCAAAAACATAGATTGTACCCATAGATTGTGGGTACTCGTTAGAACCACCTCGCTGAGGCGGTTCTAACGAGTTTCCACAATCTATGTTTTGAGCAGAAATATATAAATTATCAGAATTTTTATGTGAAATGTTTTGGTGGTGAAATTTTCAATATACATGTGTATTTGAATAGGCGTGTTTTCGTAATGAATTAAGCGAAAGAAAATCCTCGCCAATCTTCTGCTTGTGTATCTGATTGATAATATTATCTTTAAAATGGTAAATTGTATCCTATCACAAATACAGAAATTATTATTATACAAAAAAATATTCTTTATCACTCCCTGGGCAAATAGAGCAGATGACAAATTAACGACATTTTTTCATATTTTTCCCCCTGAAAATAGGCTATGACGATCTGCATAAAAAGGCAAAGCCTATTTTCTGGGAAAAGTAAGAAAAATATTACAAACTCTTCTAAGCTGAATCTTTTATTCAACACTGGAACATCTTTATAATAGGGTCCATTATAGAACGGTTGTGGACATAAAACCGTTCACAGACGAACAACAGATTCCCAGCTAACATTCTACTTAAATCTATATCGGACCGTTACAGGCCCGACAGGAGACCAACGGTCCGATATAGATCTAAGAAGAATGCTTGCTGGGATGTTTTTAAATAAATGGCATTTTTGTATATTATCCATAAATTTTGGTTTGTACACAACACGTTTGTTTACCCGACAAAGTTTTAATTTACACAGTCAGACAGAAACGAAACGATTTTATCGAACCGAACCGAAATGAATACTCATTTATGGAGGCAAACATTTAATTAGAATGATAATATTTTGCTTCCTATTGTGTTTGCTAGAAGTAACTACTGAGGTGTTTAAATGTGTGACTTGCAATTTCACAACCTGTACAATTTTTCACCTCATGCACTTTCGCGAAAGAGGTTTCGCTACTTATACATTTTCGCTATATGGGAGTTCGCAGCCTGTATGTTTTTTTTTGCTACCAATTAGGATACAAGTAGTTTAAAAGGATGAGTAAATTAAAAGGTTTATTATATACTATATATATTAGAAAAGCATATTAATTATAAGCTTATAGAAAAGTTTACGAACTACAGATGAAACGGCTTCAGACAAAAATTGTCCCTATTAAAACTGCCCCAGACCAAGTACGTCCCAAGAAATCTTAGAAAAAACGGCCATATACAAATGTAAATATGAACAGTTTCTGGTAACTATCAAAATTTACTGAACTGCAATATTTTATCAATATAACAGTGTATTATGGTATACTGCCATGTTTGAATATATTTAAAGGGATGTTCGTTCATAAACTTTATTTTAGCACATGAAGAAATATTACTGGGAATTTATTACATTTTCAGCAGTGATTTACTGAGATTTATCAGTGAATTATAATCTATAATTCACCGAGTGAATTATTTCATTTCGAACGTTTGACGTCATAATTGCTAGGCGACATCGCTGACGTAGTTGGTAACAACAATAACAATAGTTGACGTTTCGCGGAAAATTTGATAAAATCATGGAAATCAGACTGCAATTTTCACGTCCAGTTGGCTTTTTTGAGATAAGACCTGCAACACTAATATAAAGTATGATTTTCTTGATAATCCAGTTCAACTTTCGTCACATTTTTGTGTCCGTATTTCAAGCACAGGATGATTTTTGCATTAAAGTGAAAACAAGATGGCGACTGATTTTCAAACTAAATCACACCTCTTGAAATTCATGCACTGACTGGTACTATTTTGGTAGGAATCATAACAGCTGAATGTAAAATTTCAAAGGTAAAACATGGATGTAAATAAAAATGTAATAAACAATTTATTTAGTTGTTTTGATCGATTACGGAGAAAAAATCCACTCGTGTTCTAAGGTTTGCTTGTAAAAAAGTCGTTCGCTTCGCTCACTCGTTTTTTACGCGCAAGCCTTAGAACACTAGTGAATTATTTCTCCGTAATCGATCAAAACAACCAAATAAACTATATTAAATACGAGTATCTATTGTTTGCACACCACCTTTTACAATAATTGATCATGCGTGATAACTGTATGGAAATTTGGTATTATTTATTCTACTAAATCAGAAAAAAGACTCAGAATTCCAGCCAAAATGTAAATTACTAGAACTAAAAGAGCAGGAGATTTTAGGAGTTTTATTGGGTGGGAATTGGCCATAACGCGCTTGTGTGTGTGTGTGTGTGTGTGTGTGTGTGTGTGTGTGTGTGTGTGTGTTTTCTCATTTACGATAATTACGAGGGCGTGTCAATAAATAACCAGCCTGTATCATTTCCGATAGAACGAGACCGTTACGATTTTCATGCTTTGTTTCAATATATATTTTATACATGGGTACAAAATTGCACACGTATCAAGTCATTCTTTAATAAGCTATTGAATGTCAAACATGGCTAGTGATGCAAAGGCATGCTTTTCATCTAAAGTTGAGTACCGTGCTGTAATTCGGTACTTGTATTTAAAAGGTAAATCAGGCAAGCAAATACACGGCGAGTTAGCCGATGTTTATGGGTCTTCTGCACCATCTTATGCTCAGGTTAAATTCTGGGTAGGGGAATTCAAACGCGGTAGAACGTCTTTAGAAGATGAAGCCAGGTCTGGACGCCCACTGGATGCCACCGACGAAGAAATGTGTAAGAAAGTTCGGGATCTGATATACTCTGATAGGAGAATTCAGGTGGAAGAAATAGCGCAGGCATTAGGCATTTCACATGGTAGCGTTTCAACAATCTTACATGATCGTTTAGGTATGCGCAAGCTAACAGCCCGTTGGGTCCACAAATCCCTTAGCGATGAGCAAATGGCAACCAGAGCATCTGTATGCAGCGCCTTGTTGAAGCGTTTTAGGTCAAAAGATGATTTTCTTTTGCGTCTGGTGACTGTAGATGAGACTTGGATTCATTATTATGAGCCAGAGAATAAAGCTCAGAGTCGTCAGTGGGTAGGGCCTGGGTCCCCGAAGCCAAAGAAGTTCAAGACGCAACCATCTGCTGGCAAGGTGATGGCCACAGTATTTTGGGACGCAAAAGGCGTTATTATGCTGGACTTTTTACCCAAGAGAAGTATAATAACTGGAGTGTACTATGCAAACTTGTTAGACCAGCTGAGAACCGCCATCCATGAAAAACGCCGAGGTAAACTCTCTAAAGGTGTTTTGCTGCAACAGGACAACGCGAGAGTCCACACTTGCAAAGTTGCAATGGATGCTGTAGAGCGAAACGGGTATGAATTTATACCACATCCTGCCTATTCGCCTGACCTAGCTCCTAGCGACTTCTTCCTATTCCCAAACTTGAAAAAGGATATCCGTGGACTTCATTTCCGGTCTGATGAAGAAGTCGTGACGGCAGTTGAGGAGTGGGTCAATGGAAAGGACCCTGTCTTTTTCAGTTCTGGGCTGATGGCACTTGAACACCGTTGGTCTAAGTGCATCACACTAGAGGGCAATTACATCGAAAAAGAAGAGGTGGATCTCAACCGGAAATAAGTTAGGCTGGTTACTTATATTGGTATGCTATGTAAAAAGAAACTGTTAGAAACATGTTGATCTGATGGAATAAATCAGAGTATACAGGTGTATATGAGGGTCCTGCAAAAAAGTTTTGTCACTGGGTTCGGATTACTTCACTGCTACGTTTTATCAAACATATTTTTATTACAAACCTTCCAAGTATTCCCCCTTTACTGAAACACATTTTTGTAACCTTTTTACCCACTCGCGAAAAGCAGATAAATATTCTTCTTTTGGTATCTGTTGTGGAGACACTGGTAAATAGCGCTGCCAAGAGAACTTCTAGAAGTATATTTATTTCCAGAAAGCATTTTCTTAAGCCTTGGAAATAAAAAGAAGTCACAAGGACTCAGGTCAGGTGAATAAGGTGGATGGTTTAAAACTTTCACCTTTTCAGAAGCCAAAAAAGACTTAACAACCTCACACATATGACAGGAGGCGTTGTCATGTAAAAGGTGGACTCCTGATCATCCTTTGCTTGGTCGTTTCTTATTGTAAAACTCTTTCACTTTCTTCAGTACAGAATTCTTGTAGAATCGGCCAGTGACAGTATTACCAGATGGACAATGCACTTGAACGACTGGCCCACTTGAATTAAAGAAAATTGCGTACAACATCTTTTTCGAACTCATGGTTCTCTTGGCAATACATGGGCGTTTTTGATCTTTTCGCTTCCATTACTTATTATCAGCCATTCTTTGTGGCTCAAACATGTGCACCCAGGTTTCATCACCTGTTAGCAAGTTAGAAATAACCCAACTATTACAGCATTTGTTTGTTTTCAAAAGTTCCAGGGCACATTTAAGGCGTTGTGTCTTTTGCTCCTCAGTGAGAAAATGAGGTACCCTCATAGCGCAAACCTTTCTCAGGTCCAAACGCTTTTTAAGAATTGTTTGCACACTACCTTCTGATATGCCAGTACAACTAGCTATACAGACAATCGCGCATCCGGTTCGACCACAATCTTTACAGCAGCGATGTTAGCCTTGGTAACAGAGGTTTTAGGCCTTCCAGGACGGGTATCATCTTCAACAGAAACTTTCCAAGCTTTAAAAGCTTTAACCCATCTAAAAACTGTGCGCATTGAAATGGTCTGAGGTCCATATATACCATACAATTCATTAAATATCTGCTTTGAATCTATATTAAGCCTAATGCGACATTTAATATAGCTACGAATTTCAGTCTTCTGGTCCATGTTCCAATGTAACAAGTAAATTGGTCAGTGTATATGACTGCATCTATTTCAATTTGAAATAACTCGGTCAGTTGGAAAGCAATTCGCACGAAATAACATGTTTCGTTAGCTATTCAACACACCATTCAAGTGCAGTGAAGCATTTTTAAAATATACTTGGGATAAAACGAAGGCTGCCTCTTAGTGACAGAACTTTTTGCACGACCCTCGTATATTAAGTTTCTTATTTCTGCTTAAAAAGATAGATTGTGGGCACTCGTTAGAATCGCCTAGATGGTGTAATTTTCTGTATATTTGAATAGGCGTGTTTTCGCAATGGTGGTAATTTTTCTGGCCATTATTTGTTCTCGATGCTTTGGGAAGGCAATATTTCGTGATTGTGGTCTAGCCTGGGTAACTACACTAACGTTTTCTAAAAAAAAATGTTATAAATACATTCCTTGAATGTAGTTCTGAGAATGTCCAGTTTTAACTGAGCCGCAGCGTCAGAAAACGTACCTTCGGACATGCGCTCAGAAAAGATTCAGATCAGCCTGTGCATTCGCGCGATCTGATAAGAATCTCCATCGGATACGTTTTAGAAAGCCAAGGATGCAAGGTTTCTCCATGCGGACAAGAAAGACTGATCAAACATCGCGGAAGCGCAGGCTGATTTGAGTCTTCCATATTCAAATATACTGAAAATTTTACCAGCAAAAAATAAAAGTTTTCAGATAAAAATTCTGATATTTTTCAAATTTCTGCTCAAAACATAGATTGTGGGTACTCGTTAGAATCGCCTCGGCGAGGCGGCTCTAACAAGTACCCACAATCTTTTTTTTTTGAGTAGAAATAAGAAAATAATGTGTACCCCTGTAAACCCCAATTTTACTATATAAAAGTGGGGTCAAAATTATATAGGTATGTTTTCGTGATGTGATCAGAATCTTCACCGGGCGCAGTTTGGAAACCAATGGTGCACGGTTTCTTCATGCGGAGAAGGAATACTGATCAAAATTCGCGGATGCGCAGGCTGATTTGAGTCTTCATGTGGGCACATGTCAGAAGGTATGTTTTCTCACATTGCAGCCGTTTGTAGTGCAGTGTCACTTATGCATATCTGGCCTTTGAAGACTATAAGCCGATCAGTGCACTGCGAAGACTCTAAGAGAACAATGTCGCCAGATCAGCTCACAGCCGTGGAACCACAAAAGATAAAACACTTTATAACACACACACACACACACACACGCATGCAAGCACGCGCCCGCACCAAGACAACGCACAGAGGAACTGTCAAAGGGGTCTGCTGAGAATATTCACTGGACGCATTTTGGATAGACAAGGATGCAAAGTTTCTTCATACGGACAACGAAAACTTTGATTGGACTGCGCGGATGCGCTGGCTGATTTGAGTCTTCGTTGGGCGCACATGTCAGAAGGCACGTTTTCACACAGTGTGGCTCATGTAATGTAATTTAAGAAGTGTGTACTTAATTCTGTCAAGTTTTTTATATATCTTTCTAATTTCCAAGTTGTTTTCTTTCAAAGGAGAGGCTATCAAGAGTTGTAGTCGTATCTGTTAGACCAGATATGATCAAACAAACTTGATATGAGTTTGTTCTGCATAACGGCAATCCCAGTTCTGACTTTGAAGTCTGCTTTCAAAAATATTTGAAAGAAGTTCTGATAGGAATTATGTATTTGTTAAACTTCGTGAAATATAGAATACAAAAATTACTTTCATAAACGTGTTATGAATGCAACAATGACATGGTCACAGTAGGCACAAAAAGTTAGAACAATGTCTTTTCAACGTCGGTGCAACGTCATGACGTTCTATCGACGTTGACATGACGTTCTTTCAACGCTGTGAGTCCGTTTGGGTAATTGTTTTAGGAAAGTGCGAAATACCAGCGAGAGAGAGAGAGAGAGAGAGAGAGAGGTGTGAAGGCGCTTCAATCGATTTCATCTCTGGAGTTTTTGAAGTGGAATCTCCCACATGTTATTTGTGCCGTTTGTGTATAGGGGTCCTAAACCTCATCAGCCAAACACCGCAGTAAAATGCACAAACACTGTGACGAAACGAAGCAAAGGGCTTAATGGCAATCTTAAGCGAGAACACAAGAACACCACAAACAGGACCACGATGGGTCTGATCACAGACATTGTTAATCAGTCTGAAAGTAAAGTGGGCAGCCATACTGCGAACGACAGAGGTCTGCTCAACTCTTAGGTTCGAAGGCCTGTGCTGCGTCGCAGAACCAAATACTGCCCATGAACAGACTCTACATATTCTTTGCGTCCGATGTATCTCTTCTTACTGAACAGCAGAACTCTATCACCCACTGGCAAAACTAACGCCACATACGAAACCACCGACGCAAGAACAGAGAAGACATGCGACAGAGGAACAGTTTTGGACCACTCAGTAGAAAAACTACTGTGGCGATACCTCGCCTTTATGTCTTTAAGTCTAATGCAGCGCCAATTTACAAACATATGCCCCACGTCTCACTATAATTTGTATGATAAAAAAAACAACAACAACAACCTATAAGCGGAAAAAAATACAGCTTTTTTTTTGTTTTTTTTATATAAATAAAACCTGGACATTGATACGAAACCGCTCTATAACAATTCCAAACTAATTCCGTTTTGGCAAAATGCATGCATTCCACCTGGTACTGTTTTCGATTTTTGCCTAGCAGTGTTTTCGATTTTTGCCTAGCAGCTGTTGTTTTATTTAGTGTATACTGGTATTAAACAGTGACCTCAGTCCATGAATATGCATATCAGAATCATTCATGGCAAAATTGGTAAACTAAGTTGGAAAACAGTTTGTTTAAAGACACAGGCAAAATGAGGCCAAAAGTGGTACCACTCACTAATGATTTTAGGGACTAAGCAGGCAAGATCAAAGTCATGTCCTAAAGAGGTGACTATGAATTACCAGCAGGGGGTAGTAAAGAGGCCTCCTAATCAATAATTTCGAGGGGATAACAGATAGTTTGGAAAATTGACTTATTTCGAGAGCAGAGTTGAAGGGTTTGTTTATTTTTTTTTCTTTCAACAGTATTTATTTAATTTTATTTCATGTATTTGTTTTTTATTTATTTATTTTAAAGGAATAAAACAGTTTGAAAAATTGATTAATTTGGAGAGTAGATTGGAAAGTTTTTATTTGTACATTTATTTCTTTCATTGTATATTTTTTTTCATGTATTTAAAACGCTATAAAACTTTGTTGGGACAACAAATATACTGAAAAAAAAAAAACAACAACAAAAAACAAAAAAAGCAACAACAAAAAAAAAAAAAAAAAAAAAAAAACAACAACAAAAAACAAAACAAACAAAAACTGATGTTTTTTGTTTTTTGTTTCTTTTTTATTATTTTTTCATTTTTCGATGTTAAAGTATTTATTTATTTTTGTGTTTTCATTTATGTCTTTAGTGGCCTTCTAAAGGTTATAAACGTTTTTTAAGGATACCAAATAGTTTGCAATAACAAAAAAAAAAAAAGAAAAAAAAAGAAAAAACAGATTTATTTGGCGGGTAGGTTGGAAATGTTAATTTAATTTGTATTAATTTAATTTGTATTAGTTTGTATCTTCTTTCTTTAAAGTATTTCATTATTATTATTATTTTTTGTTAAGTAATTAAATATTGTTTATTTATTTGTTTCTATGTATTTATTTATATACGTGCTCAGTGAAGAAAACAATCAGCCTGCACAGGTTCTTTAGGCTGATCTGAGTCTTCACTGGGTGCACATGCCATTTTGAAGAATTGCTGTACTCCAGATTTATATTATTTCTTAGTGCAAAAAGTCTCAATAAATGGAATTGCGCACATTCCAGTTTGAATTTATCCCACAGCAGATTATAAAATTATAAGGAATGTGATCAATATTTTCATAGCATTATTATTAAAATTCTAAAATGTCAACTGGACAGTTCATGTTTCATGTTTAATAATGAAGGGTAATAATGCAGAGTACACCCTACAAAAAAAGTGTGCCTTGTGAAAACTCGACCAGTCTGCACATCCATAGTCTGCTTAGTCTCCTGATCAGATGTGCAGACTGGTGTGGCTCTCCGCTCAGCCCACAGGTAATTTTGTAGGACAATCGCTATGCGTCTGCTCCTATGATATTACCTATGGAACAGATAAATAAGTCAGTACTAAAGTCTCCAGTATTATATTTCCCCTATGGAGCCTCTACCTGTTTATCTTTCATTGACAGAATACAAGGTTTTATAACACCCTGTCCCTTATCAAAGATAAGACTAATGACTCAGACTCATCCGATTTTTATGTCTTCAAGAATTAATTAGTCGTATTTACATAATCAGTGGACTAGAAGACAACTTACCCGGCGGTATAAGTTTATTGCAATCGCAGGCAATACAGTCATGTGGCAATTGCACTCTTCGGCGTTTGTTTGTTTAAGATGAGTTTGAACGCCACTATCAACATACTTTCACTCATGTTGTGACGGTGTCTGTATATGGCGATGGCAATCGATGTCCGTTTACAATGAAATCCCACTGTATTATCATATAAACATGGTGCTACAACCGGCAATTTTATACTGTCAGCGGTGTCATGGCTCTTGTACGTATGCTAAGCGTCAAGACAAAGGGCAACTGGTACCAATTTCAGAAATTATTATTTATGACCGGGCTAGCAAATGGGTCCTAGGTTTTTAATGCATGGCAGTTTTGCTAACATTTTCTTTTAGAAAATGACAACGGTTTCGAGCCTAACTAAAGTCAATATATACTGAGACAGTAAGCGTATCTCGCTTACAATGTGAGTCTGACTCTTGTCTGTTATTTTCGCATAGTGGACATGCGTCGTCAGTCATCATCCCGAAATTACTTCATATACTGTACGTATTAAAATTCAACTGATCCATAGGCAAAATGAAGATTATTGACAAACAATTTCTGCTGAACCTAAGCAATGTATGAAAAGTCATTAAATCACGTCCACAAACAAACATCTCCAGTGAAATGTTCAGAGCATAAAACTTTATTCTCCACCAGGCCATCATATCCTTCGGCCCATTAAGTCGACAAAGCGCAACTATTATTTATAGTGTGTATAAACCCTACAACATGCACCTGTAACAACTTTCACATAAATTGAAATTCTAGGTCCGGGGTAGCAGCAGCTAATTGATAAATCGGATGCCGTGGTGTTAATAATTGCCTTGTTTTAATACACAAGAGATTTGTTGCAACAAAATATCGACAGAAGTTATAAGTTACCGCTCGTTTCAGTCACATGTGCTTGAGGAGACACTTCAACCAAACTGCTCATCCTTTGGTGGCCAATACTTTCATCTGTGTGTATTTAATTAAGATGGTAATCACAAATGTTATTATTCAGTCGCGTCCAGTTTTTTGTTTGTAACATAATATGGGCAAACCTAAACCAAGGTCTATTTCATCGATATTTTAAATAGACTATGTTGCATTGATGAGTTAAGAACCCTTCACGCGGACTGAACAAATGTCTTGTGTATAGCACGGCAGAACTAAGGGCGAGGGTTGTGGCCACGTAAATTCGATATAAGCCCTCAGTAATATTTTTACTGGCCGTTCGAAGGTTGTGCTTCTGTTGTGGTTTACTATATCTGTCATTGTATGCCTTTGGCATTTATGTGTTGGTGATGTTTTTTTTTTTTTTTTTTTTTTTTTTTTTTTATTTTGGATAACCGTTTGGCCATTATGTTGGGACGAAACTGTCCTTTTGGCTTTCTGCTTATAGGGTTTTGATTTAGTGTCGTTACTTTAAGTGCTTCTTTCCCTTTGGTGTCTTTGAACGGTAGGTGTTAGGTACTTGTATCGATTCCTGATCATTGCCTTCCTTTCTTTTTAGAATAAAACACCATTAGTTTGTAAGGAGTGAAATGATAAGCATCAGTGTATTCTTCAACGAATTAAGCATCTTCGAGAAAAGAAATAGTTTTAAACCAATTCAAACATGCCTTTACAAAATTCAAGCTGGTATCTTAAATTGGACAGATAAAATCTGAACTGTCAGCTTAAAGCTTTAATCACATATTTGTAAATGCTTTATAATTCTTCATTTTGTTTCTATCGTTAGTGAATTAAATTTACAAACGGCGATTAACTGACTATGCCTAATGTCTAGTCAAAGAATTACGTAACAGGATTTACTATAAAAGTATGTACAGCACGCACTCTCTTCGTGAAATCGACAATGCCAACTGACATATTCAAATTAGGGTCAGAAAAACAGGTCAATGTGCACAGGCTATACCCCGCCCGACTCCCGATAAAATTTAATCTGTACAGTTGATGTTTAAATATAAAAGCACTAAATGTTTAAAATTCCTGTCGCGCTTTGTTAAACGGCTTGTATTTTGTGGAATTTCGATGAACGGTTTTGTTTATGGAACTTGCTTGACTTATATTATTTAGTCTTCCACATTCTTACCGATTGTAGTAGACATGAGTATAAAATGTATAGTAAACGAATTAATCTAATAGCAAAATCACTGAACGCCGGAAAGGTGTCTGGTAAAATTTAAAATGCACCATTCAAAATTATACTATAAAATTTCCAAAATTAGCGTTCTTTTACACGTTTATTGTAGTAGCCATATTGGATCTACGATCGGACATTTTTCGGTGCTAATTTTCATGAACCTTCTAATAAATATCATCGATAAAGGTAGAAGGGGTATTTGGAATACAGTTCGCATGCAATCCTTTAAAATTTGTTTCAGGCAGTAAGCCAGGCTACGCTTCCTTTAATGCAGAAAACTGCCTCAGTGTCACATTTTGCTTCTTACAATTGTTTTCCCAGTTCCGGATTTTAGCTTATTTAGAATAAGGGAAAATTGTCATCAGAAGCAAGAAAGCGGTCAAATTGAAAAAGAAAAAGTGGTAGGGTTTCGGCATTTATTTATCCTTTTTCATGTATCTAAAATTAAAATATGGGAACTACTACCATATTGATCGATTCGATCCGATTTTCCCTAGCGACCCTATGCCCTCCCTTACCTTGTATGTATTCTCCTTCTAATTAGAAGCATTCCTTGCAACGGTAAAGGTAAAAGGTGAATATAACGTTCTTAAGATGTAAACGTCTTTTGAACTATAATTTGATAACCTGAACAATATATTTACTAAAAATATTTTCTACAAGTCTCTGCCCTTATCGACAGCCATTTTTCTCGGGAACTCTGTATTTTGTCTGACTTTAGCTTTCTTATATGGATCTTTTTGAAACAGTTCCTGGAAAGGCATTCTATCTCATCTTCTGCTCCATGAATTTCAGGCAGAGTTTTTATAATCTTTTCAGAACTTATTAGAGTTTTAAGTATAACTGACTAGTCTTGAAAGAAACTATCCCATGTTTGTAGGGTTTTTTTTTCTGATAGTAATATCTTTTAAAGTTTGCAATGTAGTCACACGGATTTTGAAAACAAGCTGGACAATGAGTCAGCATATGTAGCCGGTACTCATCTTCCAGACGACAATGACGACACATATGAACCTATGCTCTACCGCTAAATAAATATCTGTTTTTCTGTACCAGGCATGTTCCCGTCAGAATTCTGGCTTTTACGATCCATCCCTTTTTTAACTTCTGTAACTGTAGGGTTGCAACTACGCCACACAGGATGAGTGGGTGTTTTACTTTTAATTTCAATAACCAAGTACTTAGACCAAAACATATTATGGCATTAATATATATGTGTTTCCATTAGAGTTTACTGTAGTTTCTAGAGACAATTTGATCAAAAAGGGTAGTCAATACTTTTCTAGAATTTTAATAATAATATAAAAGAAACTATTTTGAACATTAAAAGAGCAATCCTTCTTTGTACCAAACCCATCAAGCACTCGTTTCCACTGGAAATGACACGGTGTATTAAATTCAATCTCCTTTTGTGTAGATCTGCCTCAAATGGTAGAGCATCGAGGAGCATATATACTGCCGCACTAGCTCTACGTTGGGGCAGACTGTATATTAAGAAGGGTCTGTATACAATATCTGGGTAACTGGTCCAACTGTCCATGGGTGAGGTTCAGTGCCTCAAGACCATAAAGTAGACACAGTAACATGTATGCTTTATAGATGACGCAGGAAGTCTCTGGACTGAGACCGTTTGCACCATGTAACCCAGTATTCATAGGTGAATAAGAAGTCCTTCTAGCTAGGCTGATTGACATTTAATGTTGATTCCTTTTTCCCTGCTGTAGTTAGACCGAGATGTACTGAACTGTCAGAAAGTTTTATTTCATTATCGCCAAGGGTCCATTTAAAAGTTTCATTAAGTTTATATACGGAGATGTCAACAACACTTGTTTAAACTGGATGAATCTGATATCTATTTTTCTTTGCCTAATTAAGGGCTTCATAAAGTATAAGCTGGCGTTCCTCTGGGGTAAATGCCAACAGAGCGGCATAATCCGCACAGGTTGGACAACCTATATATACAGTTCGAATGCGAAGTCCCAGTATTTTTGCCTTAAGAATTCTTAATAGTTCATCAATATAGACTTTATAAAAGTTTGTTGATCAGATTCCCCCCTTAGCATACGCCTTTATTTATTGAAAAACTGTCACGAGTCCGCCTAGTATCTTGAGTTTTGATGAAATGTCCTGGTACAAATATTTAATAACTAACCATAATGTGTCATATTTATTTGTCTGAAACAACGTCTCACAGAATAATATGGTGAACCACATCGAAATTCTTTTGACTATCTAGTGTAGTGACACATATATGTGACTTCTTTAGTTTCGCTGATAAAAAAACAAAAAAAAAAAACAAAAAAAAAACAAAAAAAAACTGGCCACAGACGGAGCGTCATTCAGTAAAATCAAACTGTAATTCTGACTAAGCAAATTCAAAAAAGGTATGAAAAACGTCCAGAGAGTGCCACAATCACAAGCCGCAGCCCTTCCCAGACACTAAGAGGAAGAGGAAACAGACAAAACCAAACAAGCGCAAATCAAACAAACGTACGAAAAGCACTCTCTTCTCCAAGCAAGGTAATCGCAATGATCAAATGACTGAAAAACACAAGAACAAAATAACACCAGGCAAAACTTAAAATAAATCACTTCGTAGAATAAACCACAAAGCAACAAAGAGTAAGACTAACACCGGGACCATCGCCGGGGAGTGGTGGTGGGGGTGATTTAAGCACTTTTACAGCTAACCAACTTCACCCTGGGTCCCGATGCTACCCTTAATACAGAAATACATAAAAAAAATCGGTTCGCATAAAGGCTCCCAACTCAGTCAGTGCATCAAAGCGAAAACATAAAAATCAAATTAATCACTATGATAAACCAAGACGAGTACTCATTGCTTATTCTACTGTATGCCAGAGTAAATGAAAACCAATAGCTGAACCACGGCGGGCCAAGCCAATGACATATCGTCAAGCCCCAACCCACTGGTTAAAGTTTTACGACGACGCCGTCATTGAGTCTGAGGCCCGAACCGCCATCGTGCAATTAAACATTTTAAATAGTGCGTATTGAAATAATTTTCCAAATATAGCTGTAACTGTTATACCTCGATAGTTTCCTTAAAGTTTTGGGTATTTTCCCTTTTTTACAATACAGGAGTTACAATGTATGATACCAGTTTTGAAGCTGAAGGAATTTCTTTAAATCTAATATACGATTTAAAAAATCTTATTATTACTGGAACTAGCTCTGGTTGGCCATATTTAAAGTGTTCTGCAGATATTCCGTGCCCTCAGGTGATTAACCATTATGTAGTTTATCTATGGCTGTATCAATGTCAAATTCACTACATGAAAAATAGAAGGGAAGGCAATGATCAGGAATCGATACAATTATCCCACACCTCCCATCAGAGACATCAAAGGGAAAGAAGCATAAACACGAAATAACTAGACCCTAATGGAAATATCACTAGCAGAAAGCCAAACGGACAGTTACTTTCCCACAAAGTGGCCAAATGGCTATCCAAAACAAAAAGATGTAAGCGACACACACATTCAAAGACGAACGATAACAAAAATAAACCATAACAGAAGAACCGCCTTGGAACGGTCAGTGAAAAGTATTTCACTGGGGGCTTAAATCGATTTTACGTGGCCACAATCCTCGCCCTTACTTCTGCCGCGGTTTAGACACATAATTTGTTCAGTCCGCATGAAGGCTTCCTAACTCATCAGCGCTACGTCTCCGAGAACACAAAAAATCAACTTATTATAGATATGATAACTCATTATCTGAATTTGAAAGTTCAGCATTTATCTGTTGAAGCCTTACATAATTTCGAAAAACATTGCCATAATCATTATATTTCGGAGCTGCTAGATCCTCATAGTATTGTGCAAAGCACTTCGTTGACTAGCTGCATCTGAATGCTTCACACAGTCCACGAAAATACATGCATTATATTCTTTCTTGGATTTGCTTTTTCGGATCAAACGATAGAACATATCTATGGAGGGGTTTTCCATCAGAGCGTCATAAAAGGCTTGCTTACAAACTGCTTCATCCCATCGTTGTTGACTTCGTAAGGCTCTTTTCGCGAGCTTATTTTCAACATACAACAGCCAGTACTTGGTTTTCCTGCTTCAACTTAGCCATCATCTGTCGAGTTCGCCTTTCGAATATGTTCGATAAGTTTTTTTTTTTGCGAAGCACGCCTTTTAGGTCCTTTGAATTTTACTACTTTCGAGGGAACAGCCTTTTTGGCTGCAGAGACAAGACAGTCCATGTGTGTGTCAACATCTGATTCCACAACAAAGTTAAATCTTTCTAATGACACTGAATTATACAGTTCATTTGAATATTTCTCCTGATCTACCTTTCCCCAGAAAAGTATTTTCTTTGAACTAGACTTTAGTTTCAGGGAATTCGAACTAATATTATTACTCCTGAGGAATACCCGTAGTGTGGCCTTGACAGGAACATATGTTCATACATTCAGGGATCTCTATTCAGAATATCATATGTTGTAAAAAGTTGTGGATCTATAAATAATATATAATCGATTTGAGAGGCAGCAACTCCATTAAAATGAAAATAAAAATGAAGGCTGATTTCTAATGAAAGTTCCGCTGGATAAACTATGATCCTTGACAAAGTTTTTAAGAATAGTGTGTCGTGTTTATTATTCCGTGACAAGAGGAGATATCCATTCAGGTCTCCACAAAGTACAATTGTATGTGAGGCTTCATATCGATGTATAATATCATGGACAATGTCGAGACGTTCTCTGTTACCATATTCAGAATCAGACTTGTTTGTTGGCAAGTAAACACTGATGAAAATTTTAAATTACAGTTAATTTTAATGGCTATTACACGTTCATTTCCGTCTTCTAGACGTGAGATGTAGTCTGAAAGTTTATTATTCTACAAACTAGCAATACCGGCTCGACCTATTGGAATATCGGGGTGAGAAAAAGAATCATTGGAGACACAGTCCCGTACATATGATCCAAAATCTGATATTTCATTAAAGCAATGCTTCTGAAAATCCCAGAGCCAGTGCTCTTGTAAACAAACAATTTTATTTTCTTTGCAGAGTTTTTCCAGATAAAGTTTGTTAGCGTCAACACCTTCATTGTTACAAGTCACTAAACTTATTGTCTGTTTATCTCTAGATACACGTTTTCCCTAATAATTTTATATCTGGGTGCTTTTTTTTGAGGCTAGGCGTTTTCAAAAAAGTGAATCTCCATTATTTGTTACTATTTTTCTATAGTTTCATATCGTCTTTCAGCGTTAATAGGAGGTTCTGACAACATTGATGTTTATGTAATGTTCTTACAACTGTGTTTACTTTCAGTAATCTTAAAGTCTGATTTAACATCACCATGGCAACCGTCAGTTCCAACTGTAACAGGTTCGACATTAGACTCATGGGCGATTACTCTATCAGGAGAATCAACTCTTTCATGCTGCTCGTCGATATGCGATACTTCAGATTTATTTTGACCCTCTATTTCACTTGGTAAAATGATACTTAAATGCTCAGGACATGACTGGCTGTGCCCACTAAGCATGCGCTCTACTACTGGTATTACAATTCAGACAATATATGTAGGCGGTAGTTTGTGGGGGTGCGTCTGGAGGATGTCCTTGGGACAGTCTAACCGGCCGCTCTATGTATGCGGCTGAAGCATGTATCCATAGAGGGCGCTGTTGTTGCATATAAGCAGCTACAGCCATCATTGGTTGCACCTGCTTGGCCAGAGGGGCAGCATGTGGAAGGTAAATCGGAGGAGGTATAGAAGTGGTGCGAGGAATAGCAAGTTGAGGACACATCGTAGAAGGGATCGCCACTAGAGACTGGAAGACAGTGAGTTGTCTGACAAGTCAGTAGGTTACAAGTTACAAGCAGATGACCCATGGAATATATAGGCTGGTTAGGATACTGAAACTGAGGCGCCGGGACCACTCTGGCATAACAATTACATTGTCTGTCTGCGAGACCCGTGATTAACTGATTTTGATAGAAAAATAAACTTTGAAAGCTCATTTGATTTTGTATGGGAATATTGTTTACTATCTGACTTTCCATTGCATTGAGTCTAGTTTCAATAAGTCTGAATGGGATAGTACTCCACTCTTCACTGCGCTCAGGAACTGGCACATGTTGAGGTGCAGATAACTGGACTGAAGAATTTTTCTCTAATGTACTTTGTAGTAGAGTTATGAGTACAGTATTTTCTTGATGATTAACCTTACTTTCCAGACTACTGATGTAGTACTTTGTGCTAGAAGCGTCTCACGAGAATCTGAACTATTTTCATTTGAGTTATTATTACTAGATGTCTTCTTCACTTTGATTTTCTATTTTGACTATTATCTTAAATATTCGTAGGTTCAACACAGGCTGATTTAGAATTTATATTTTGATTTTCTGGCTGACCAACGTGCTTTTGGACGCGTGTCATCAGTTCATGTAGCATAGGAATTTCATTTTCTATTAATTCAGTCAGAATATTGTCTTGTTCAAGAATGTCTTGAGTGTGAGCTTTCGAATCATTGCATACATTACTAAAACACGCCTATTCAAATATATTGAAAATTTCACCACCAAAAATTGAACATTTTCAGATAAAAATTCTCTGACTGATATTTTTCATATTTCTGCTCAAAAACATAGATTGTGAGTACTCGTTAGAACCGCCTCACCGAAGCGGTTCTAACGAGTACCACTATCTATGTTTTTAAGCAGAAATGAGAAACTTAATGTATACCCTTGTAAACCCTAAGTTTACTATATAAAAGTGGGGTTTAAGGGGATCAAATTTATATAGGCATGTTTTCGTGATGAAATATTATCATTACAGCACAGACAATCAAATGGAACTTCTGACTGTATAGCTCAGCCGATGTATTATTCAACCCTACACAGCTTAACATAAATTTTGTAAATGTGTAAATAACATTCGCCTAGATATCCTCTAAGAAGACAGTCAATTAAACATAATTGTTAATTTGGTGGAACATATTTTTCAAACGACGTTATTGCGACGTTGTGTTTGCTGAGATATGGTTCACTCGTCATGACTTTTTCGTCCCACTTCACAATATGTAAATAGTAGTGCAAAACGAATTTATTTATTACTTATTTATTTTATGAACTGACTTGGCTCTGACCCAGTTTACAGGCATGCGCACGTAATTGTTCAAGACACGTAATTATTAATTAGAAACCGATAATACGTGATAACTCGTTACAGAACAGAGAGGAAGAGCTCTTTATATCGAACCGACAATGTAACAGGAACATAACTGTGTAGTCTTTAATGCTTAGTATGCTGGCTAAAATTTTCAACAGACGGCATATTGATTTTTTCCCCAAAAACGAGAATTTGGCATTTCATGCAAATTGTCTTCTGATGTCAAATTCTATTTTCTGAAAAACACAATCTGAAATAAATAAATAAATAAATAAATATCGTCTGCTGAAATTTTCACCCAGTATGCTAAGTAATAAAGAATACAGAGCTGTGCTACATGTAACAAGTAACAGTCCTATTACAGTTATAACTGGTCATAAGAATAGGCATAAATTTTGTATTTTGTTTTTCTTTTCTAAAACAGAAGTGTGGATTCTATGAGCTGATTTAGAAAGCGCAGTCATGAATTCGGGTTATTGTTTGTAGCCTAAGACTTCTTATTTTATTCAGTGATGAGGTATCAAACACTCAAGCTACCTTGACCGGACCATCTCTGTTGTCAAATTGTTGACATATAAACAAAGGGATCTAATTTATTCTTGTATTACACGCACAGCTGTATAAAAATGGAGAAATATTGTATTACCGCTAACGTGGACTAAAAGTTGAATGATACATGGACAGGGCACAGGAAGCAAATGCGTTATTTTACATGCGAACCGCGCATGCCTAGGTCAGCCTGTGCATCCGCGGAATCTGATCAGGGCCGTCACCGTTCGCGGACACAAAATTATGAATTTTCAATATTGAAAAGCGAAGGCCCGGACAATCCTGCGCAGGCTTGTCCGGGCCATCGTTTTTCGCATATGACGTAATGTGGGTTTTCTTGCTCCCCTGGTCTTACACGGTATCATTGCATCTTTCGCCGAGTTCACCTTGGTAGTTTTGGAGGACAGTGAGAAGACGATAGGTGTTTTATCTCGCTACAATCAACCATAGTTGGTAAAGTTAATTAGGAATCAGGCAAAAAAATGGCAGAAGAAATAAAAGAAGAAACAAGTAAGAGCGAGACAAGAGAAAAGAGCATAGTTCTTATAGCAATGGACGGTAGCGAGCACTCCAACTACGCTTTCAGATGTAAGTTATGTAATTGCTCTCTCTCTCTCTCTCTCTCTCTCTCTCTCTCTCTCTCTCTCTCTCTCTCTCTCTATATATATATATATATATATGTATATGTATATATCTTTATATATAAGGTAGCTGGTTCTGACTAGGGCTATGCGCTGTCAGCCAAGTGTTTTAGTTGAGCACCATATATATTTCAAGTGCATAGTCATATAGAACATTTTCCGCACTATAAAGCAGTTACGTATACGTCAAAACTATTAATATTTCTTTGCAAGCATTGGTGAGCTATAATTTCGATTCACAAAAATATTTTTTTTTTACAGACGCTGTAATACTGCGCTAAATAATAACAATGTTCAAACATATTTTCTGACCATCACGAAAACATGCATATATAATTTTGACCCCCTTAAACCCCATTTTTGTATAGTAAAACTGGAGTTTACAGGGGTATACATTATTTTTCTTATTTCTGCTCGAAAACATAGATTGTGGGTACTCGTTAGAACCGCCTCGCCGAGGCGGTTCTAACAAGTACCACAATCTATGTTTTGAGCAGAAATATGAACAATATCAGAGTTTTTAATCTGAAAAGTTTCAGTTTTTGGACGTAAAATTTTCTACATATTTGAATAGGCATGTTTTCGTAATGCATTGCTTTCTCGATGTAAAGGAACTTTATATTTTATTAGAGCGTCTGATCAGGATCTATATTGTTTGCCTCTCAGCAAAATCAGACAGTAAACTTAAAGTAGACTTATTCATTTAAATTTTAGAAATATGGTTAGGAGTTAAAGTGCCTGAATACGTAGGGTATTAAAATACAGTAACTTTATACTGCAAAATGTATCATTTTTATGAACATGTAACTGTATCATGACTGCTTAAAAATAATACTGGAAAGACGTGATTTATTTGGTCAATAACCATAAACGTAAGCTATTTCAGAAAAGTCTTTTTATCAAATGTCAAACCGACTTTGTCAATAAAAATATCTTTTGTGCTGCAGTAACTACTGAGATACGCATCTGAAAAACTCTATAATATTGTTTTCTTATCAGTTTGTTCGTGCAGCTGTTTCCTAATCTGTAAATGTTTAGCTAAGGGATTATTAATCCAGATAAAATATTTCATTTGTACCGTATTCATCACAGACAGGTCTGAGCGAACAGTATAAACCCAGATCAGTCGCTGCAGAACGCTACTCTGAATATTCGGACAGACAGGCCTGAGCAAATAATGTAAACCCAAATCAGACGCTACATCGTTTGCCACTCGTCCAGTAGTGTATCAGGTGCGTCAACAGGTAGTAGTGGACATGCTCGGATTATGTGATGAGTATGGTAAGGAGAAAAAGTATCCGAACACACACACACGCACGCACGCACGCACGCACGCACGCACGCACGCACGCACACACACACGAATGAAAATAGCTGAAGTGTCAAAGTACCCTGGGCCATATCATATGTAACTTAACACCAGCTATAGTGAAGGGCTGAGCTGTGATTTGTGATTGTGACGGCTCCCAATTTGCAGTCATTAAGTCATAGATACTACAGGAAAATTTCTAGGCATAAATATATACATTATGTACCAAAACCTTATAATTCCTAGCTTCGCTAAACCGTTCATTGGCAAACAGTACAGATCCTGATCGAAAGCCGCGGCGTGCGATCTGGATCTCTAAAGTTTTGCAAGCCCGTAGCAGTTTGCAGGTAAAGAAGCAGTTTCCGTATACATATATCACCCTTGTAAAATTCCGACATTCATGATAGACGAATATATTGAATATATGCAGGCGGCTATGGATAAATTGGCATTAAACGAAGAGAAATGAACCGCATCGCGAGATAACGACGTGCGCCCAACGAAGACTCAAATCAAACTGCGTATCCGCGCAATCTGATCAGAGTCTTCGTTCTCCGCATACAGGAACTTTGTGCCATTGGCTATCCAAAATGCGCCCAGTGAAGATTCTGGTCAGACTGCGCGAATGCGCAGGCTGATCTGAATCTTCGTTGGGCGCTCATATCTAAGGGTAGATATTCTGACGTTGGGACCTAAATGCTTTTATCAAAGAATAAGCATAGTTTATCTATGCGTATCTTACGAAGTACCAGTAACCAAACAACTGATTCGCTTAATTAACAGTAGCCGGTGCATGCATGTGCGAACCGTATTTACTGTACCTCGTATTGTTTGGACAGACAGGCCTGAGCAAACAGTGTAGACCCAGATGAGACGCCGCAGAACGCGGCGTACCTTCAGGGTCTACACTGTTTGCCACTCACCCAGCAATTTTTAGACATAGCATCAGGTAGTAAATTATCCTTGTTCAAATTTTAGAACAAGTATGGTAAGTAGTTGAGGTATCCGAATACTTAGGGTAATTACGGTATCTTCGGTTTTAAGATTTAACTTCAACTGTTAATGTACAAAGGACGTCGGCGTCAGATATATAATGGCGCCGCAACATAAGAAAACTTATCTTCGAATATAAGGGGGCCCAGTGAAGATTCTGCTCAGTGTTCGCGCAGTCTGAACAGAATCTTCACTGGGCGCACTTTGGATAGCAAAGGATGTAACGTTTTTTCATGTGCTCAATGAAGATTCAGATCAGATTGCACGGATGCTTAGGCTAATTTAAATCTTTGTTTGGCGTACATGTCAGAAGGTACGTTATCTCACGTTACGGCTCTATTTTTTTCTCCAAACAAATACACGAAGAAACAACAACAACATGAATAATAATAATAATAATAATAATAATAATAATAATAATATTAATTATATTAATAATATTAATAATAATAATAATAATAATAATTATTAATAATAATAATAAAATGATAAGGACATTGCTCTTGTTCAGTATATTCAAACGGAGTGGTTTTTTCTGTTTGATTATACGATTTACCTGCATATTTTTTTATATTTATCGTATAATGCGACACTAGTTCCGATGCTAACTTCAACGCTAAATTTGTGTATTTTTTTCGGCGTAGCTGTATAAGCTGGCTTTTGACATACTTATTGGTATTAGTCTCGAATGAATAAATAGTAATTTGCGATTGGTTAAAAATGTGTAAACTTCTGTAAATAAGTAGGGGTAAGTATAGAATTTACCGATGTTTGACGAATATATTCGTGACTGAACAATCACTTAATTATGACATTTATCTATTTAAAGTTGTACAGTATGGCAATGCAGATGTTAAACAATGGACAAAAATACCCATAATTTAAATAATACCAATAAAATAGTTGCAATGAAAGGAATGATTATAGACGAGCTTTTAATTCTGTACAGTGTAACATGTTGATATAAGCGGCCCAAACACTAAGCGAACAAGGGACGTTCAAGTTTACTTCTCTCCACTGTGTCCATAATATACAGAATTATCATGTGCCTTGTATTATGTGCAAAAGGGATGTAAAATTGCATGGTTTAATTTTATATAATAAATAAACAGGAACTATGCCTTAAGCTTGGTAGAAATATTGGCAACATAAATAATATTGTTCATTCTTTACTAGGTAATAGGTTTGTTGAACACCCCTTTTATTTATTCACGGTGTAAGCGGCCTATTGCGTCGGAGCACGACACGAAGAAGAAATATTACTATTTTTAGCCTCCGCTTCAGGTAGGATTTTTTAGAATATCTCTTCTCATACCGAATGGAATTTGTTCAAATAAAGCGCAGAGTACGCGGAAAATCAAGGTCTTTCTGGTGGTGTAAGCACTATTCTGCGATCTGGTCTAATTCTCGAGAACTTTCGAAGAATGTTTTTGCTGTCAATCTGGGTCACCGGAACACTGTACTTGAATTTTGACGAAAAACGTTCTCCGAATGTTCTCGAGAATCAGACCAGATTGCAGAATAGCACTGACACCACGAGAAAGAGCTTGATTTTCCGCGAACTCTGTGCTTTATTTGAAAACAATTCATCAGGTATAAATCGAGATATTCTAAAACATCCTACCTGAAGCGGAGCTAAAAATAGTAACAACCTCTGTGCACCTAGTCATATTGACACACTCTAACTATTCTACGCCAAACTATTCACGTGAAATGTCGACATTTTACAAAGGAAAAAAAAAAAAAAAAAAAAAAAAAAAAAAAAATAAGTGTCTGCTACTATTGTGATACACAGAATTTTCTCTCATTGAAGAGAGGTGATTCCAAAGTTCAGTCCTAAATTAAAAATATAAATTGTAAGACCCCATTTAATTTATTTCTCTGTTACCCTAACTGTTTCTTAGATCAAAAATAAAGTAATAGATCTATGTTACATGAGGCTGAATTGCACAGTACACTATAGATCATAATGGTACTGATAATTGACCATTTCAAAGGAAAAAAAAGTGCCCTATTGTTTTTGCCCGCACGCGCAAAAGTGCCCTATCCATTTTTAATTTTAATTTTAAGAATGAACAATATTATTTATGTTGCCAATATTTCTACCAAGCTTAAGGCATAGTTCCTGTTTATTTATTATATAAAATTAAACCATGCAATTTTACATCTCTTTTGCACATAATACATTTAATTTAGGACTGAACTTTGGAATTACCTCTCTTCAATGAGAGAAAATTCTGTGTATCACAATAGTAGCAGACACTTATTTTTTTTTTTTTCACCCCTCTGTCCTAAAGTCCTAGCTGGAGCACTGAGAGTTATCCCTCTTGTTGCTATAGCAACCAAACCTAGTACGGGCTGGTTGGATTTTTTTTTCACAGAAATGTTTCTTCAGTAGAAAGTCTTTAAATCTTGTTAAAAGAATTCTGTTCTGTCTCAAAATATGCTTCCAGTTGGCGTGGTTACTTTTCATTATATATGGAATTATGTAGAGTAAACTTGACAGTTCTTTTTCTGCACAACCTATGGTCCAATTTCAAAAAAAATTGTACAAATGTTCCATAGGTGAATGTCTATCAAATTTGTTCAAATTATTTTGGTTGGTTCCTCATATGTCTGTCGAGAACACTTCGAACATTTTGTAATCAGCAACTAATTAGATTTCAATAATACTAACAAACATTACTGGATTAACCATCCATCAAAATTTTTCAAATTAATATGTATCACCAAAAGAAAAGAAAAAAAAAATCACCAACAAAGGGCAGGGTCTGATATATATATATATATATATATATATATATATATATATATATATATATATATATATATATATATATATATATATATGCAAAAAACTTTGAAAATATCTTCCGCCAGGCTAAAAAAATCTGCTTCCCACGTGAGCAATCCAGGGCCATCATGACCCTCTTATTACAAATTAAATACATAATGTATGTTTTTTCCAGTTTTTGCCAATCTTCATGGTCAGTGTTACACTTTGCTTTCTCTTTATCAAAAAGGTGCATGGTTGGCAAGGATATTTCTAATACTAGTAAAGTATACAAATTAACACACAAAATTATATGCTTTACATTTATATGCTAAATTGCTTTTCATTATTTAGCACAGATGTTTACACATCTGAGTACACTCTCTCTCCTGCCAACCCTTGCAATATATACAATGTTATACAGTATTAAAACTTTCTTGATTCTGTTTGAATTTGTAATAAAGTTTACATTTTAAAGGCCTTCTTCTTTTCATATTGAACCACAAAGTCGTTTCAATATTCATATTCCAGTACCTCTTACATTGTACGCCGTTTATCTTTTTTAAAGATATTTCTTGTTTATTTTGATCCCTGCTGCTTATTGACGAATCGTAAATTTGAATGAAATTCGAAACAATAACAGATTTATATTGGCTAGAAAGGTCCAGTCGACTCTAGTTATCTAAACTTCGCTTAATTCGAAGGACCGCTTATCTCGAAGTGAAAATATGGTCTCTGTTTTTAACATGGAAACGTGGTAACAAAATATTGCTCAAACGAAGAGGAGGAGCAATTTCTCGTCTTTTCCACAATATTATCAATATCTAACTTCTGGAGTCAAATCACGTGTTCATTTGTGAAATGTGGGTGTTCGATTTTTTTTCCGGATATGTCGAGGTACCAATATCTCGAAGTATTTCAGAGAGTCCCTTGGACTTCGAGACAACGCGAGTCGACCGTAAGTGAATAAGCTAAAACATGATACCACATATTCCGTCTCTGGATTTTCAGGAATTCAACAAGTAAAGAGTGCACACTTTGTTTTGCGTTTGAGTATATGATAAAAAAACCCATCTTTTTCAGAACTGATAGACCGATTGCCTTGAAACGTGATATGTGGCACCATGTAACTGTACAAAACCAATGGAATATGTTCGCCTCCCTTCCAATGAAGGAGGATTGTATGTGATAAACAAAAAACAAAATGTTTAACATATGTGCCGAGAATAGACTCCATGGATTTATCCGTATACGCAAGCTGATCAGAATATCACTTTAAGCCGACTATATAAAACACTGTAAACGCTAAGCACTCTGGGTAAAATTTTCAGCAGACGACATTTTTATTTTATTTCAAGTTTGCCCAGAAAAACAGGAGTTGATATTTCATGCAATTTGTCTCCAATGGAGACAATTTGCATGAAATGTCATATCCTATTTTCTGGGAAAAATAAGAAAAATGTAAGTCAATTAGCCGTCGGCTGAATTTGCCCAGAGAGTGGTAAAAGTTAAATGCTTCTGTATTTGAACAGTGCAGCGTGTTATTAAATTATGGGAATGCGTAGACGGTTTTAGGTCTCCGTAGTTCTCATATATGTATTGTGGTCCCCTTTTTGGTGATACGGTTTTTGGACAAAAATCGCTTAGTTTCAGTGTCTTATCCCGAAAAATAATACTTAAGTTGATACCTGAACTAATTATGATATAGCAAAATGATAGGAACATCGCTGACTAACAACAAAGTATTGGAGTATATGCTTTCGCATTTACTAAGTAGTTGTTAAAAAATAAAATATTCGTTTATCATGAAACTTAGCTCAAGATAGGACCTTTCTTTCAACTAAATGTATTGACTTTATTTCTCCACGAAACATATTTTGTAGGTACTCATCAGAAGCGCCTCCCCAATAATAATAATAATAATAATAATAATAATAATAATAATGATAATAATAATAAACCAAAATATATGTCTGGACGCTTTGCACTGTGGGTAAACTTTTCAGCAGACGATATTTTGAAATATGTTTTTCTTACTTTCCCCAGAAAACATGATTGACAATTCATGCAAATAGTCTCCAATGGAGACAACTTGCATGCCTTAGCAACCGTTCTCAGATTTAGTACTCCGAATTTCTACTATCAGCCGCTTGAACCCACGAAGCTGTGTGAAAAGTCTCCAAACTTCTGAAATACCCCTCGTACATAGATTGAGTAGATTTATTATCAAAGTTCATGCGTCTGCATTTCATCTGGAGTCATATTTTCAGACAACAGTACATAAACTAGCCGGGGCACAGCATTCCGATAAGATCACATGTCCGCCAAGCAAAGACTCAGATCAGCCTATGCATTTGCACAGGCTGATAAGAGTCATTACTTTGCGCTGTATGTGTGTCCAAATATCCAAGCTTTCGTTAGACGAACGACAGATGTTATGCTTAGAATGTATGGATGCGCGGGCTGATTTGAGTCTTCGCTTGGCGCACAAGCAATCTTACAGGAAATGATGAAGACGGCTCATGTGAAATTCTATATAAAGCAACTCAGGTATCAACCCTTAATTGCAGACACATTGCATCTGTACTGCAATAAATGTGATTGTTTCTTGGATTGAAAACAATAAAACCACGACGTTTCCTTGACAATGCTTCCGGAATCAATAGCCATATGAAACGGCACACGAAAAAGGGCTCTTTAATTGCGCATGCGCAGTTCCCTTTTTTGGCTACAGGTTTGCGTTTTTCCTGAATCTTTCTCAAGGACCCTACTACATGTCTGCGAACAGCAAAGGCTCTGGCGAGCTGCACTTATGCGCATGCTCGCCTGAGCCTTTGCTGGTCGACTGTTTGATAAGTACCCTTTTTATCATGTACTGACTCATGTCTGTACAAGACAAAATAAACGAACGTTTTCAGAAACAGTCAGTTCCAAAAGGAGTGAGATTCACCTGGCAGATTTTTCGTCATGTCTCTGAGAAAAAATTGTGAATTTCTGACTTCCTGTTTGCATTTTTGTGCCCCAAGTCCCTGCTTAAAAGGTGTTTTCTCTAGAATGAAACAATTTAGGAGGAAGGAAATTCTTTTGTTTAAGGGTAAACCATAATTTACAAAGAAGGAGAAACAACTTTGACAAAACAGCTATGACATTAACTTTGACAAAACAACTTTGACGGATTTACCGTACCTGATATTGCATCATTCACCCTAAAAGCGATGATTTTAGCTATTGTCTTGAGCGCTAAAGTATTTTATATCGACCCTTAATTTGTAAATTATATTTGATTCTTTATGACGTCATTGAACCTTAATTAAATCTGTTAAAAGTAACAAACATAAACAAACAATATTTGCAGCAATGTTACCTTCCTCATTTGTGTGAACAGCTTGTTTGTTTGTTTTTGTTTTAGAAATATATTGAGTTTTGATTGAAAACTGCACTAATAACTTTTTATTTAGTAATTTGAAATGTTTTTGCCTCAGTAAATGTTCAAAATGGCGACCCTTGTCAAATGTTTGAAATCTTTGAACGCCATTAACTTTCGTAGCTTTTATACAATTTTGATCAAAATTACATCAAAATGCTTGACTTGTCAAGATCTTTCATCTCAGGATATAATTCACCAACTTTGCTTTTAACGTTAACCCTTTCAACTCTACAGACCGAAAATAGGCATTTCAAACAGTCTAGGTCCAGATGAGACGGTAACGAGCCGTCTCATCTGGATCTACACGGTTTGCCATTCTGTTTTTGATTTTAAAGTAAACACCTTATGCTCATGAATTGACTTGTCTAAATTGATGGACGGAAGAGTTCATTGCAGAAACTCAGGGGTAAAAGGGTTATGTAGACGTAAACCACAACTCCATCAATCATCTGTTGGAAATATCTAATTAGACTACCGTATTACTCTAAATATTCACACACCATACCTCCTTACCATAGTCGTAAACTGCTAGATTAGTGGTAAACAGGATAGATCCTGCGGCGTCTGAGCTGGTTCTGCACAGTAAGTTCATGTCTTTGCATAGGGTAAACCGTGAATAAATAACTACTACTCAGAACCTACCGTATTTACTCCATATTGCCGTTTCATATGGCTATTGATTCCGGAAGCATTGTCAAGGAAACATCGTGGTTTTATTGTTTTCAATCAAAGAAACAATCACAAGTGTTTGGACATGTACCTCCTAACCATATTTGTTCTAAAATTTGAAAAAAAGTCATTTTACTACCTGATGATGCGTCTAAAAGCTGCTACCTGAATGGCAAACAGTGTAGACCCTGATCACAGTGTTTCACTGGGTCTACACTGTTTGCTCATGTCTTTCTGTCCTAATACTTAGGCTAAATACGCTTGTGTAAAAGCGTGTGTGAAGTTGACTTGAGATTCGCAACTTGGAATATCGATTTTGCCCAACATTAACCAGGACTTTAGTTTACTGTACTACGTATAACGGAATAAATCGAATACCAAACTCCATACTTCAAACTCCAAGCCAACTTCATACACTTTGTGTAAAACATGTTCTTTAATTTTCAGGGTATATGCAGTATGTTCACAGAGAGGAGCACCACGTGATTCTCCTGCATATATCGGAGAGAAACGAAGTTGCCGGAGGTAAGACCACGTGATTTTTTCATGTGACGGAAAGCTTCTCATAAAACTGTATGACGATATTTTAAAACAATTTTTATCTTTCCTAGAAAACAGGTTTTGACATTTCATGGAAATTTTGCATGAAATATCAAAGCCTATTTTCAGTTTGCTGTCTGCTGAATTTGCCCTAAGATGTGTAAAGTTTAAGCATACGTATTTAGACTAAATATTCGGACACCTTAACTCCTTACAATTGCTCGTCTTCAAATCTGAATGAGACGTTTTATTATCTGTTGAGAAGTTGTAAAAGTCTTGGAAGAGTTTCAAACAGTGTAGACCTTGAGTTTTTATTGTGCGCTGTCTGATGTAAGTCTACATTGTTTGTTCAGGCCTATCACGAAAACATGCCTATATAATTTTGACCCCCCCCCTTAAACCCCAGGTTTATATACGAGGGCGCGTCAATAAATAACCAGCCTATCCCATTTCCGATGGACCGAGACGGTCACAATTTTCATGCTTTATTTCAATGTATGTTTTAAACATGGGTACACAAATGCACACGTATCGAGTCATTCTTTAATAAGATATTGAATGTCAAACATGGCTAGTGATGCAAAAGCATGCTTTTCATCTAAAGTTGAGTACCGTAAAACAGACAAGGAAATACACGGCGAGTTAACCGATGTTTATCGGTCTTCTGCACCATCTTAAATTCTGGGTAGGGGAATTCAAACACGGTAGAACGTCTTTAGAAGATGAAGCCAGGTCTGGACGCCCACTGGATGCCACCGACGAAGAAATGTGTAAGAAAGTTCGGGATCTGGTATACTCTGATAGGCGAATTCAGGTGGAAGAAATAGCGCAGGCATTAGGCATTTCACATGGTAGCGTTTCAACAATCTTACATGATCGTTTAGGTATGCGCAAGCTAACAGCCCGTTGGGTCCCCAAATCCCATAGCGATGAGCAAATGGCAACCAGAGCAGCAGTATGCAGCGCCTTTTTGAAGCGTTTTAGGTGAAAAAATGATTTTCTTTTGCGTCTGGTGACTGTAGATGAGACTTGGGTTCATTATTATGAGCCAGGGAATAAAGCCCAGAGTCGTCAGTGGGTAGGGCCTGGGTCCCCGAAGCCAAAGAAGTTCAAGACGCAACCATCTGCTGGCAAGGTGATGGCCACAGTATTTTGGGACGCAAAAGGCGTTATTATGTTGGACTTTTTACCCAAGAGAAGTACAATAACTGGAGTGTACTATGCAAACTTGTTAGACCAGCTGAGAACCGCCATCCGTGAAAAACGCCGAGGTAAACTCTCTAAAGGTGTTTTGCTGCAACAGGACAACGCGAGAGTCCACACTTGCAAAGTTGCAATGGATGCTGTAGAGTAAAACGGATATGAATTAATACCACATCCTGCCTATTCGCCTGACCTAGCTCCTAGCGACTTCTTCCTATTCCAAAACTTGAAAAAGGATATCCGTGGACTTCATTTCCGGTCTGATGAAGAAGTCGTGACGGCAGTTGAGGAGTGGGTCAATGGAAAGTACCTTGACTTTTTCAGTTCTGGGCTGATGGCACTTGAACACCTTTGGTCTAAGTGCATCACACTAGAGGGCAATTACATCGAAAAAGAAGAGGTGGATCTCAACCGGAAATAAGTTAGGCTGGTTATTGACTCACCCTCGTAGTAAAACTGGGGTTTACAGGGGTATACACTATTTTTTTTATTTTTTTCTCATAATCATAGAGAGGCAGTTCTAACGAGTACCCACAATCTATGTTTTGAGCAGAAATATGAAAAATATCTGAGTTTTTTTTATCTAAAATGTCGTTTTGTTGTGTTTCACATCTCTGTGCTCTGGTGCCTGGTAGTGCTAAATATCTCGACTGCGAGGAAATAGACTTACAAATAAACAGTAAAAACGTAAAATGATAATACCCCGCCGTTATCATGTCGCGGGCAGATAACTCTGCCAAAATTGGCGAAATTTGCCCATTAGCAATCCCAAACCTGTTCTCCTTTATATCAATGCATGTACCAACTTTGGTTAAAATCCCTTGACTTATTAAAGTTTGCGTACGGAGACGAAAATATGGGCGTGTCTCGGGCAGATAACTCTGTCAAAACTTTACTCAGTTTGCCTTATTAGTAAACCAGATCTCCACAGTATCAATGCACATACCAAGATTGGTGAAAATCTACTGATGTTTACTCGAGTTATCATCCGGAAACGAAATACGGACGGACGGACGGATACACGGACGTCCAACGTGAGACCATAATACCCCGCCACTATCATGTGGCGGGATATAAAAATAATAAAAACAGCACCCTTTTCTTTGGTTGAAGCATTTCAAAGATGATTTTATCAGTCATGATTGCGTACAACACCGAAATGCCCATGATTAGACTGTAAACTGACAGCTTATGTCATCTGAAAACATATATGTCAAACAGTTCTGTTATATGACTGATCAGGACTTTCGTTGACTACTAAATCTCCCTTTACACACATGGAGATTATTGGGCAGCCGTTAAGCGATCCAAAATAGGTCTATCATGAAATGCTAAAAGGTTATGAAGCTTGTGAGATCATTGTGCACTCGTTGTGCAATCAAATATGCAATTTTGTCAACTTTCAAGAGATCTTGGAGCGACCTTGGCGCTCACTGAAAGTTTGCTTAGCGCTCTTTTTGTGACAGACAGAGATCACTGGGAGATCTACTGAGATCGCTGAGATATCACCGAGACCGTTGCGGGATCGTTGAAAGTTCCTTGGGCCACCCTGGAGATTGCTGAGCATTTCTTGGCCGACAGGATGCCTCTGGATATATAATGATAGGTTCATGGTGATCTTCCATCAGTCTCTGACAAGTTGTAAAAAGACGAAACCTCAGAAACCTCGGGACTGTCTTGACCAGCACTTTGACCTTCAGAGATCTCTGTTACGAAACGTCAGGTCTTCTTTCTGTGGCCTTTCTTCGGAGGCATTGTGTTGAATGTTGAGATCTACTTGTATTGAGCTTCAGAAAGTCTACAGACAGAATGGTAAATTCGAAGTTTAGCACCGGTATTTATAACCCAATGCCGTGCTTCCTATCGCCGTGGGATCTCTCACGAATCTCTAAATGGACACTCAACAGTGTCTCAAGAATTAATTAGTGTCTCAATGGTCTCTCAGCGATCTCCGTCGCAGTCTTTCAGTGAAATCTGTTGGTCTTTCATCGAACGCTCAACGGTCCCTCAAAGACCTCTCAGCCATACCTACTTCCGGGATGGACATGGTTGGCGTCCATTGCAAGGTCACTGAGAGATCTTTGAGAGATCTATGAGATCATTGAACGCTCTTTGTGCGATCCTTGAGAGGTCGTTTAGAGATCGCTTCCTTTGGCGACTGCTGAGCGAGTGTTTTGGACTAAAAACTTTGAGGATACTGTCGGGATTGTAGAGATAACAGGAAGATCACTGTGCGGTTATGGCGACTGCTGAGCGCTCATTGAAAGATCGTTGAGAGATCAGGCTATTTTTCATCTCTCTCCGATCTCTCAACGATCGCCACCTCTAAATAAGCCCCTTTAAACAGAGGTGGCATCGTTGACATGGTTGTCTTTTCAATTAAAAACTTACAATATTTCCATCTTTATTCATTTCAAGTTGTTGTAATGTTATTTACAGTAAAACCTCAATGGCTCGAACATTTTTGGGACTATGGAAATTTATTCGAGACATGGGTAGTTCGAGCCACTGAGGGTTAACCATGGTGCCATGTCAGGAAGCAAATGGTGATAATTTAGGGGAGTCTTTATGATATCCTATACAATAGTGGTATGTTGTGTACATACAATTTCATGATATAATAAGAAAACTTCCCTTAATATTTTGTTTTCTTTAGCTATCGGAAGAATTTCTTAGGGACTCAAAAACGAGTTCGAATCATCGCCGGTAAACGAGCCATCGGTGTTCGAGTCATCGAGGTTTTACTGTATATGTAACTTTAAACTTAGCTTTAAACTTTCGTCTCTCAAATTAATCTAAGGTTTTATTTGGATTTGGTTTAATTTGTTAGATGTATATTATGGGTATTCAAAATGTGCGCTCCATGATACCAAGGTATAAATGGAACATCACCAGAAACCTCTAATTTATATCCCTGTCGCCCAAGGAAGGCTAAGCAATCTCCCTTGGTCTTTCAGCGATCTCAGTTGATCTCCCAGGGATATTTCAGCAAACATTCAATGATAGCCTAGATCGCGCCAATATGTCTATAGATCGCCATAAAAGTTGACGAAAATTGGAGCTTTGATTGCACAATGAGCGCATAATGATCTTTCAAAAATTTACACAGAAACAGCTTTTTCGAGGATTAGAGATCATTGAGCGATCGGACCAATTTCGAATCACCTAATGGTCGCCCAGCAATCTCTGTGTGTGTATATAAGGCAGCTTGAAGGGCTTTTTACGATTTAGTTGCAACTAGAGAATATATCAACTATCAAAGAAGGTTCTGATCAGACTGTGCAAATGCACAGGCTGATCTGGGTGGTCGCTATCTTCATATGGCATAACAGCCATTTTACATATTATTAAATTATTAATCGTCATTCTAATTACTTGGCGATTCATAAAAATATATAGCCCTTTTCACCGATAAAGCACTCTGCAGCTTTGCTTCTGATCTGGGTCTGTACAGTGTTTGATCAGGCCTATCAATCCCACTACTTAGTGTTTTTTTTACGGTTATATCGCATAAACACAACTAGCTTTGACCAATTTATTTGAAAAAGATGAAATTACATGTGAAATTCTATCATGAAGTGTTAAAAGGGTCTGAATGTTGTCATTTGATATCTTAAATGGTTATAGATAGTTGGTGATCTATTCTTATAGTAAAAGATATGGTCATACATATGTAGTGAATAATTAGTTCAGCTAAAAAACACACAGCTATGATTTTAATATTTAGCTTAATTAGGCCCAATACAATTAAGCATTGTACTTGAAAAGGAAAAGTACATCAAATGTGGTGAATGATTTTTTAGTAAACTAAAGCAAGTGGGAAGTTCAACTACATAGTATCATAAAACGGTTAAACCATGTATATCTCTGTTACTTGGTCTATACGCCAGTAATGACTAACATTAGCCCATGTCTCTTTCGCTTGTTCTCCAGGTCATTAATCGTGAATCACATTATCCCCCACGTATCTGTAGCTTGTGCTTCGGGTCAGCAATGAACAACATCAGCCTATGTGCCAGTACTGATTCATGTCAGCTCGTGTAGCTATTGCTTTTTATACATGTCAGTTCAGATTCGTGCCAGCCTATGCCTTTGTCACTTGTTCTTCATATCAGTAATGATTCACAACAGTCCATGTCTTTGTTATTTGTTCTACATGTCGGTAGTGATTCATGTCAGCACATGTCTTAGTGACTTGTTCTACTTGTCAGTAATGATTCACGTCGATATCTTGATTAATTGTTCTACTTGTCAGTAATGGTTCAGGTCAACCCATGTCTAAGTTACTTATTCTATATGTCAGTAATGATTTACGTCAGCCCAAGTGTTAGTTACTTAATCTACTTGTCAGAAATGATTCACGTCAGTGAATGTTTTAGTTACTTGTTCTACATATCAGTATTGATTCACGTCCTCCTATATGTTAGTTATTTCTTCTACTTGTCAGTAATGATTTACGTCGGCTCCTGTCTTAGTTACTTATTCTTCATGTCAGTAATGATACACGTCAGCTCTGGTATATGTTACTTGTTCTACATATCAGTAACGATTCACGTCAATCCAGGTCTGTTACAAGTTCTACATAGCAGTAATTATTCAAGTCAACCAATGTCTTTGTTACTTGTTCTATATGTCCATAATGATTCACATCAGTCCATATTTTGTTACTTGTTCTAAATGTCAGTAATGATTCACGTCAGCCTATTTCATTGTTATTTATTCATGTCAGCTCATGTATAAGTCACTTGTTCTACATATCAATATGATTCACGTCGACCGATGTTTTAGTTGCATGTTCTAAAGGTCAGTAATGATTCATGTCAGCTCGTGTATCTCTTGCTTGTTCTACATGTCAATAAGAGTCACCTTACCGTTTCTACATGTCAGTAATGATTCACGTCAGTACATGTCTCTGACACTTGTTCCACATGTCAGTAATGGTTCATATCAGCCCATGTTTTAGTTACTTGCTCTACATGTCAGTAATGATTCACGTCAGCTCATGTATCTGTTTCTTGTTTTACATGTCAGTAATGATTCAAGTCAGGCCATGTCTTTGTTATTTGTTCTACATGTCAGTAATAATTCACGTCTTAATTACTTGTTCGACACATCAGTTATGATTCACGTCAGACCATGTCACTGACACCTTTTCTACATGAAAGTAGTCTGCCCATGGCCCAGTTACTTGGTCTACATGTCATAAACCATTCACGTCAGCTCATGTATCTCTTACTTGTTCTTCATATCAGTAATGTTTCATTTCAGACCACGTCGTTGTCACTTGTTCTGTATGGCAGTAATGATTCACGTTAGCCCATGTCTTTGTCACTTTTTTATACCCCGCCACATGCTAGTGGCTGGGTATTATGGTTTCACGTTGGACGTTCGTGTGTCTGTCCGTCCATCCGGCAGTTGTACGTCCGTCCGTATTTCGTTTCCGGATGATAATTTGAGTAAACATCAATGAATTTTCACCAAACTTGTTGTGTGCATTGATATTGTAAAGATCTGGTTTGGGATTGCTAATGGGCAAATTTCGTCAAATTTTGACGGAGTTATCTGCCCGAGGCACGCCCATATTTTTGTTTCCGGACGATAATTTGAGGAAACAGCAAGGGATTTTAACTAAACTTGGTACATGCATTGATATTAAAGAAATCTGGTTTGGGATCTCTAATGGGCAAATTTCGTCAAATGTTTTGAAGGGGTTAACTGTTCTAGACACGCCCATATTTTCGTTTCGGAACGTTAGTTTGAGTAAATATCATGGAATTTTAACCCAAAATGGTACATGCATTGATATAAAGGAGATCTGGCTTGGGATTGCTAATGGGCAATTTCGTCAATTTTTGACAGTTATCTTCCCGCGACACGATAATGGCGGGGTATCATCGTTTTACGTTTTAATTACATATCGGGGTGGAGGACGGGGTGGGGGGGGGTGGGGGGGGGGGAGGGGGGGTGTGGTGGTCGGCTGTGGCGAAGGTGTCGTGTATCTTACGTCACTGGGGCGTCCAACTGATATTGGCTGTCAGTTTGGCAAGGCTTGCTATCCTTGTAGCAGGTAAGGGTAGAGGGAGAATGTTTTTACTTCTGTTTCTTTACTGTCATTCCTCTGTCTCTTTCTTCCCTGTCCCTCTCTTTTATCTCCTTTAGTATCTCTTCTCTATTTTTTCTCCCTTGCCCTGGGAGACGACACAAAATGACCGCAAAGGGTTAACATGTCGTTAAACCCCAACACAATCAATCAATTTTATAACATATCAGTTATGATTCACGTCAGCCAAGGTCTTACTTACTTCGTTCTACATGTCGGTAATGATTCGCGTCAGCTCATGTATTTGTCACTTGTTCTTCATATCAGTAGTGATTCGCGTTTAACCATGTCTTAGTTATTTGTTCTACATGTCAGTAATGATTCACGTCAGCTCATGTTGTTCTTCAAATCAGTAGTGATTCGCGTTTTACCTATGTCTTAGTTACTTGTTCTACATGTCAGTAATTATTCATGTCAGCTCATTTATTGTTACTTGTTCTTCATATCAGTAATGACTCGCGTCAACCCATGTCTTAGTTACTTGTTCTACATGTCAGTAATGATTCATGTCAGTCCAAGTCTTAGTTACTTGTTCTACCTGTCCACAGTGATTCACGTAAACAATTGTCTGACTAGTAGCTCTTTGTTCTGTATATCAGGAATGATTATTCAGAAATGTTTAAGCCTATGTCTATGTTCTACATGTTAGTAATCATTCGCGTCTGTCCATGCCTGTGTCACTTGTTCTAATTGTCAGTAAAGATTCACGACAGCCCACGTCTGTTGTTCTGCATATCATTAATTATTCATGTATCTTCTGCCTGTTCTGTGTGTCAGTAATGATTCATATCAGTCTATGTATCTCACTTTTTCTACATGAAACTAATGATTCACGACAGCCAATGTTTTTGTTACTGGTTATAAATACTAATAACAATTCAAGTCAGTTCATGTCTTTTACTTCTCATACATACCAGTAATGATTCACGACAGCCTGTATCTCTGTCATTTGTTCGACATATCAGTAATGATGCACGTCAGCACGTGTCTATGTTACTTGTTTTACATGTCAGTAAAGATTCACATCAATCGATGTCTCTGTTACTTGTTCTACATACCAGCAATGATTTACGTCAGCCCATGTCTCTGTTTCTGTCATAGGTGTCAGTAATGATTTACCCCTGTCCATGTCTTTGTTGCACCTTTTACGTGTCAGGAATGATTTACGCCATCCAATGTCTCTTTTACTTGTTCTACATACCAGAAATGATTCACTTCAGCCCATGTCTCTGTTACTTTTTCTACATGCCAGCAGTGATTCACGTCAGTCCATATCTCTGTTACTATCCTATGTGTTAGTATTGGTTTACGTCAGTCCATGCCTATAATACTGTCCTACATGTTAGTAATGGTTTACGTCTGTCCATTAGTCTGTTACTCTTGTTCTACATGTCAGTAAAGTCTCACGTCAGCCATGTCTTCGTTACGGTCCTTCGTGTCAGTAATGGTTTACGTCAGTCATTGTCTCTGTTACTGTGCTACGTGTCAGTAATGGTTTTCGTCAGTCCATGACTCTGTTACTTGTTCTAATATCAGTAAAGTCTAACGTCAGTCCATGTTTCTGTTACTATCCTACGTGTCAATAATGCTTTTCGTCAGTCCATGTCTCTTTATTGTTCTACAATAAAAGCCAAAAAGGATTGCCTTTGGAAACAAAGAACACACAAAATCACGAAAATCGGAGACTCGGTTTCTTCATATGCAACGCTGTAGTTTGCGAGGCTGTATACGCCCCCTAACGCCGGATTAAGCGGTATTCGATTTTCAAAATAACCAGGAAGGGCTCAATGATCCCAAAGGAAATAGTCTAACGTCAGTGCATGCCATGTTAGTAATGGTTTACGTCAGTCCATTAGTCTGTTACTTGTTCTTCATGTCTGTAAAGTCTCATGTCAGACAATGTCTTCGTTACTCTCCTGAGTGTTGGTAATTGTTTACGTCAGTCCATATATCTGTTACTGTCCTACGTGTCGGCAATGATTTTCATCTGTCCATGTCTCTGTTACTGTCCTGCCTGTCAGTAATGGATTACGTCAGTCCCTACTGTACACGTCAGTAATGATTTACATCAGCCAAAGTCTCCGTTTCTGTTCTACATGTCAGTAATGGTTTACGTCAGTCCATGTCTCTGTTAATTGTTCTACAAGTTAGAAAAGTTTTACGTTAGTCCATATCTCAGTCACTGTCCTACATGTCAGTGATGGTTCTCGTCAGTCCATGTCTCTACTACTTGTTCTACATGTCAGTATCGTCTCAGGTCAGTCCATGTCACTTTTAGTGTCCTACGTGCAAGTAATGATTTACGCCAGTCCATGTTCTACATGTCAGTAACGATTACGCTTGTCGATGTCTCCGTTACTGTCCTACATGTCAGTAATGGTTTTATCAGTCCATTTCTCTGTTACTTGTTCTACATGTCAGTGAAGTCTGACGTTAGTCCTTGTCTCTGTTACTGTCCTACGTGTCAATGATAGTGTACGTTAGTCCATGTTCCACATGTCGGTAATGATTCACGACAGCCCATGTCTCTGTTACTTGTTCTACGAGTCAATTATTATTCATGACAGCCCCTGTTATTTGTTTTACATGCAAGTAATGATTCGCGACAGCCCATGTCTCAGTTACTTGTTTTAAAAGTCAATTATTATTCATGACAGCCCCTGTTATTTTTGTTTTACATGCAAGTAATGATTCACGACAGCCCATGTCTCTGTTACTTGCTATACATTCCAGTAATGATTCATATCAGCCGATGTCTCTGCCACACATTGTACATGTCAATAATGATTCGATTCATGTCAACCCATGTCTCTATTACTTGTACTATGTGTCCATAATGACTCATGAAGCCCTTTTTCACTGTACCTGGTCTACGATCCAAGAAATGATTCTCGACAGTCTACGTGTCAGTTATGAATCTTGTCAGCCCATGGCGCTGTTACATTTTCTACATCTCAGTAATGATTCTTACCAGCATATGTATTTACTTGTTCTGCATGCAGGTAGTGTCTTAACCACGACATCATTTCTTAAATTTAGAATGAGTTCATTAATTTAAGGATCTGTGCATTACCTTCACGAAAACATACTTATAAAATTTTGACCCCCTTAAATCCTACTTTTATATAGTAAAACTAGGGTTTACAGGGGTATATATTATTTTTCTTATTTCTGCTCAAAAACATAGAGGCGGTTCTAACGAGTACCGACAATCTATGCTTTTGAGCAGAAATATTAAAAATATCAGAATTTTTTATCTGAAAATATTCATTTTTTGGTGATAAAATTTTCAGTATATTTGAATAGGCGTGTTTTCGTAATGGTAGCACCAGAACAGTGCTTCTCCAGTTGCATATATTTCTAAATGCGTCTGTCAAACATAGTGAGGCTCTAAGACTAAGAAATGTGAAATAAGCACATAAAGACGAATTCAAATGAAATCTAAAATGATATCTAATAATGGAATGGAACTGCAATTTAAAGACGAATTCAAATGAAATTTAAAATGATATCTAATAATGAAATGAAACTGCAATTTAAAGACGAATTCAAATGAAATTTAAAATGATATCTAATAATGGAATGATACTGCAATTCAAAGACGAATTCAAATGAAATTTAAAATGATATCTAATAATGGAATGAAATTGCAATTTGAAGACGAATACAAATGAAATCTAAAATAGAAACTGTTACGTACGTATAGCTTGAGCCGTATTATGTATGGCTTTTACCACAACTGAGTTGGGTTGATTACCTACAGTTGGTACCAGTATTAGAAAGAAATGCATGCACTAGGTCGTTATTGCTGCTACCTGATAGCGGACGGTGCAGTCATTATCCCCATATTGTTCTTATGCTTTTTTTTTTTTAATTTAGAGAGACGCCGAGAATTTAGAGCTTTTGCAGTATGAAGGTTATGGGTTTCAGCTTGGCTCAAACCTTCCACTAAAATCTTTCATTTTCCATCCAAATATCATCACAGTTCAAACACTACAGCCCTTGTTCAAGAGGGATGTGTGGGGTCGGGGTTGGGGGGATGGGGGTGGGGGAAAGGGATGCGGGCTGTCCGAAATTTTAAAGTAAATATGTTAAATATCCTACAGTTTATTTCTTTCTTAAAACCTGACTTTTGCAATAGCAATATTGATGAGGTCAGCCTGTTTAATTATCCTATTGCACAACTATGTTCTTGGTAATCACTGTCTTTAATGCTTAGCCTGCTGGATAAAGTTTTCAGCAGATATTTTATAGTATTCTTATTACTTTCACCAGAAAATAGGTTCTGACATTTCATGCAAATTATCTCTTTAGGGGAGAACGTATGAAATGCTAAAGCCTATTTTCTGGGGAAAAGAAGAAAACTATCATCAGTTTGTCGTCTGTTGAATTAGCCCAGATACTGGTTAAGGTAAAGGGTAGTGGATAACTTAAGCTCTAAAGTCAGTAACTATGACATGCCTCCTTGCTCATTGGGACTCTCCTTGTAAGTAAAAAAAATGCTCCCTCAATTTATTTATTCCTTGAAATAGTAGCATTCGGTTGTTTTTGAAAGGACTTAAATACCGGAAAGACAGCTTCCTGTTGTAAAGGTTGTCTCACTTTGCGCAAACTTTCAGCCTCTGACATGAAGAGACCATCGCTGCTTCAAAAATAATTTATACCATAAATACTTCAAGTATTCGGGCGCCTTAATTCCTTACTATACATGTCCTAAATTTTGAACAAATGTTGATATGTATATAAAACTGCTAGACAGGTAGCGGTCAGTGTAGAATCTAATCAAACGTCTCTAGAGCTGTGTCTCCACTTTTTGCTCTGGCAAGGGGATAGAGTTCTTTTCTTTTAGAATAGACTCTTTTCAGGAAGGGGACTAAACGTTTGTTAGTTGCCTCCCCTGAAAGTTTATCAATTTCACCTTAAACAGACATTTAACCTTTACCACTCTATGTGCTAACTCAGCAGACGACAAGTTGATATTTTTCTTGTTTTTTTTTTTTTTTTTTTTTTTTTTTCCCAGAATAAAATCTTTAAAGGGGACAATTTGCATGAACTGTCAAAACCTATTGCTAGGGAAAAATTAGAAAAATATTTCAAAAGATCATCTGTTGAATTTTCACCCAGCATGCGGTGCGTTAACTGGACGCAATAACGCGAGAACGTGATTTGGAAATAATAATGGTGTTGTTTCTTATTTTAGCTCTGGGTGCTACGTCTGAAGGAGGGTCTATACAAGCAATACTAGCGGAAACTGACCAGAAAGAAATAACATTTCTCGATATACTCTCGAAGAAATTGAAAGAGGAACGTGTAAGTGTCCTGAGGCAGACGAACACCAGTAAGAATGAGCCATGTCGTAAGAAAAAGGCCCTTAAGTCATATGAGAACAGCAAAGGTCAAGGTCAAACTGTGTGGATGCGATCAGGGACTTGTTGATTTGTTCATATATTCAACAGTACTATATATATTCCAAGTAGTCGGGCTGACAGGCCTGAGCAAATAGTAAAGCCCCAGATCAGACGCCACAGAACTATGTTCTACACTGTTTGTCACTCATTCAGTAATTTTAGATACATTTACAGTAAACACTCGACAACAGCATTTGTTCCCAAAGACGTTGCCATTAAAATGAATTTGCTGTTGTACAGAATACTTATGTGCAAATTGATATGTAGGAAAGGTCTTGTTTTGTTCTCATTTCCTCATAGAACATATGTTTTAGATATTTGTTAGAATCGTCTCACTGAGGCGATTCTAACAAATATCCATGACATATGTTTCTTTGGAGTATTACATACAATAGTCTTACATAATTTTTGACTGATTGTTACCTCTTATAAGCAAAAGTTTCGTTGCAGTCAAATTGTCATTATAAAGATTTTTGTCGTTGTATCGAGTGTCGGTATAAAGAGGGTTGACTCTACTTGTAATGGACTTGTTCAAAGCTGAGGATAAATATGGTAAGGCGATCAGTTGAACTCTATACGGGAAAATGGATACACTTGCTTTTTCCACCAAATGAGAATTTTTGTGACTTCCTGTTCGTTCAACTGCACGCTTACCCCCTTTTGCAAAGGGCCTACTCTATAAGGACATTACGAAAACACGCCTATTCACATATACAGAAAATTTCACTTCCAAAAACTGAAAATTTTCAGATAAAAAACTGATATTATTCATATTTCTGCTCAAAACATAGATTGTGGGTACTCGTTAGAACCGCCTATGCGTAAGGTTCTGGCTAAACTGCACTGATGCACAGGCTCGCCTGAACATTTGCTTTTCGCTTATGCCATAACGACTCTTTTCCCATGACGCGGTTCATATTATGATGTCTGAAAATATCTGCATTGACCTTACTTACACATCAAATCTTACTTAGTCATTCCCCGATATTAGTAAGGCCGCGCCAAGCGAGAATGTGTCTTCGGGCATATGCGGACAGTGAAGGCCCAGATCAGCCTGCGCATCCTTGTAGTCTTATCAAGGCTTTCTATGTCCGCTAAATATAACCGCTGGATACTGCATTTTGTATAAATTCAGACCAAATGCCCGCATGATACTTTGCGCATGCACAGGATGATCTGAACCGGCGCATTTTGCTTATGTTCGAAGGCACGTTTTCGGTTGGCGCGGCTCATATGCTAGTTTGACTAAAAAAGGAAATGTAACAAAGGCGAAATGCTACAATGTAACGTTTTTTTTTTCATAGCAGTAACAATTATCATGACGAACTGTTACAATTTGTAGTACACAGATTGCATACCAGACAAGGCTCCGCCTATTTCAGCTTTGATAGACATTTATAGAGAATTATAGGGATTATTGAGGATGAAAGTGTCACTCGGTTTGGGTGATGTAGAGTGCATGCAGGCATTTAATATGTACTTTTCTGAAAGATTTAGCTTACCAGAGCCGAAGGCTCCAGGGAAGCTTATAGGATAAGCAGTGGTTCATCGGCCGTCGTCAGCGTCGGTGTCTGCGTCGACGTCGGTGTCTGCGTCTTCAACATTTTCAAACGACGTCTCCTCTGAAATCATTTGCAAATTGAAACCAAACTACATATGGAGCCGCCATGGGTACAAAACTTTGTCCATAATGTCTTGGTCACATGATCAAGATGGCCGCCATGGCCATATATGGTAAAAACGTTAAAAATCGGTTCCTCAGTAACCAAACGGCCGATGACCTTGAAACTTGATATGCAGCATTAGGGATTCAGGTTCTACCAAGTTTGTTCAAATGATGACCCTTGGTTGACGTTGACCTATTTTACAGCAAGGTCAATTTCGGTCTTTTGGGCTGTTTTTTTTTTATAGAAAAAAGGCAAACAATAGATTTTTTCTGAAGCTGTTGTAGTCTATGACATTCAAAGTTAATATATGCAATCACCTATATGATTTTTTTTTTATAAATACAAAAGGTCAAGGTCATTTAGTGACCTTTGTCATGAATGCCTCAGATTCAGTATTTTTATTTTCTTCTCCTCTAAAACTGCTTGGCTGATTGAAAGCAAGTTACATGTGAAGCTTGTTTTGGATGGGGGAATGAAAGTTTGTTCATGGGATATGGGTAACATTATCTAGATGACTGCCATGCCCATATGTGGTGAAAACCTGTGAAAATCTTCCTCTCAAAAACCGAATGGCCGATGACTTTGGTATGCACCATTGGGTACTCCGGCTCTGCGAAGTTTGTTCAAATGGTGACCCTTAGTTGACCTTAACCTAATTTACGGCAAGGTCAAATTCGTCACTTAGGCTTTTATATGGAAAAAACAAAACAAAACTGTGGATTAATGTGAAGCAATTGTAGCCTGTGACATTCAAAGTTTGATATATGCAATCACCTAAATGGACTGTTATAACTACCATAGATCAAGGTAATTTACTGACAAATGTCCTGGATGCCTCTGATTCAGTATTTTAGCTTCCGCTCTAAAACTGCTGGGCTGAATGAAACCAAATTACATGTTGAGCCCCTGTGGGATGGGGAATGAAAGTTTGTTCATGGGATTTGGGTCAAATTATCAAGATATTCGCCATGTCCATATATGGTAAAGTGTGTTTGAAAGTTGTCTTCTCAGGACCTGAAAGGCATCGGTTTTTGTGTGTGCATTTTTAGCTTTCTTTCCTGGATCATTTTGGCCGGTGGCTGAGAAAAGGGACCTTTGAAAATATGCGAACAGCTAAGAGATAGACTTGCCGGTGCATCCGCACAGTCTCGTCAGGATCTTCGCTGTTCGCCTCTACAATATAGGGATCGCGTTGAAGGTATAGGATTAATAGCGAAGATCTGGACCCTTTGTATATGGTCTTAGGGCTTTTTTGACAGCCGGCGACCCATTAATGCGCGCTTATTGTCGTTTCTCATTACCAAGCTCCTCGTTGTCCTGTCCTGTCCACTTTATGCTCAACCCAGGTCAAGTTACGTGTCGCGCGCCGCGTAAGATAAAGATGTACATATGGTCTGAAAGTCTCCATAACTGCGCGGAGTTCGAACCCAAGATACCCTGTGTGCAGATCGAGACCGCTGACCACTAAGCAATTTCCGTTCTTTACAATTTGTTTTATTTTATCTTTCTTTTTCAGATCGGCGGGAAGGTAAAGAGTGTTACAGGGAAACCCGGTGAGTCTATATGCCAGGTAGCACTTGACGAAGACGTCGCTTTTATTGTCTGTGGCACGCGGGGACTGGGGCGTATAAAGAGAACGTTGGTGGGCAGCGTGAGCGATTATGTTCTTCATCATGCACATGTACCCGTCATTGTCTGCAGGCACAAGGAGAAGTAGTTATGATGGTTAACAAAGAGGTGCGTGTAAAATGCATTTGTGAAAGGACTCATAGTGATGACAGAATATTTATATACTCGTCTAAAAGAATTGTGTATTCCCAGCGGGCAAGCAAAGTTTAGACAACGTCGCATAAACGTGAAAACAACGTCATCGTCGCATCAACGTCGAAGCAAAGTCATGACGTTGCTTCGATGTTGATGCAACATTGTCTCAACGTCATGTGCCCGCTGGATTTGCTTTTTGATCCGAAAACTATAGACTGGGATATTACATCAACAAATCAAACATTGTTCTTGTCAAAACTTCCTCGCTTGATCTTGATTCAGGAGACTCTTGGTGAAATCAGTGCCCAGCGAGCATGCAGCATTAGGACAACGTCGCATCAACGCCGATGCCATTAGGACAACACGCCTATTCAAATATATTGAAAATTTTACAACCAAAAAAGGAAAATTTTCAGATAAAAAAAATCCTATATTTTTCATATTTCTGCTCAAAACATAGATTGTGGGTACTTGTTAGAGCCGCCTCGGTCAGGCGGTTCTAACAAGTCCCCACAATATATATTTTTTAGCAAAATAAAAAAAAAAAAAATGTATACCCCCCCTGTAAACCCCAGTTTTACTATATAAAAGTAGGGTTCAAAGGGGTCAAAATTATATAGGCGTGTTTTCGTGATGCAACGCCATGATACGCTTCAATGTCAATGAAACGTCGTTGATGTGATGTTAACGGGAATCTCTAAATAACACGGTTCATTATAGCGCGGTTTCGGATAAAACAGAGTTTAAAGCTGGACTCCAAAATATATCTAAACTAAAATATCCATTTATGGTCATTTTTTCTATATAATCTATACATTTTGGGCCATATTTCTATCTCACTTATTCATTTTATTCTGGATACAACATGGTTGTTTAGCTAGTATGGTTTTACTTTAACGGGAATAGTGTTATAAAGAGGTCGTGCTGTATGCTGTCATGTCACCGTAATCAGTCCATCAGACCCACCAAGTATTTATCAGATTAACCCATTTTAGACTGAATAGACTCCTCCATATTATAAAACTGAATAATCCAATTGGCATTCCAGAGATATCATATGTTTAATCTCAGACCTAATAATACCGTATATTGGGTCCAAGGTTTAATCAAACATCATTGTCAAACTTTTCCCGCTTGATCTTGATTTAGGACACCCTCGGTGAAAACATTGGAGTCGCAACGTCCGAAAACGTACGTTCCGACATGTGCACCCAGTGAAGTTTAGATCACCCTGCGGATTTACACAGTCTGATCAGAATCTTCACTGGGCGCATTTTGGATAGCCACGGAGTCTTCGCTGGGCGAACATGCAATATTGTAGGAAATACTGTGTTCCAGCTCAAACATCATTATCTCGTCATCTATATTTCATCTAGAGATTGCTGAAGATTAAAACATATATCTGGTATAAACTTCTCTCATTTATTTAAATCATTTTAACACTCAGTAAATGAAACTGGGATCCTGATTGGACCGTACATTATATTTCAAGACAATTATTCTGGATCTGAACTGCTTTCAATGCCTATGTTTTTATCGGTGGCATTGAATAGTATTGGTAGTTAACATTTCTGGTACATTCCTAGCGGGTACATGACATTTATACAACGTCGCATTAACGTCGATGCAACATCTTCATCATCATAACGTTTATACAACGTCGCATCAGCGTCATTCAACGTCATGATATTGCATCCAAAGAAGGAAAATTTTTAGATAAAACATTCTGATATTTTACATATTCCTGTCAAAACATATACATGTATTGTTGGTACTCGTTAACGGGTACCCACAATCTTTCTTTTTAGCAAAATAAGAAAAATTATGTATACCCCAGTAAACCCCAGTTTTACTATATAAAAGCGTAGTTTAAGGGGGTCAAAATTATATAGGCGTGTTTTAGTGATGGCTGGTCTTCATGTTTTATCTGTCACAGAAAAAAATGAGTATATTTAATCGACACAAATATTCTAAGTAGCCATACCAAGTATAGTGGAAGAAAATTGTTTCTTTGCAATGTCAAATACTTTAGGAGAAATGAACATACTTGACAGACTTTCTGCCATTTTAAAAGCGAGCCAACTTTTGTGACTTCCTTTTGACTTTCCTGCATACATATACCTTCTGAAACGGGTCATTCTCTACAAGGAAAGAATTCTCTACAAGGAAAGAATTTTCTACAAGGAAATAATTCACTGTAGCTTTTTCAGAAGGGGCATAATTCTGATAGAATTTCTTCCCCTGAAAGTGTATCTTTTTCCCCAAGTACGGCGATATATATGATAAAACAGTAGAAGCAAACGAAAACGTGTCTTCGAGCATGCGCAAAAAGTCACATCCGGCCATTTGCTCTCCATTGAAACATTCTATATATCCAATAATTCTGTTTGCTGACAGCGAAGGTCCTGACCTGACTGCGCGGATGCGCAGGCTGATTTGGGCCTTCACTGTCTGCATACGCCCGAAGACACTTTTTCGCATGGCGCGGCCCATGTAGGCCGTGTTTGGTATATGCTTACGGATTTTGTTTAATAACTGAAGTGTGCATATGACCATTACGTACTTAAAATTGATGTGACACTTTCAGAAAAATGACGTGTCATTTTGTCAGTTGATTGTAGAGACATTCAAAACCCTAGGATCTGTCATATCAGAGGGGTCTTCAAACCTGAGATTTGGTACAGAAAGGATCAAACTATGGCGCCAGCAATTGTAAAGATGATCTTGAAAGAGAAAGTAGCGCTCATTACGCACGTTACGTATGTGTGTAATATGCGTGAGAAAAAAATATTTGCAATAAATAGACACCAGCTTGCATAAAATATTTTGCTTTTTTACCACAAGGACTGCACTTAAAGGAAATAATTTATCGCTTCCAAAATAGGGGCTACCCTTAAAAGAAAGAATTTTGCTCCCAAGGAAGAAAGCAAATGATTTGTTTAAGAGTAGGTAGGTGAACAGGAACCGATGCAATCAGAATCCTCAACATTAAAGGGAAAGATATACATTTACAAATGTACAGTCACAAAAAAAGCACAGACGGCGAGCAGAGTCAGCAACCCTTTCCCCAAAAGGTGACAACTCTGTCACCTGAACTTAACTCAGAGATATCTTAAACGTATATAATTGTTAAAAGAAAAACGTATTTAAGTGGTACACAAAATGTAACAAAAAGAACCGTGATGGAAGTACCGCCTTGGGACGGTCAGTACCTCATATTTTAAAGCAATACTAGGGAGAATTTGTCGAGATATTTCCTGGCCAAGTTGTTCAAAGCATCGTTAACTTAACGAGCTCATTAGTGGTCAAAATGTTAACTGTTTAGAAAGTACAATATCTAATTCACAGATATTTTTGCTGAAAATATGTGAGTAGCTTTGGCAAATAGCATTTCAAATTTTTTTTCAGCAAAAATATTAGCATATACGGCATATTTAATGATCAAAATTTTAACGACACATTAACTAACAACATGATCAGTTTTGAACAATTTGGGCCCTGGTTTGCGTAAAAATAATTCCTCTCTGGCTACGCCACTGCAATATGTCAAACGTCAGACTTGCCTCAAACACCAAGCTTATATGCTCCCTAGTTATAAATTACTTTCCTATACACTTAAGAAAACAAGCTAGTTCTTAGAAAATTTCTTTTGGAGATATTTTCGCACACCACGGAAAATCTCGTACTTGGACAACAGCAACAATGAGTAGGTACACATGCAAATCCAAGATATAATCGATTCTTGTTGTTATCTTCACACCATGATCAGGAATGAAGACTCCTGCGCTGTGGTCATATCTCACGGTCCACTAACATGGTAAAGATAATTCATAAATATGCTGGACAAATAAAGTTAAAGATCAAATTGTGTCTTACCAGCCACGTTAATTGTTTCTGTCTTTAAGCTTACATGTACTTCTTGCGTATTTTTCTGTCAGAAATTTAAAAACATATTTTTTGCAATGACATATACAAGACTTTAACTCATTCATGCCGAGTGGACTCTTCTACCATAACTCTTTGGACAGGTCCAATTTCTATATAAGGTGTGTCTGGTTAGTTTTTATTATTACCATCTTTTATAGAAGTTTCTATATTTTTATGTAAACAGCGTAGACCCTGATCAGATATTATTTTTACAGTCGATCAAAACATTCAGTTTTGAAAAGCAGAATTAAATTGACGGCTATATATATTTAAATAAAGTAAAACAAACAATTTTCTCCCTAAATATTTGTACCTACTATGGAACAAACGTTCGTTCTACATTTAACCCGCCACCTCAGCCTTGCTTCCCAACACCTTTACATAACTTTCCCAACTTATCCGAACGTTTTAACAGTTGACCGTACTACTCTTAACCGGTAGAACGGTGCAAATATCTATGTAAACAGTGTAGATCCAGATGAGTCGTCTCATAATGAGCCATCTCATCAGGATCTAGACTGTGTGCCAGTCTGTTACCCTACTGACAACAATGAACATGACCAAATACAAAGGTGAGAGAGTCCAATTCATAAAGTCAGGGTTGAAAGGGTTAATCTGAGTGTTTTAATTTAACTGGCGGGTGCGTCTTTGACCTTGGTTTAAACATATTTATTCAAATAAATTCTACATATATTCATACAATACTGACAATAAGTGATGGGATTCAGAAAGAAGCCAAAGGGCTTATACGAATCTCTTTCCCAATAGAACATAAATTACAATCAACCGGTGACATTTTCAAAGAAATAACTATTAATGATGTTTCCAAATTTGAGTTCAAACCAATATACATGTACATATAACGAAGAGAGAGAGAGAGAGAGAGAGAGAGAGAGAGAGAGAGAGAGAGAGAGAGAGAGAGAGAGAGAGAGAGAGAGAGAAAGAGAGAGAGAGAGAGAGAGAGAGAGAGAGAGAGAGAGAGAGAGAGAGAGAGAGAGTTTCTCAAGACTCAAAACGTTTACTTTCAAATATAAACTTCTGTACAGCCAGAAAAACATCAGTATTACAACTGTGATTTAAATAGTCGTCTCCAAATAGTAAACAATCCAAACTAGGTGTACAGTATTTTGATATCTCATTTAACATTTCTTGACGTAGTTGACTATATCTCTGGCATTCTAAAAGGTAGTGCTTGGTAGTTTGAACTGAACCACATTGACAATATGGGTCGTTTATTATATTTTCAGAAAATAAGTGATGGTTCAAAGAACTACAAGAAATTCTAAGGCGTGTGTGTTGTACTTGAGCAAATCGATCACCAACTGCAAAATATCGAGGTGGTTTCTGAATGTTCTTATTTATTTGATACTTGAAACTCGTAAAAGTATGCGCCTCTCTCGTTTCAGGGGAAAGATCATTCCATAATCTTATGGTAGTAGGAAGAAACGATTTATAGTATAGCTGCTTTCTCGCTAGTGGTGGGCGTATATTAGAAGCGTCCCTTAAACCGTATTGGGTAGTATTTTCAACATTTTGTGATGAACGTTAAGTTAGCATCTGGTTCACGGTTCATTATTCACGGTTCAGGATTCAGCGTATGGTTCAGTATTCAGGATATTATTCAAAATACGAGCTGCAGCGTCTGGTTCAGGATTCAGCGTATTATTCAAAATACGAGCTGCAGCGTCTGGTTCATTATTCAGGGTATTTTTCAAAACACGACCTGCAGCGTCTGGTTCAGGATTCAGCGTATTATTCAAAATACGAGCTGCAGCGTCTGGTTCAGGATTCAGCGTATTATTCAAAATACGAGCTGCAGCGTCTGCTTCAGGATTCAGAGTATTATTCAAAATACGAGCTGCAGCGTTTGGTTCATTATTCAGGGTATTTTTCAAAACACGACCTGCAGCGTCTGGTTCAAGATTCAACGTATTATTCAAAATACGAGCTGCAGCGTCTGGTTCATTATTCAGGGTATTCTTCAAAACACGACCTGCAGCGTCTGGTTCAGGATTCAGCGTATTATTCAAAATACGACCTGCAGCGTTTGGTTCAGGATTCAGCGTATTATTTAAAATACGAGCTGCAGCGTCTGGTTCATTATTCAGGGTATTTTTCAAAACACGACCTGCAGCGTCTGGTTCAGGATTCAGCGTATTATTCAAAATACGAGCTGCAGCGTCTGGTTCAGGATTCAGCTTATTATTCAAAATACGAGCTGCAGCGTCTGGTTCATTATTCAGGGTATTTTTCGAAACACGACCTGCAGCGTCTGGTTCAGGATTCAGCGTATTATTCAAAATACGAGCTGCAGCGTCTGGTTCAGGATTCAGCGTATTATTCAAAAATACGAGCTGCAGCGTCTGGTTCATTATTCAGGGTATTTTTCAAAACACGACCTGCAGCGTCTGGTTCAGGATTCAGCGTATTATTCAAAATACGAGCTGTAGCGACTGGTTCAGGATTCAGCGTATTATTCAAAATACGAGCTGCAGCGTCTGATTCATTATTCAGGGTATTTTTCAAAACACGACCTGCAGCGTCTGGTTCAGGATTCAGCGTATTATTCAAAATACGAGCTGCAGCGTCTGGTTCAGGATTCAGCGTATTATTCAAAATATGAGATGCAGCGTCTGGTTCATTATTCAGGGTATTTTTAAAACACGACCTGCAGCGTCTGGTTCAGGATTCAGCGTTTTATTCAAAATACGAGCTGCAGCGTCTGGTTCAGGATTCAGCGTATTATTCAAAATACGAGCTGCAGCGTCTGGTACATTATTCAGGGTATTTTTCAAAACACGACGTGCAGCGTCTGGTTCAGGATTCAGCGTATTATTCAAAATACGAGCTGCAGCGTCTGGTTCAGAATTCAGCGTATTATTCAAAATACGAGCTGCAGCGTCTGGTTAATTATTCAGGCTATTTTTCAAAACACGACCTGCAGCGTCCGGTTCAGGATTCAGCGTATTATTCAAAATACGAGCTGCAGCGTCTGGTTCAGGATTCAGCGTATTATTCAAAATACGAGCTGCATCGTCTGGTTCAGGATTCAGCGTATTATTGAAAATACGACCTGCAGCGTCTGGTTCAGGATTCAGCGTATTATTCAAAATACGAGCTGCAGCGTCTGATTCATTATTGAGGTTTTTTTTTCAAAACACGAGCTGCAGCGTCTGGATCAGGATTCAGCGTATTATTCAAAATACGAGCTGCAGCGTCTGGTTCAGGATTCAGCGTATTATTCAAAATACGACCTGCAGCGTCTGGTTCATGATTCAGCGAATTATTCAAAATACGAGCTGAAACGTCTGGTTCAGGTTTCAGCGTATTATTCAAAATACGACCTGCAGCGTCTGGTTCATTATTCAGGGTATTTTTCAAAACACGACCTGCAGCGTCTGGTTCAGGATTCAGCGTTTAATTCAAAATACGAGCTGCAGCGTCTGGTTCAGGATTCAGCGTATTATTCAAAATACGAGCTGCAGCGTCTGGTCCATTATTCAGGGTATTTTTCAAAACACGACCTGCAGCGTCTGGTTCAGGATTCAGCGTATTATTCAAAATACGAGCTGCAGCGTCTGGTTCAGGATTCAGCGTATTATTCAAAATACGAGCTGCAGCGTCTGGTTAAGGATTCAGCGTATTATTGAAAATACGAGCTGCAACGTCTGGTTCAGGATTCAGCGTATTATTCAAAATACGAGCTGCAGCGTCTGATTCATTATTGAGGGTATTTTTCAAAACACGACCTGCAGCGTCTGGTTCAGGATTCAGCGTATTATTCAAAATACGAGCTGCAGCGTCTGGTTCAGGATTCAGCGTATTATTCAAAATACGACCTGCAGCGTCTGGTTCATGATTCAGCGTATTATTCAAAATACGAGCTGCAACGTCTGGTTCAGGATTCAGCGTATTATTCAAAATACGACCTGCAGCGTCTGGTTCATTATTCAGGGTATTTTTCAAAACACGTCCTGCAGCGTCTGGTTCAGGATTCAGCGTTTTATTCACAATACGAGCTGCAGCGTCTGGTTCAGGATTCAGCGTATTATTCAAAATACGAGCTGCAGCGTCTGGTTCATTATTCAGGGTATTTTTCAAAACACGACCTGCAGCGTCTGGTTCAGGATTTAGCGTATTATTCAAAATCCGAGCTGCAGCGTCTGGTTCAGGATTCAGCGTATTATTCAAAATACGAGCTGCAGCGTCTGGTTCAGGATTCAGCGTATTATTGAAAATACGTGCTGCAGCGTCTGGTTCAGGATTCAGCGTATTATTCAAAATACGAGCTGCAGCGTCTGGTTTATTATTCAGGGTATTATTCAAAACACGACCTGCAGCGTCTGGTTCAGGATTCAGCGTATTATTCAAAATACGAGCTGCAGCGTCTGGTTCAGGATTCAGCGTATTATTCAAAATACGAGCTGCAGCGTCTGGTTCAGGATTCAGCGTATTATTCAAAATACGAGCTGCAGCGTCTGGTTCAGGATTCAGCGTATTATTCAAAATACCAGCTGCAGCGTCTGGTTCAGGATTCAGCGTATTATTCAAAACACGACCTGCAGCGTCTGGTTCAGGATTCAGCGTATTATTCAAAATACGAGCTGCAGCGTCTGATTCATTATTGAGGGTATTTTTCAAAACACGACCTGCAGCGTCTGGTTCAGGATTTAGCGTATTATTCAAAATACGAGCTGCAGCGTCTGGTTCAGGATTCAGCGTATTATTCAAAATACGAGCTGCAGCGTCTGGTTCAGGATTCAGCGTATTAATGAAAATACGAGCTGCAGCGTCTGGTCCAGGATTCAGCGTATTATTCAAAATACGAGCTGCAGCGTCTGGTTTATTATTCAGGGTATTATTCAAAACACGACCTGCAGCGTCTGGTTCAGGATTCAGCGTATTATTCAAAATACGAGCTGCAGCGTCTGATTCATTATTGAGGGTATTTTTCAAAACACGACCCGCAGCGTCTGGTTCAGGATTCAGCGTATTATTCAAAATACGACTTGCAGCGTCTGGTTCAGGATTCAGCGTATTATTCAAAATACGAGCTGCAGCGTCTGGTTCATTATTCAGGGTATTTTTCAAAACACGACCTGCAGCTTCTGGTTCAGGATTCAGCGTATTATTCAAAATACGAGCTGCAGCGTCTGGTTCAGGATTCAGCGTATTATTCAAAATACGAGCTGCAGCGTCTGGTTCAGGATTCAGCGTATTATTCAAAATACGAGCTGTAGCGTCTGGTTCAGGATTCAGCGTATTATTCAAAATACGAGCTGCAGCGTCTGGTTCAGGATTCAGCGTATAATTCAAAATACGAGCTGCAGCGTCTGGCTCAGGATTCGGCGTATTATTCAAAATACGAGCTGCAGCGTCTGGTTCATTATTCAGGGTATTATTAACAAGTTGTCAGGATTTTATTCAGCGTCTGGTTCTGTATTCAGGGTATTATTTAAAATACGACCTGCAGCGTCTGGTTCAGGATTCAGCGTATTATTCAAAATACGAGCTGCAGCGTCTGATTCATTATTGAGGGTATTTTTCAAAACACGACCTGCAGCGTCTTGTTCAGGATTCAGCGTATTATTCAAAATACGAGCTGCAGCGTCTGGTTCAGGATTCAGCGTATTATTCAAAATACGAGCTGCAGCGTCTGGTTCATTATTCAGGGTATTTTTCAAAACACGACCTGCAGCGTCTGGTTCAGGATTCAGCGTATTATTCAAAATACGAGCTGCAGCGTCTGGTTCAGGATTCAGCGTATTATTCAAAATACGAGCTGCAGCGTCTGGTTCAGGATTCAGCGTATTATTCAAAATACGAGCTGTAGCGTCTGGTTCAGGATTCAGGGTATTATTCAAAATACGAGCTGCAGCGTCTGGTTCATTATTCAGGGTATTTTACAAAACACGACTTGCAGCGTCTGGTTCAGGATTCAGCGTATTATTCAAAATACGACCTGCAGCGTCTGGTTCAGGATTCAGCGTATTATTCAAAATACGAGCTGCAGCGTCTGGTTCATTATTCAGGGTATTTTTCAAAACACGACCTGCAGCGTCCGGTTCAGGATTCAGCGTATTATTCAAAATACGAGCTGCAGCGTCTGGTTCAGGATTCAGCGTATTATTCAAAATACGAGCTGCAGCGTCTGGTTCATTATTCAGTGTATTTTTCAAAACACGACCTGCAGCGTCTGGTTCAGGATTTAGCGTGTTATTCAAAATACGAGCTGCAGCGTCTGGTTCAGGATTCAGCGTATTATTCAAAATACGAGCTGCAGCGTCTGGTTCAGGATTCAGCGTATTATCCAAAATACGAGCTGCAGCGTCTGGTTCAGGATTCAGCGTATTATTCAAAACACGACCTGCAGCGTCTGGTTCAGGATTCAGCGTATTATTCAAAATACGAGCTGCAGCGTCTGATTCATTATTGAGGGTATTTTTCAAAACAAGACCTGCAGCGTCTGGTTCAGGATTCAGCGTATTATTCAAAATACGACTTGCAGCGTCTGGTTCAGGATTCAGCGTATTATTCAAAATACGAGCTGCAGCGTCTGGTTCAGGATTCAGCGTATTATTCAAAATACGAGCTGCAGCGTCTGGTTCAGGATTCAGCGTATTATTCAAAATACGAGCTGCAGCGTCTGGTTCATTATTCAGGGTATTTTTCGAAACACGACCTGCAGCGTCTGGTTCAGGATTCAGCGTATTATTCAAAATACGAGCTGCAGCGTCTGGTTCAGGATTCAGCGTATTATTCAAAATACGAGCTGCAGCGTCTGGTTCATTATTCAGGGTATTTTTCAAAACACGACCTGCAGCGTCTGGTTCAGGATTCAGCGTATTATTCAAAATACGAGCTGTAGCGTCTGGTTCAGGATTCAGCGTATTATTCAAAATACGAGCTGCAGCGTCTGATTCATTATTCAGGGTATTTTTCAAAACTCGACCTGCAGCGTCTGGTTCAGGATTCAGCGTATTATTCAAAATACGAGCTGCAGCGTCTGGTTCAGGATTCAGCGTATTATTCAAAATACGAGATGCAGCGTCTGGTTCATTATTCAGGGTATTTTTAAAACACGACCTGCAGCGTCTGGTTCAGGATTCAGCGTTTTATTCAAAATACGAGCTGCAGCGTCTGGTTCAGGATTCAGCGTATTATTCAAAATACGATCTGCAGCGTCTGGTTCATTATTCAACGTATTTTCCAGAACACGACCTGCAGCGTCTGGTTCAGGATTCAGCGTATTATTCAAAATACGAGCTGCAGCGTCTGGTTCAGAATTCAGCGTATTATTCAAAATACGAGCTGCAGCGTCTGGTTAATTATTCAGGCTATTTTTCAAAACACGACCTGCAGCGTCTGGTTCAGGATTCAGCGTATTATTCAAAATACGAGCTGCAGCGTCTGGTTCAGGATTCAGCGTATTATTCAAAATACGAGCTGCAGCGTCTGGTTCAGGATTCAGCGTATTATTGAAAATACGACCTGCAGCGTCTGGTTCAGGATTCAGCGTATTATTCAAAATACGAGCTGCAGCGTCTGATTCATTATTGAGGTTTTTTTTTCAAAACACGAGCTGCAGCGTCTGGTTCAGGATTCAGCGTATTATTCAAAATACGAGCTGCAGCGTCTGGTTCAGGATTCAGCGTATTATTCAAAATACGACCTGCAGCGTCTGGTTCATGATTCAGCGTATTATTCAAAATACGAGCTGAAACGTCTGGTTCAGGTTTCAGCGTATTATTCAAAATACGACCTGCAGCGTCTGGTTCATTATTCAGGGTATTTTTCAAAACACGACCTGCAGCGTCTGGTTCAGGATTCAGCGTTTAATTCAAAATACGAGCTGCAGCGTCTGGTTCAGGATTCAGCGTATTATTCAAAATACGAGCTGCAGCGTCTGGTCCATTATTCAGGGTATTTTTCAAAACACGACCTGCAGCGTCTGGTTCAGGATTCAGCGTATTATTCAAAATACGAGCTGCAGCGTCTGGTTCAGGATTCAGCGTATTATTCAAAATACGAGCTGCAGCGTCTGGTTCAGGATTCAGCGTATTATTGAAAATACGAGCTGCAACGTCTGGTTCAGGATTCAGCGTATTATTCAAAATACGAGCTGCAGCGTCTGATTCATTATTGAGGGTATTTTTCAAAACACGACCTGCAGCGTCTGGTTCAGGATTCAGCGTATTATTCAAAATACGAGCTGCAGCGTCTGGTTCAGGATTCAGCGTATTATTCAAAATACGACCTGCAGCGTCTGGTTCATGATTCAGCGTATTATTCAAAATACGAGCTGCAACGTCTGGTTCAGGATTCAGCGTATTATTCAAAATACGACCTGCAGCGTCTGGTTCATTATTCAGGGTATTTTTCAAAACACGTCCTGCAGCATCTGGTTCAGGATTCAGCGTTTTATTCGCAATACGAGCTGCAGCGTCTGGTTCAGGATTCAGCGTATTATTCAAAATACGAGCTGCAGCGTCTGGTTCATTATTCAGGGTATTTTTCAAAACACGACCTGCAGCGTCTGGTTCAGGATTTAGCGTATTATTCAAAATCCGAGCTGCAGCGTCTGGTTCAGGATTCAGCGTATTATTCAAAATACGAGCTGCAGCGTCTGGTTCAGGATTCAGCGTATTATTGAAAATACGAGCTGCAGCGTCTGGTTCAGGATTCAGCGTATTATTCAAAATACGAGCTGCAGCGTCTGGTTTATTATTCAGGGTATTATTCAAAACACGACCTGCAGCGTCTGGTTCAGGATTCAGCGTATTATTCAAAATACGAGCTGCAGCGTCTGGTTCAGGATTCAGCGTATTATTCAAAATACGAGCTGCAGCGTCTGGTTCAGGATTCAGCGTATTATTCAAAATACGAGCTGCAGCGTCTGGTTCAGGATTCAGCGTATTATTCAAAATACCAGGTGCAGCGTCTGGTTCAGGATTCAGCGTATTATTCAAAACACGACCTGCAGCGTCTGGTTCAGGATTCAGCGTATTATTCAAAATACGAGCTGCAGCGTCTGATTCATTATTGAGGGTATTTTTCAAAACACGACCTGCAGCGTCTGGTTCAGGATTTAGCGTATTATTCAAAATACGAGCTGCAGCGTCTGGTTCAGGATTCAGCGTATTATTCAAAATACGAGCTGCAGCGTCTGGTTCAGGATTCAGCGTATTAATGAAAATACGAGCTGCAGCGTCTGGTCCAGGATTCAGCGTATTATTCAAAATACGAGCTGCAGCGTTTGGTTTATTATTCAGGGTATTATTCAAAACACGACCTGCAGCGTCTGGTTCAGGATTCAGCGTATTATTCAAAATACGAGCTGCAGCGTCTGATTCATTATTGAGGGTATTTTTCAAAACACGACCCGCAGCGTCTGGTTCAGGATTCAGCGTATTATTCAAAATACGACTTGCAGCGTCTGGTTCAGGATTCAGCGTATTATTCAAAATACGAGCTGCAGCGTCTGGTTCATTATTCAGGGTATTTTTCAAAACACGACCTGCAGCTTCTGGTTCAGGATTCAGCGTATTATTCAAAATACGAGCTGCAGCGTCTGGTTCAGGATTCAGCGTATTATTCAAAATACGAGCTGCAGCGTCTGGTTCAGGATTCAGCGTATTATTCAAAATACGAGCTGCAGCGTCTGGTTCAGGATTCAGCGTATTATTCAAAATACCAGCTGCAGCGTCTGGTTCAGGATTCAGCGTATTATTCAAAATACGAGCTGCAGCGTCTGGTTCAGGATTCGGCGTATTATTCAAAATACGAGGTGCAGCGTCTGGTTCATTATTCAGGGTATTATTAACAAGTGGTCAGGATTTTATTCAGCGTCTGGTTCTGTATTCAGGGTATTATTTAAAATACGACCTGCAGCGTCTGGTTCAGGATTCAGGATATTATTCAAAATACGACCTGCAGCGTCTGGTTCATTATTCAGGGTATTTTTCAAAAGTGGCCAGGGTATTATTCAGCGTAAGGTTCAGGATATATCTAGGGTTTGCGTAGCCCCAACCGAAGGGCAATGCAGGATGAGTGTTTTGGCTGGGGCTAACGTGAGATGGTGTATCTAAGACTTGCGACTTTTGGGGTTGCCGTTACTTCTAATGTTTTGTACCTAGGTTTAGGGTTAGTGTAACTGATAGGTAAAGGTTGCGGTTAGCTTAGGGTTTGCTATTAATTCTGATGTCTTGTAGCTAGTGTTAAGGTTAGGGTAAACCTAGGGTTAGGGTAGTCCTAACCCTAGGGCTATAAGGATGAGTGTTTGCGGGCTGGGGATAGCGTGAGATGGTGTGACTAAGACTTGCGGTTAGTTTTGGGTATTGCGGTTAATTCTAATGTTTCGTAGCTATGGTTAGTGTTAGTGATGGGTTAGGATTAGTGTTTAGGGCTAAGGTAGTAAGGGTTTGACAGGTTTAATGTAAGGGGCCTGGGCTAGGGTTGTTGGCTGCCGCTGAAGGGTTCGGCTAGTTTTCGGGGTTGCGTTTAATTCTGATGCCTCAGACAATGACGGCCTCTTCATAAAACTTTAACCAGTGGGTTGGGGCTTGACGATATCTCTTTGGGTTGGCCGCCGTGGTTCAACTATTGGTTTTCATTTACTCTGGCATACAGTAGAATTAGCCATGCGTACTCGGCTTTGTTTATTATAGCGATTAATTTGATTTTTATGTTTTCGCTTTGATGCATGGACTGAGTTGGGAGCCTTTATGCGAACCGAATTTTTATGTTTTTCTGTATTAAGAGTAGCATCGGGACCCAGGGTGAAGTTGGCTAGCTGTAAAAGTGCTTTAACACCCCCACCGCCCCTGTGGTTTGCTCTACCGACCGTTCTAAGGCGGTGGTCCCGGTGTTAGTCTTACTCTTTGTTGCTTTGTGGTTTATTCTACGAGGCGATTTGTTGTATATCTTTCCGTGTGTCATTTTGTTCTTGTGTTTTTCAGTCCATTTAGTTTGCGATTACATCGCTTGGGGAAGAGATAGCTAAACTTAGTGTTTTTCGTACGTTTGTTCGGTTTGTGCTTATTTAGATTTGTCGGTTTCTTATTTCCTCTTGGGGTCTGGGAAGGGCTGCGGTTTGTGATTGTGGCCCTCCCTGGACTTTTCTCTTACCTTTTTGGGGGATAGGGTTAGGGTAGCCCCAACTCCAGGGCCTATGTAGGATGAGTCTTTGGGGCTGGGGCTAGGATGAGAGGATGCGACTGAGACTTGCGGTTAGTTTGAGGATTGTGGTTACTTCTGATATCTTCTAGCTAGTGTTAGTGTTACCCTAGGGTTAGGGAAGCCCCAATCCTAGGGCTTGCAGGGTGTGTGTTTAGGGCTAAGGCTACGGTGAGTGTGTGTCTCTTGGGGTTAGTTTTGGGGTTGCAGTTAATTCTAATGTTTTGCAGCTAGGGTTAGTGTAAGTGTTAGTGATAGGTTAAGGTTAGGGCTTGGGGTTAGGGCAAGGGTAGTAGGGGCTTGACAGGGTTAGTGTTTGGGGCTGGGGCTGGGGTTGGAGGCTACCACTAAAGGTTGCGGTTAGTTTTGGGGTTGTGGTTAATTCTGATGCCTTGCAGCTAGGGTTAGGGTTACCCTAGAGTTAGGGTAGTCCCAACACTGTGGCTATGCAGGGAGAGTCTTTGCTGCTGGGGCTAGGGCAAGAGGGTGTGTCTGAGACGCGGTTAGTTTTCGGATTGTGGTTTATTCTAATGTTTCATACCTAGGGCTTGGGTTAGGGTAAGCGATAGGTTAGGGTAAGGGGTTAGAGCTAGGGTAGTAAGGGCTTGACAGGGTGAGAGGGTGAGTGTTAGGGCTGGGGCTAGGTTGCTAGGCTTTAGGTTGCGGTTAGTTTGGGGGTCGCGGTTAATTCTGATGTCTTTTAACTAGGGTTAGGATTAGGATAAACCTAGGGTTAGGGTAGCTTCCACCCAGGGGCTATGCAGGGCGAGTGTTTGGGGCCGGGGCTAGGTTGAGAGCGTGTGTCTAAGACTTGCGGTTAGTTTTGGGGTTGCGGTTAATTCTAATGTTTTGTACCTAGGGTTAGAGTTAGTGATAGGTTAGGGTTAGGGTTAGGGCTAGTGCTAGGGTAGTAGGGGCTTGTCAGTGGTATGGGGCTGGGGTTAGGGTTGGAGGCTGCTGCTAAAGGATGCGGTTAGTTTAGGGGCTGCTGTTTATTCTGACGTCTTCTAGGATGGGTTACGGTTAAGGTAACCCTAGGGTTAGGTAGCCCCAACCTTGGGGCTATGCAGGGTGTGTTTGGGGTTGGGGCTGGAGTGTAGTGTGTGTTTAAGACTTCCGGTTGGTTTTGGCGTTGTGGTTAATTCCAATATTTTGTAGCTATGGTTAGGGTTAGGGCTGGGCAGGGTGAGTGTTTTGGACTGGGACCAGGGTTAGAGGCTGTGGCTATGAGTTGCAGTTAGTTTAATGGTTGTGGTTTATTTTAAATGGGTTAGAGCTAGGGTTAGGGTTAGGGGTTAGATCTGGGGTTAGTAGGGGATGGATAGGGGTAGTGTTAGATGCTGGGGCTAGGGTTAGCGTCTTTGGCTGAGCCTTGCGGTTAGTTTTGGGGTTGCGGTTAATTCCAATGTTTTGCAGCTAGGGTTAGGGTTAGGGCTGGGCAGGGTTAGTGTTTTTGGCTGGGGCTAGGGTTAGACGCTGCTGCAGTTTTGCGGTTAGTTTAGGGCTTGCGGTTAATTCTAATGATTTTCAGCTATGGTTAGGGTTAGTGATATAGTAGGGTTAGGGTTAAGTGTTAGGGCTGGGGTGAGTAGGGGCTGGACATGGGTAGTGTTAGAGGCTGGAGCTAGGGTTAGGTGCTTCTGTTGAGCATTGCGGTTATTTCTGGTGTTGCGGTTAATTGCAGTGTTTTTAGCTAGGATTAGGGTTAGTCTGGGCACAGTGATGATTTTGGGCTGGGGCCAGGGTGACTAAGCGTTGCGGTTAGTTTGGGGGTTGCGGTTAATTCTAATGATTTTTACCTAGAGTTAGGGCTACTGATAGGTTAGAGTTAGGATTAGGGGTTCGGGCTGAGGTAAGTAGGGCTGGACAGGAGTAGTGTTAGAGGCTGGGGCTAGTGTTAGGGGTTAATGTTAGAGGCGGTGGCTATGAGTTGCGGTTAGTTTAGAGGTTGCGTGAATTATAATGATTTTCACCTAGGGTTATGGTTAGGGTTAGCGATAGGTTACGGTTAGCTTTAGGGGTTAGGGCTGGGGTGGGTAGGGGCTGGACAGGGGTAGAGGCTGGGGCTAGGGCTAACGGCTAAGGCTGAGCCTTGGGATTAATTCTAGGGTTGCGGTTAATTGCAGTGTTTTGTAGCTAGGATTAGGGTTCGGTAGGGTGAGGGTTTTGGGCTGGGGCCAGGGTTAGAGGCCGTGGCTAAGTATTGCGGTAAGTTTAGGGATTGCGGTTAATTCTAATGATTTTCAGCTAGGGTTAGAGTTAGTGATAAAGTTAGGGGATAGGGGTGTGGTGAGTAGGGGCTGGACAGGGATTAGGGTTAGGGTTAGGGTAAGGGCTTTTTTCTTGGCTGTTCGCAGTAAGGAATTATTCTCTATTGTGGATCTCGATGTCAGCGACCAGGTTCATTCAAGTTGATTGGATGCATCTCCAAGGGAGCCCACGTGAGCCAACTTTGGCGAGAAAGTAATTACCTCTCTTCTCATACAGGGCTACTCTAAATGGAAGGAACATATTTTCTGATCAGAATAGCCCCCTTTTGAAGAGGGATTTATAAACCAGGAAAGGATCTGTTCCGCTGGAATGGTCTCCCTTTGAAAGGGAAGTGAGTGTTGAGATGTATCTCTGTTCACCGTAACCTTTTCATCCCTGCATCTCAAAACAGATACTGTGCAAACAGTGTCGATCCAGATGAGAAAATAAAAAAAACATTTTTAATTGCTGTTTAAGTGCAAAAAGGTATAAGGTTAAAATATCATTTTAACCTTCCTTTACCACTCTCTCTGGACTAATTTTAGCAGATGATAAATTGAGGACATATTTCTGATTTTTCATAGAAACAAGATTTGGCATTCCATGCAAATTTTCTGGACACAATTTGCATGAAATGCCAAAGCCTATTTTCTGGTGAATATAAGAAAATATTTCAAAACTTCATCTGAATTTTTTTCTTAGCATGCTAAGCGTTGAAGTTAAACTACTCGACTGCAACCTATTTGGTAGACAATGGCAGCTATTTATTGAAATCCATTCAGGTTGCAACTTCAGGACACTGACACAACCATGGAAACTAGGACAGAACAAGATCTATGCAGCAGTGATATTATCATAGATTATCTAATATTTGGACAGAAAAAAGAATTGTTATCCCTTGAGGCACTATCAGAATTGTTCTTTATATTTCTTGATATTTCATGTAAATTGTCTGCTTAATAGAGGATTTACATGTAGTGTTGAGCCTTGTTTTCTCCTAACAAAAATCTTAGAATGTCATCTGTAGCCGTTGTGACAGGCTTTGCTACTGTAAGGAAGTTACCAATTTTGCCAAGGTAGGCAATTTCTCATAATTGCTTATCTTCCGTTACAGTATTTGTAACTTCCTGACATCAATAATTTTAAGTAAAGCTTGTGTCCCATACTTTGTTTTCAGTCCGAACTTATGGTTATCTAGCCTTTACCACTCTATAGGCAAATTCAGCAGATGACAAATTTATGATATTTTTTATTTTTACCTGAAAACAAAATTAAGAATAAATTAAGATGCCATACCCTTTTAAAATTTTCAGCCAATCAGATTACTTTATCCAGATTGTTCGTCCATCTGTCTGTTTTTACGTATGCCTGTTATGTACACCACAATGTTTTGCGGTTTGTCAAAAGAAATATATATATAAACCATCATAAGTTCTTATTTTACTTAGTATTTCCATGGTTGGCAGACTCCACTAGCTGTCAAACAAGAGCAATATAAGCGTAGCTGTACCAAATTTAGCGACACAGAGGCCCAAAAGTTTGTAACCGAAAATCATGATTGGTAAGACCCGGCAAGCGAAGCACATCCCCCTTCGAGCATACATCAAACTACGTAAATCATGAGAAAGTCCAACCGCAGACATCAGGTAAGAGACGCCTACCGATCGATTAAAGAGCGTCCCCCACCGTGCCACATCAGCCAGCATGGCCCACGCATCACGGCAATCCCGGGCATCAGCAAGGAGAGTGTCCCAGGCAGCGAGACCTGCAACATGTAAACTCAACACCCAAAAATGGCGAACAAATCCGCTAAGATACACGTCACTATGACAAATCAAGCTTAGTTTTAGAAGAATTTAGAATGTGTACTACTGCAAATGTTAAGGTATAATATAGTAATTTAATTCAGGACTTACGTACTGACGTTAACACCGCAGTATCAACATCAGCACTTAGGAACTGATTCTGAGCAGATAATATCCTAGGGGACGAAGGAAACATCCACCAGCAGAGATACCGACACAGTGGTTTGCAATATAAGCGCAACTATACCATGTTTAGTGACACTGAGGCTTTCTGTTATTAATACGTCGTCAGTGTATCTAAACCTCAAAAGTGTGAAACCGAAACAGCTGATTGGCAAAACCCGGCAAGCGAAGCACATCCCTCTCAGAGCACACATCAACCGACGTAGATCAAGAGACAGGGAGCAAACAGTTCGAGGAAATGAGGAACTAAGTCTATAATATGGTATCGTGAAAGGACGACTTGCATAAAATTATATTAACTGAATAATTATGTGATTATGTTTGCAGCTTAAAGTGAATACTGAAACACTGACTGAACTCTGAACTTTATCCCAAACCACGAACCAAATCTTGAACTGGTTAATTAAGAATCCAGCCCCGTAGACTGAATCAAGAACTACACTAAATTTAGAATCTTGTAGTGTTTCCTTAATCATGGACCGAACTCTGGTTTTGTTCAGTTTGAATCCTAATTTCAACCATGCATCGTGAACTCAAACTTGAACTGGCATATATTGAAATCCAGAACTAAATTTTGAACCTTTGATTTAGTCCTGAGTCAATAAAAAATATCGGAAATCGTTACGTTTGATTTGTTTTCAAAGTTCATATATCGAGCACGGATTTTCAACACTTTATCAAGCTACGCTTATAAAAACATAAGCGTCGGCAAAAATGGCTTTTACAGATGCACAAATTACGGATGCATTATCACTATAAATTTTACAACAATACTTATCGCTGATGCATATACCCATAACTAAACCTATACCTATATAAGAAGGTAATTAAAGAATTAATGGCGATTGCCAAATAAAACAGAACATGTAGCATTAACATCAGTTTTAACTGCGCACGCTGAAACCTTAAACATGTTAGCATACTGAATACTGAACCAGACACTGAATAATACCCTAGCCAATTTTTAATAATCCAGACGCTGAATTATACCCTGGAATATTTTTTGAATAATACCCTGAGTCCTGAACCAGGCGCTGAATAATACGCTGGTCGTATTTTGAGTAATTCCCTGAATAATACGCCGAATAATGAACTAGACGCTGAAGAATACCCTGCACATTTTATAATAATACCCTGAATCCTGGACCAGACACCGAATAATACGCTAGTCGTATTTTGAATAATACCATGAATAATAGGCTGAATACTGAACCACACGCTGAATAATATCCTGGCCATTTCTGAATAATACGCTGAATCCTGAAGCAGAAGCTGCAGGTCGTATTTTGAATAATACCCTGAATACTGAACCAGACGCTGAATAATACCCTGGACATTTTTTAAAAATACGCTGAATCCTGAACCAGACGCTGCAGGTCGTATTTTGAATAATACCCTGAATACTTAACCTGACGCTGAATAATACCTGGACATTTTTTAATAATACGCTGAATCCTGAACCAGACGCTGCAGGTCGTATAAATAATAATACCCTGAATACTGAACCAGAAGCTGAATAATACCCTGGACATTTTTAATAATACGCTGAATCCTGAACCAGAGGCTGCAGGTCGTATTTTGAATAATACCCTGAATCGTGAACCAGACGCTGAATAATACCCTTGACATTTTTAACAATACGCTGAATGCTGAACCAGACGCTGCAGCTCGTATTTTGAATAATACCCTGAATCGTGAACAAGACGCTGAATAATACCCTGGACATTTTTTTAATAATACCCTGAATCCTGAACCAGACGCTGCAGGTCGTATTTTGAATAATAATGAACCAGAAGCTAAAGCTAATACCCTGAATAATAAAGCAGATGCTGAAAAATACCTTGGATATTTTTAATAATACGCTGAATCCTGAACCAGACGCTGCAGGTCGTATTTCGAATAATACACTGAATCGTGAATAAGACGCTGAAAAATACCCTGCACATTTTTTTTTATAATACGCTGACTCCTGAACCAGACGCTGCAGGTCGTACTTTTAACAATACCCTGAATACAGAATCATACGCTGAATAATACCCTAGCCATTTTTGAATAATGCCCTGAATCCTGAACCAGACGCTGCAGGTTGTATTTTGAATAATACCCTGAATAATGATCCAGACACTGCATGTCGTGTTTTGAATAATACCCTAAATCCTGAACCATCGGCTGAATAATATCCTGGCCTCTTTTGAATAATACCCTGACTAATGAACCAGACACTGCAGCTCGTATTTTGAATAATACGCTGAATCCTGAACCAGACGCTGCAGCTCGTATTTTGAATAATACGCTGAATCCTGAACCAGACGCTGCAGGTCGTGTTTTGAATAATACCCTGAATAATAAACCAGACGCTGCAGCTTGTATTTTGAATAATACGCTGAATCCTGAAACAGATGCTGCAGCTCGTATTTTGAATAATACGCTGAATCCTGAACCAGACGCTGCAGGTCGTGTTTTGAAAAATACCCTGAATCGTGAACAAGACGCTGAATAATACCCTGGACATTTTTTTAATAATACCCTGAATCCTGAACCAGACGCTGCAACTCGTATTTTGAATAATATGCTGTATCCTGAACCAGACGCTGCAGATCGTGTTTTGAAAAATACCCTGAATAATGAACCAGACGCTGCAGCTCGTATTTTGAATAATACGCTGAATCCTGAACCAACCGCTGCAGGTCGTGTTTTGAATAATACCCTGAATAATAAACCAGACGCTGCAGCTTGTATTTTGAATAATACGCTGAATCCTGAACCAGATGCTGCAGCTCGTATTTTGAATAATACGCTGAATCCTGAACCAGACGCTGCAGGTCGTGTTTAAAATAATACCCTGAATAATAAACCAGACGCTGCAGCTCGTATTTTGAATAATACGTTGAATCCTGAACCAGACGCTGCAGTTCGTATTTTGAATAATACAATGAATCCTGAACCAGACGCTGCAGCTCGTATTTTGAATAATACGCTGTATCCTGAACCAGACGCTGCAGGTCGTGTTTTGAAAAATACCCTGAATAATGAACCAGACGCTGCAGCTCATATTTTGAATAATACGCTGAATCCTGAACCAGACGCTGCTGGTCGTATTTTGAATAATACGCTGAATCCTGAACCAGACTCTGTAGGTCTTGTTTTGAAAAATACCCTGAATAATGAACCAGACGCTGCAGCTCGTATTTTGAATAATACGCTGAATCCTAAACCAGACGTTGCAGCTCGTATATTGAATAATACGCTGAATCCTGAACCAGACGCTGCAGGTCGTGTTTTGAATAATACTCTGAATAATAAACCAGACGCTGCGGCTTGCATTTTGAATAATACGCTGAATCCTGAACCAGACGCTGCATGTCGTGTTTTGAAAAATACCCTCAATAATTAATCAGAGGCTGCAGCTCGTATTTTGAATAATACGCTGAATCCTGAACCAGACGCTGCAGGTCGTGTTTTGAATAATACCCTGAATAATAAACCAGACGCTGCAGCTCGCATTTTGAATAATACGTTGAATCCTGAACCAGACGCTGCAGCTCGTATTTTGAATAATACGCTGAATCCTGAACCAGACGCTGCAGCTCGTATTTTGAATAATACGGTGTATCCTGAACCAGACGCTGCAGGTCATGTTCTGAAAAATACCCCGAATAATGAACCAGACGCTGCAGCTCGTATTTTGAATAATACACTGAATCCTGAACCAGAGGCTGCCGGTCGTATTTTGAATAATACGCTGAATCCTGAACCAGACGCTGTAGGTCGTGTTTTGAAAAATACCCTGAATAATGAACCAGACGCTGCACCTCGTATTTTGAATAATACGCTGAATCCTGAACCAGACGCTGCAGCTCGTATTTTGAATAATACGCTGAATCCTGAACCAGACGCTGCAGGTCGTGTTTTGAATAATACTCTGAATAATAAACCAGCCGCTGCAGCTTGTGTTTTGAATAATACGCTGAATCCTGAACCAGATGCTGCAGCTCGTATTTTGAATAATACGCTGAATCCTGAACCAGACGCTGCAGGTCGTATTTTGAATAATACACTGAATCCTGAACCAGACGCTGCAGGTCGTGTTTTGAAAAATACCCTCAATAATGAACCAGACGCTGCAGCTCGTATTTTGAATAATACGCTGAATCCTGAACCAGACGCTGCAGGTCGTGTTTTGAATAATACCCTGAATAATAAACCAGACGCTGCAGCTTGTATTTTGAATAATACGCTGAATCCTGAACCAGATGCTGCAGCTCGTATTTTGAATAATACGCTGAATCCTGAACCAGACGCTGCAGGTCGTGTTTTGAAAAATACCCTGAATAATGAACCAGACGCTGCAGCTCGTATTTTGAATAATACGCTGAATCCTGAACCATACGCTGCAGCTCGTATTTTGAATAATACCCTGAATCCTGAACCAGACGCTGCAGGTCGTGTTTTGAAAAATACCCTGAATAATGAACCAGACGCTGCAGCTCGTATTATGAATAATACGCTGAATCCTGAACCAGACGCTGCAGCTCGTATTTTGAATAATACGCTGTATCCTGAACCAGACGCTGCAGGTCGTGTTTTGACAAATACCCTGAATAATGAACCACACGCTGCAGGTCGTATTTTGAATAATACGCTGAATCCTGAACCAGACGCTGCAGGTCGTGTTTTGAATAATACCCTGAATAATAAACCAGACGCTGCAGCTCGTATTTTGAATAATACGTTGAATCCTGAACCAGACGCTGCAGCTCGTATTTTGAATAATACGCTGAATCCTGAACCAGACGCTGCAGCTCGTATTTTGAATAATACGCAGTAATCTGAACCAGACGCTGCAGGTCGTGTTCTGAAAAATACCCCGAATAATGAACCAGACGCTGCAGCTCGTATTTTGAATAATACGCTGAATCCTGAACCAGACGCTGCCGGTCGTATTTTGAATAATACGCTGAATCCTGAACCAGACGCTGTAGGCCGTGTTTTGAAAAATACCCTGAATAATGAACCAGACACTGCAGCTCGTATTTTGAATAATACGCTGAATCCTGAACCAGACGCTGCAGCTCGTATTTTGAATAATACGCTGAATCCTGAACCAGACGCTGCAGGTCGTGTTTTGAATAATACTCTGAATAATAAACCAGCCGCTGCAGCTTGTGTTTTGAATAATACGCTGAATCCTGAACTAGATGCTGCAGCTCGTATTTTGAATAATACGCTGAATCCTGAACCAGACGCTGCAGGTCGTATTTTGAATAATACGCTGAATCCTGAACCAGACGCTGCAGGTCGTGTTTTGAAAAATACCCTCAATAATGAACCAGACGCTGCAGCTCGTATTTTGAATAATATGCTGAATCCTGAACCAGACGCTGCAGGTCGTGTTTTGAATAATACCCTGAATAATAAACCAGACGCTGCAGCTTGTATTTTGAATAATACGCTGAATCCTGAACCAGATGCTGCAGCTCGTATTTTGAATAATACGCTGAATCCTGAACCAGACGCTGCAGGTCGTGTTTTGAAAAATACCCTGAATAATGAACCAGACGCTGCAGCTCGTATTTCGAATAATACGTTTAATCCTAACCATACGCTGCAGCTCGTATTTTGAATAATACGCTGAATCCTGAACCAGACGCTGCAGGTCGTGTTTTGAAAAATACCCTGAATAATGAACCAGACGCTGCAGCTCGTATTTTGAATAATACGCTGTATCCTGAACCAGACGCTGCAGCTCGTATTTTGAATAATACGCTGTATCCTGAACCAGACGCTGCAGGTCGTGTTTTGACAAATACCCTGAATAATGAACCACACGCTGCAGGTCGTATTTTGAATAATACGCTGAATCCTGAACCAGACGCTGCAGGTCGTGTTTTGAATAATACCCTGAATAATCAACCAGACGCTGCAGCTTGTATTTTGAATAATACGCTGAATCCTGAACCAGATGCTGCAGCTCGTATTTTGAATAATACGCTGAATCCTGAACCAGGCGCTGCAGGTCGTGTTTTGAATAATACCCTGAATAATAAACCAGACGCTGCAGCTCGTATTTCGAATAATACGTTTAATCCTGAACCAGACGCTGCAGCTCGTATTTTGAATAATACACTGAATCCTGAACCAGACGCTGCAGCTCGTATTTTGAATAATACGCTGTATCCTGAACCAGACGCTGCAGGTCGTGTTTTGAAAAATACCCTGAATAATGAACCAGATACTGCAGCTCGTATTTTGAATAATACGCTGAATCCTGAACCAGACGCTGCAGGTCGTATTTTGAATAATACGCTGAATCCTGAACCAGACGCTGTAGGTCGTGTTTTGAAAAATACCCTGAATAATGAACCAGACGCTGCAGCTCGTATTTTGAATAATACGCTGAATCCTGAACCAGACGCTGCAGCTCGTATTTTGAATAATACGCTGAATCTTGAACCAGACGCTGCATGTCGTGTTTTGAATAATACTCTGAAGAATAAACCAGACGCTGCGGCTTGCATTTTGAATAATACGCTAAATCCTGAACCAGATGCTGCAGCTCGTATTTTGAATAATACGCTGAATCCTGAACCAGACGCTGCAAGTCGTGTTTTGAATAATACTCTGAAGAATAAACCAGACGCTGCGGCTTGCATTTTGAATGATACGCTGAATCCTGAACCAGATGCTGCAGCTCGTATTTTGAATAATACGCTGAATCCTGAACCAGACGCTGCAGGTCGTATTTTGAATAATACGCTGAATCCTGAACCAGACGCTGCAGGTCGTGTTTTGAAAAATACCCTCAATAATGAACCAGACGCTGCAGCTCGTATTTTGAATAATACGCTGAATCCTGAACCAGACGCTGCAGGTCGTGTTTTGAATAATACCCTGAATAATAAACCAGACGCTGCAGCTTGTTTTTTGAATAATACGCTGAATCCTGAACCAGACGCTGCAGGTCGTGTTTTGAAAAATACCCTGAATAATGAACCAGACGCTGCAGCTCGTATTTTGAATAATACCCTGAATAATGAACCAGACGCTGCAGCACGTATTTTGAATAATACGCTGTATCCTGAACCAGACGCTGCAGGTCGTGTTTTGAATAATACCCTGAATAATAAACCAGACGCTGCAGCTCGTATTTTGAATAATTCGCTGAATCCTGAACCAGACGCTGCAGCTCGTATTTTGAATAATACGCTGAATCCTGAACCAGACGCTTCAGCTCGTGTTTTGAATAATACGCTGAATCCTGAACCAGACGCTGCAGGTCGTGTTTTGAAAAATACCCTGAATAATGAACCAGACGCTGCAGCTCGTATTTTGAATAATACGCTGAATCCTGAACCAGACGCTGCAGCTCGTATTTTGAATAATACGCTGAATCCTGAACCAGACGCTGCAGGTCGTATTTTGAAAAATACCCTCAATAATGAACCAGACGCTGCAGCTCGTTTTTTGAATAATACGCTGAATCCTGAACCAGACGCTGCAGGTCGTGTTTTGAATAATACCCTGAATAATAAACCAGACGCTGCAGCTCGTATTTTGAATAATACGCTGAATCCTGAAGCAGACGCTGCAGCTCGTATTTTGAATAATACGCTGAATCCTGAACCAGACGCTGCAGCTCGTATTTTGAATAATACGCTGAATCCTGAACCAGACGCTGCAGGTCGTGTTTTGAAAAATACCCTGAATAATGAACCAGACGCTGCAGCTCGTATTTTGAATAATACGCTGAATCCTGAACCAGACGCTGCAGCTCGTATTTTGAATAATATCCTGAATACTGAACCATACGCTGAATCCTGAACCGTGAATAATGAACCGTGAACCAGATTAATAAATATCGACTAACTTAACGCTCATCATGTTGTGGAACTAAAGAAGATAGATACTCAGGAGAAATGTTATTACTCATTTTGTAAAACAAACACAATTTATGTTTAGAACGTCTGACCTCAAGGGTTTCCCAGCCCGTTTCCTTATACAGCATTTCCAAGGATACAAGTTTGGTAGTTCCAGTTACTACACGGGCTGCTTCCGTTTGTATCTTCTCAAATGCATTAACTTCGTATAATGTGCAATTGTCCCACAAGACATCCGCATACTCCAAAAGTGGTCGTATGAAAGATATGTATATAATTTCCAATGACCTTCTATCTAGAAGAAATTTAAGCTTACGCATTAAGTTTACCCTTGACCAAGCTTTACTTGTAATGCTATTAATATGTTCATGCCAAGTTCCATAACTGGAAAGAAATATACCTAAATGTTTATGATAAGAAACCTCTTTAATTGGTTCATTATTCATTAAGAGTTGGGGGTGTAAAGGTCTATTTGCTTTCCTTGAAATAAGAAGAGCTTCAGACTTTTTTTGCTTTAAAATTTACCAACCAGCTTTCAGCCCATTGGTACATAAGTTCTAAATCTGAGTTTAAACATCTAGCAGCATCAGCTGGATTATCTACAATAAGATATAGCTGGTATCGTCTGCAAATAGTCGAACAGTTGAATTAACGTTTAGAACTATATCGTTAATGTAAATTAAGAACAATAAAGAATGGAACCTTGCGGGACACCTGCCTTGATGGGTAACCAGCTAGAGCTTCCACCTGGAATGAGTACACTCTGCTTTCTATCTGAAAGATAACTGGATAACCATTGAAGAAGGGTTGAATTTATACCAGCTTGTTTCAAGTTAAATAGTAGACCTTTATGCCATACACGGTCAAAAGCTTTACTTATGTCTAAAAAGACTGCTCTAACTTCTTTGCCCTCGTCTAAAGCCTTACAAAAGGTATTATAAATATCGACCAATTGATTTACGGTCGAGTCTCCAGGTACAAATCCTGACTGGAAGCATGTTATGATTTGATTATCCTTAAAAAATTGAACACATACTTATGTATTATCTTTTCCATAACCTTATCTATTGTGCTTAAGAGAGATACTGGTCTGTAATTACTAACGAGAGATGGATCCTCTTTTTTATAGAGAGGTGAAACATTTGCCTCTTTCCATATATTTGGACACACACGTTTAGACATCGAATAGTTAAAAAGATCACATAAGGGATCTGACAAAGGTACAGCGGCTTCTTTCAGAATTCTATTGTTTACATTATCTGGACCTGAGGCTTTGCAAAGTTTAAGGGTATTCAAGATGTCTTTGACTTCAGTCGACGTGAAAACTATAGAATCAAAAGTAGGACCTCCACTATCTACAGAATCGGGAAGAGTTGCTAAATGATCATCTAACACGGATTGTTCCGCAAAAAAGTTATTTAAAAGGTTTGCCTTTTCCTTTGTATCAGGTATGTATGCATCTTCGTGAAACAAAGGCGGGATAGTTGAAGTTTGGGAAGGTTTAATTAATGACTTTAGCGTCCTCCAATAATCTTGTAAAGACAGATTTGATGTTTTTAATTTCTTAGCAAGCGAACTAATGTATTCCTGTTTAGCTTTGCGAAGATTACTTGTTACTTTATTTCTTAACTGCTTAAATTCATCGAACAAAGCGCTGGTTTTCTGCTTTTTGTACCTTTTGTATAATCGATTTCTTTGTCTCATTAATTTTCGAATATTGTTATTTAGCCATGGCAAGTCACAAGGTCTTATAGTAACATTCTTCGTCGGTATACATTCTTCAGCTATGTTAAGTAAATTATCAGTAAATGTTCTTGCATATAAATTGACGTCATTATCATGGATACTTTTCCAATCAAAATCAGATACTTTCTGGCGAAATAAGTCGTAATTACCCTGCTCATACATCCATATTTTCCACCGAAATGGTTTTGCAACATGTCTTTTAAATTTAAAAATACAAAATATTGGGCAATGGTATCTTATATCCTGCTTTAAAAAAGGTTCACCAACACCAGATATGTCCACCGAGAGTAAATTACTTACCAATATTAAATCAATAACAGACGATGACGACTCGGTATAATTAGTTGGTTCACTAATTAGTTGTGATAAATTATATTGGTGACATAACTCTGTAATTTTCCTAGCAGATTGTGCATTTAAAACATTAAGGTCGATGTCACCAAGGATGACAATGTCAGCAATACCTATATCTACAGCCATACCTATAGAATTTTCAATATCTGAAAATACAAGAGAATTTGAATTTGGCGGTCGATAAAATGTTCCTACCAACATTTTCTTGTTTTTTATGTCCATTTCAAGATCCTGTCTACGTTTGCAAGGGATATCATTTTTAATGTATACTAAAATGCCGCCATGACTATCACCTTCGCGGTCGCGTCTAAATGGAACTTGAAAATCGTTAAACTGAATATCTTCATTTGAAACGGTGTTATTTAACCATGTCTCTGTGAGACCTTCTGAATGAAAACAGGAGAAAATCTAATCAAACTGCTCCGTTTGATCTCGATTCGCAATTTTTACTCAGGTGGTATGATCCCTTACAACCTACGTCATAACGATAGTGGATACTTATTTTCGCCAATAGCTTGTTTTTCGGAAATCTTGTTAAACGAACTATGATTTGATGTAATTCAAAACAATCATTTCCGACACCAAAATTACTATTATATAGATTGTCTGTCTTTCGAAAAATCGGGCTTCTGAAACGCACTGGATATTTATAGATTGCATTTTCTGGTGGAAGATAGTAATAAAATTGACATGTTTAATGCACAAAGTGATTTTTCGATGCATTTTGCACTTTTCGTGATTTTGCTATAAATCCGAACAAATGATACAATCGCAGTTATTTGCATATTACCATGTTGATGACGTAGGTTGTTAACATTGGGTATGCCTATCTTAATATTTGGGGTATTTTAAATGCTGTATGTATCATATATTTTTATGGCGTCAGTCTATATTAACTGAAGGATTCGTGCTATAATGACAGTCACGAATTACTTATGTTTTACTGGCTTACAATTGGGCAAGGTCTGCTATCCTTGCAGCAGTTAAGGGTAGAGGGGGAATGTTTTCTTCTTCTGTTTCTTCACTTTCATTTATTTTCCCCATTCTTCCCTGTTCCTCTCTTTCATCTCCTCTACTAGCTTTTCTATCTTTTCTCCCCTTCTCTGGGAGACGACACAAAATGACCCACAAGAGTTGACATTTCGTTAAACCCCAACACACTCAATCAATTGATCCGAGCGCTTGCAAGAAAACAGCGAAAGCTCCGTCAGTCTATGTGAATATACTCGGCCTTTATTGTTCTTATACGCTCGTAGATGTCTAATAGCTTCTCACAACAATAAGTTTCAGTCGCACCATTGAAATCGTCTAATCTGGTGTAGGACTTTGCCATACATTCTGCAAAACCAATGATTCTGTTAGGGGACAGTGAAGGCTCTCATCAGACAGCGCGGATGCACAGGCAGATCTCGGCAGTCGCCCTCCGGTATATCTGAAGATACAATTTCTCCTGGCGCGGAACTTTAACTTTACCAATCTACGAGCAAATTCAGCAGATGATATACTTCTGATATGTTTTCTTATTTTTATCAAATAATAGCTTTCGCATTTCATACAAAATGAGGAGACAATTTGCATGATATGTAAAACCTATTTTCTGGCGAAAGTAAGAAAAAAAAAAAACTTGATTCAGAATGTCGTCTGCTGATTTTTTTCCTAGCTAGCTGAGCTTTAATCTACTAATCCCTGCTGAGCGGTAATAATAATTAGGATATTTGTAGTCATTTGGTAGAGCCTGAAATGGGTACATGCCTGTAAACTCACACACTGAAGCCTCTACTATATCATAGCTTTAAGCCTAAACTTTCATTTTAAGCATCTTGAAAATTTTGCTGCAGTCATGGTATGTACTTGCTCTGTCTTCTTTTATTTCAACGCTAAGCAGTCTGGAAACATTTTCAGCAGAGGACATATTGAAATATTTTGCTTATTTTCCTCAGAAAACAGGTTTTGACATTTCATGCAAATTGTCTCCAATGGAGACAATTTGCATGAAATGTCAAATCCTGTTTTCTGTTTTGACATTTCATGCAAATTTGCATGAAATGTCAAATCCTGTTTTCTGGGGAAAACAAGAAAAATATCACCAGTTTGTTGTCTGCTGAATTGACCCTGAGAGTGGTAAAGTTAAGGGTTAAATGGGTCTTTGTAACTAGATATGCTGATGTTCCTCAGTCATTTCTGAGATTTTTACATCTGGCAACTGCAGTGCTATTGCTGACTGCGTGTTCTTTGATGATTAATTGGACCAATCTTAGTGCTTAACTAGCTATCGTGCAAGAAAACTCCGACGATCGGTCTTCTGATGGTGGTACACTGGCTTTGGCTTTTGCTGTTGGCGCTTTCTCTTACATTAGCAGAATCGCTTTAATCCGTAATCATCTGCTCCTTTTCTGATGTGGCAGCGCCAGTTTGTTCGGTCATGTGAAGTCTCTTCCCAGGTTTCATAGGACGAGGACAGTAGCGGTATACTATGATAGCGAGAAGATATTAAGGTCAGTTCACTGACAAAATTGAAGACTTCTTAGTTAATAATAATAATAATAATAATAATAATAATAATAATAAAACATGATATTATTTGCACTCATCATTTTCTCGGCATTTAGGATAAGTACATTAAGTAATTTTAGACAAAGAGCGACTGCGGTTCAAGACGGGATTACCCTAATTCAAAATCAAACCATTAGGACAGAAATTAATAGACGCGTAAAGTACCTTCAAGCTGATACAATCTTAATCCGTCTACCGAAAAATATTATACTTAACTCCTACCATACTTCTAACCTATTTGAAGAAGTCCATTATAGATGGGTGTAAAATTGCTTGATGAGTGGCAAACAATGTAGACACCAATCGGTTGCTGCTTTCTGTTGCGTTTAATATACAATACAATACAATACAATATACAATACAACAATTTTATTGCATAAAACATACAAGTATGCTTATAGCAACTAGGTTATATAACAGCAAGCAAAAAACATGGATTTACAGAAGAGCATATCACCTATGTGAATTCATAAAAAAACATTCGCTAGTTTTTTCTTAAGTTAGCAAAAGTAGATGAATTTGGATAAATTTCTTACAATTACTCTCGAATTTTCTGACATCAAATTGGAAAATTTCTGTACAGTTGGCCACGTATAATAATAAAGTTTAATATATTTGGACCTTAATTCTGAATATTTTGGACAAATAAGGAGAAAATGGTATTCGTTTTCTACCAATTTCAAATTACAATTGTTACATACTCTGTTATTTCTATCTAGGTTTATGTATCGCCCTTTCTCTATGGCCAAGTCATGTGACGAAGTTCTAAATTTACTCAAAGCAATTCGAAATTTAGCATCTTTTTCAAAATCAAGATATTTTTTAAAGCCAAATGTATGTTTAAATAAACAATATGTTTCTAAACGTCTTGAATTATTTATTGAGAGTACCAGGTTTGATAATATATGTTTAACATACGTTGTCTGATAGACTGAAAATCTATAAGCATATTTAGTTGATTTTGCCATATAATACTTAGACCACATTCATCTCTAATATATGTTTTATTTGATAAGCCCAATTACATGTATATCTATTGTAAATTTCTCCGTTTTGTAAGTCAATTTTTAGCATATTATACGTTTTATAAAGTAAAGACTGGTCATTTAATGTTAATAATTTAATCCAATATTTCATCATAATTAATTTTCTTTGGATGGGCATAGGGATTCTACCAAGTTCACCATATAAAGCATTAAGACCGTCTTACACATAATACTTTTCGACAGAATTTTGAGTGTATAATTTCAATATCCGGTCATTCATGATGACCCCAGACTTCAGCCGCATAATTTAGCGTTTGGGCTACCAATGAGTCAAATAGTCTAACTTTCTGCGAGGTTGGTAAATCTAACTGATTGCATACTATAAATAAGTTATGGAGCGAAAAAGATGCATGTTGTGCTATACGTTTTTGTGTACGATTCCAGTTTCCGTTTTTATAGAAATAAACACCAAGATATTTGAATGCGTTTACGATTTCAATGCTTGAATTATAAATAAAAAAGTAAGTATGACGTCCTTTTCAAATATCATTATTTTTGTTTTGTTTGTGTTTAAACGTAAACCCCATATAGTGCTATAATTTTCTATATCATATAACATGGATTGTAATGACGCCGGATCTTGGGCAAATAGTACCGCATCGTCCGCGAACAACAATAAGAAAATTTGTATATCTTCTATACCTATGATACCATCTATGTTACTATTCACGCTGCTTAAAATATCATTTAAGAAAAAAAGGCATAAAATGCTACTAGCCGGATCTCCCTGTTTACTCCATTATTCGAATTGATTAAGTTGGAGTTAGTAAATTTATAACGTATGAAGGATTTGACAGCCGAATACATAGATTTAATGGCATTAACAAATTTAGAACTAATGTTTTCATTTTAACAATTTGTGCCATAAATATACTCTATCAATTCTATCAAACATTTTTTCCCAGTCAAGGAATGCTACATATAAATTCTTTTTATTTGCTAAAGTTTTAGTTATAAGAGCGTGAAGTATGAAAATGCAATCTATCGTAGATTTTCCTTTCTGGAATCCAAACTGATTATCGAAAATTTTTTCGTGTTTCTTAGCCCAGTTTGTGAGGCGAGTGACTAATAATTTTAAATAAATTTTTGAGATAATATTGTTTAATGTAATACCACGGAAATTTTTAGCTTCTGGGTTACCGCCCTTGAATATTGGTATCATTATTCCTTCCCCCCAGGTCTCTGGAAAAATACCCTCCTCAAATATTTTATTATATAATCATGTCAGGAAAGGCGAAATTATATCAAACGAATGTTTAAATACTTCCGCTATTAAATGATCTGTACCAGGACTTTTCGAATTTTCTTGCGCAAAAACAGCGTTTTTTTTATTTCGCTGATGGTAAATGGTTCATCTAAGTCTCTATCATACAATGACCGCCATAGATTTTCTTCAGTTTGAGTATCAGTTGTTGGATGAGACCCGTATAATGTGTTAAAGTGCATATACGTGTCGTCAATGGAAATATCTAATTCCGTCTGATTTGGTTTATATTGCGTTTTTACATTTTTCCAAAAAGATTTAGGATGTAATTTCGCCAGCGTTGCTATATGTTCTCCTTCAGTACGATTAAACTTCCTTTTGCAGTTTCTTTTTGTTTCATTGAACATGCGTTTTTGCCGAGGTACTCGAGTTTATTTACATTAGATTTATTTCTAATAAATACATTTCGGGCTTTATTAAATGCTTTATATTTTTCAAAACATTCTTTATCAAACCATTTCTTTTTTCTATTTCCCCAGTCAGCATTCTACGTAAATCTATATCGGGCCGTCATCGGCCCGTCAGGGTAGCTGACGGGCCGATGACGGCCCGATGTAGATTTACGTAGAATGCTAGCTGGGTCGGGTGTGTGAATTAGGCGAGTTAGTATATTGTTTCCGTGGTTTCCCAAAAACACTAAATGCGTTTTCCTTCTTGTAAGTAGTAAATAATATGCGTTGACTCTATTTGATCATAACTGTCTGTCAAAAAAGGGGAATAATTACGGTAGGTTGATAGTAAATAAAAGAAGATACAACACAAAAGGTATAAACTGAGGTGATTTTTTCTCCTAATCAGCAAGTGTGAATTCACAAACATCCAGTTATGCCATATATATAGCTTAATGCGATGACGTGTATGGTTTAAAGCCACATGCAAGCATTTGTATCTCTAAGCATTTATCCTTACCTTCAGGAAAATCATTTGAGCAGTTAAATGTAAAAGTATATTTTAAATATAGTCCTGAGGCACCCGGAGGCCACATCCATCATTTCAGAAGGTAGGAGTTTGGTAAAAAAAAATAAGTATTTTAAAACTAATAGATGTATGGTTACTACTCTAAGCAGCAGGTTCTCGAAAATGATAGCACGCTATCCGAAGGCTATTGTTACCAAGATTGATTCAAATTTCGTAACTGATTTGCGACGTGTTTCTTTCTTCTGACACCTCTATTACCATATCAACCAATCAAAACAAAAACGTGATAGAGACCCATTCATGAATCATTAATGTAAAAAAATATGTGTATATATTCAGAAAATGCCACAATCACGAAGCACAACTCTCCCGAGGTACTAAAAGAAAAAGAGATGAGGAACAAATAATGACAAAACAAACGCCACATATGAAACCACAGACGCACAAACAAAGAAGAACTGCAATAGATCAAGTTTGATCCAAAGATTTCAGTGGTTTCTGAGAAGCTGTCATTGGTTGATATCTTAACAAACGGTTGCCTTGACAATAATGAAAACACCAGGTGTCCATTTAAATAAATAAGAAGATGACAATCTAAAAATATTAGTGTCAAGTTTAGTTAATGTTTTTTTCAATGATTATGGAGAACGCTTCATTCTGGCTTTCGAGGAGATCTATTGAAAAGTGTAAAGGTCGCTTGAAAACTTCACTTGATTAACTAAAACACAAATTTGTTTAAAAAAAAATAACAAGCAAGAAATGTTAAAGACAAGTTTAGTTCCAATACGTGATCGCATTTAGCCATTTTCCTATAATAACTCTACTAGACAAATCATATATCATTGCAACCAATCAAACCGCCTGACGTTAGATTTGTCTTGCTAATAAATTTCAAATTACTAACAATTGTAAATGCTTTCTTGCTAGACTTAGCTAAGCATGAAATTCTCTGCAAATAAATATGAAAATATTCAATGGCATAGAAAATTTCATGCTCAGCTGAACTGAGCACAAATAAAAGTTTTATACCCTTACGACTTTTCTCTTGCCTTTCTTGAATAACAAAGCACAATAAGTTTTACTTCATTTTATGACTGGGAAACAAAATCCTGTTTAAAAATAAATCAGCTGTCGTCACGACACACAACCAGAAATAGAGTGGCAGAACAACACAGTATTGGAAAATGATTCGTAATAAACATAAAAAAGTCAAGTTTAGCTCAAATTCATTATCGGCAGATGAGATATTATGAGGGTCCTTCGAAAAGGTCATAGCTTAAATAGCAATAATAACTTTAATAAATGTGTTGCAGTATGTAAAACAGTACATTAAAATAAAAACGACAGAAGAAACCAGAATCAAAACGTATTGTTTTGCAAAGGCTCATATTATAAATCTTGAAACAATTGTGGACAAAATAAAGAATTGCATAGGACTTGTCATTTACACACTGGACTACCTAAAATCGTGGTAAATGTATCTTTATTTCATTGAGACTATAAAGGGGAATGAAAACAATTTCACGAATTGTTTATGTCCTTTCTGAAAAAGGGACTTTCTCTAAATTGAAAGCATTTAATCCCCTTGACAGGATATTTTGGAGTAGATCCCTATTCAGATGGGATTGCTGTGCAGGAAGGCAAATAGGAAGTCACAAAAGTTGTCTCATTTTTAATAAAAATGGCGAAAGGTCTTACACGTATATCCAGTTTTTCTTGTTGTAAAAAATAGCTATAAAAATACATATAGAAGTGTACTTTGATATTGAGACAATGTTGTTTTACAAGTAATAAAGTTCAGTTCGGTGTTGAGCTTTATTAAAAGTTCGTTCTTTTGTCCGTCTGTTGTTCTGTCCCTGCACACTTTAGGCAACCCTAGCGTTAACCTACCATTTCAGATTAATTCTTCCAAAATACAAGGCAGTTCTATACAGCCATCTGAAAAAAACAAACAAACAAAAAACAAAAAAACAACAACAAAAACTTGTCACTTGGTCCATTCAGAAATTTCTAAATTTGGCAATAAGTGTGCTTCTAAATGGCAATTGTATTATACATACACGTTTCTATTCTGATAGAAGCATTTTAGGAACATTAACCATTGAAGTTTTAATAGTTAAAATAAAAGAAAAATGCAAAACTGTACCAGTTTTATACGAATCTTTTACATGCCTTACAGTGTAACAGAGCTACATTAATTCTCTCGCATATCTATCGACAGTATGGTAGACATTTCGAAAAACAGATCCTTTGTGAAATATAAAATATCGTCACCATTTTTTCAATGGCTCTTTTAGCGAGTTCGGATCTAGTTTTTGGAGTCAATGTGATTAAGAACCTATATGTTTAATGGCTACAGCAAAGATTAAGAATTAATATGTTAAATGGCTACAGCAAAGTAGCGAGGCAAGTCCAGAACTACAGTCATGGAACACTTGTGCATATTTCATTTTCGCTCATGAGAGTTGAAGCGGTTTAACAAAGTATCTAAGAAGTTTAGTGTCATAAGGTTTTTGAACCTGATATGGAAAGACGAGTTTATTAATTGGACGCCAGCAGACTATAGTACAGACATTTAAGATAAAACCTGGACATATATGGCATGCAGAGAGTGTTGTTGGCAATTCGTTTAGTGAAATAGGTACAACATATAGTGATTGGTTACCTGTGACATATTCATCGGGCGGTACAGCAAGGTATACACCCACTGACATCATATTTACGAGGATACGAAGTCAATTCATACTCAAGTCAATTCGTTCTCATTTTGGTCAAATCGTACTCAAACTTTTCGGTCAATTCGTACTCACAGAATTTTTCTGCGGTCAATTCGTACTCATTCGTTCAGTTCGTACTCATTTCGGTCAATTCGTTCTCATTTTGGTCAATTCGTTCTCATACTAAAATTGACTAATTACGAAGGAAATATAGAAAGAAAAACAAACAGAAAACATCCAAATATAACAGAAAAGAAATATTACATGAGAAATTCGCATCAATTCACTTTTCTAGATTTTAATCTTTGAAAGAAAGATAGAAAGAAAGTAAAACTTCAAAATATAACATAAAAAACAAAACATAAGTTACTAAGCAAGTAATCACTTTCATTGATTGGCAATTAAAGTTGTTTTCCTTTGATCTTACATTAAAATCGACTTATTTCGAAAAAAATCAAGAAAGAAAAAATTCCAAATATAAAGAAAAATGAAGAATTGAGAAATTCGAATAAATTAACTTTTAAGAATTTAATCTAAGAAAAATGAAAACAAAGTTATTGATCAAGTAGTTATTTTCATTAATTGGCAGTTAAAGTTGTTTTTCTTTGATCTCACATTAAATAGACATATTCCGAAGAAAATCAAGAAAGAAAACATTTCCAGATATAACGGAAAATAAAGAAATGAGAAATTCGAACAAATTAATTCTTAAGAATTTAATAGAAGAAGAATGAAAGAAAGAAAAACAGTAATAATTTACTTCTTTTAAATACCAATTAATTTTGTTTTCTTTTGATTGCGTTACATAATTATCTTGTGCACAGAAATGTAAAAAAAGTACATGTATTTAATACAATGGATTATTGCGGCGATCTACTACCGCATAATTTTCAAACTATTAGGAATGTAACAGTTTGGACCAATTTGATTGTCTTTAATTGATCGCCGCTACTCAACGGTGGATAATTGACAGGATTAAAAGATAATCTTTTTAAATTGGGAAAGCTTTCATGTGTGTGAGTGTGTGTTCAATTGAAAATTTCACCACCAAAAACTGAAAATTGTGTTTACCGTTCCTTCCGGCCGAGCATACAGAGGCGACGTCCGAGATTCTGGCAGACCTGGCAAAGATCACGATCTCAGCGGATTTACAAGGTACATCAGACACACGTGGTTTGAATCTTCTGTGTGGGAGCCAGAGAACTGGTCGGTTCGAACCAACAATGATGTGGAAGGTAAAATAATTACCTATTTACTATACTCATAAACACATATTTTCTGCGTAAATGTAAACCTGAATCCGAGGTAACCGAGGTGGTAACTGGTATATTATCGACATACGTAGGAGCTCAGAATAAGGTACCCTGTATAGTTTTTAAGAATATGATGAAGATAAAAAATAATAGTCATAATTTCGTTTGATGTTCCTTAATTCATTGCTCTCAAGTATTTACAAAGCTTATTATTCCAGCGGACCCACAACGTTGAGGCAACGTTGCATCAACGTCGATGCTACTGCATGAACGTTAATGCGACGTTGTGCAAACGTCATGTGCCCGCTTGGTATACTTTTTAAATTTCTGTTACAGGTTGGCACAGGCGGCTGAACTACAGAGCGAATGGGACACCATACCTCCCTATGCCCATTGACCTTCTGCATCGAGAGGCCAGAATCGCCGGCATACAGGTTCAACTGGTATCTGACGGAAGAGTGCGACGATTCCAGGGACAGATGTACAGCGCCATGCAGACGCGAATATTCAGATGCTGGCAGCAGTATAGCAACCGGGAACTGTCCACCTCATGATTGCTGAAGGTGGTGTCCGGAATCCATGGACCAACAGTGTGCTAAATATTGTAACCAAGATAACATTCTCGTGACCTGTGAAAATTTTGTACTAGATATCAGTCTTCTTAAATCTCTATCTACCCGATAGGTTTGCTGTTAGGCCGATATTGGTCAGATATAGATTGAAGTAGAATGCTAAACTGGCAAAACTCATTTCATCATGAACTGTGCATATTTCGATTACTTTGGCTCTATAATGTGCTAAATATTGTATCTGTAACCCAGATAGCATTATTCCAAACTTTATATCGGACCGTTATCTACCCGACCGGATTGCTGTTGGGCCGATATTGGTCAGATATAGATTTAATGCTAGCTTGAAATAGCATTCTTTTTAAATCTATATTGGACGGTTCTCGGCCCGACAGGATTGAATTGCTGTTGGGCCGATATCGGCTAGGTATAGAATTCATGCTAGCTAGGAATAGTCTGGTTATCGTGAACAACGAAACTTTTGATTACTTCAGCATCTACGTAGCAATCTTCTTAAAACTATAGCACCATAATCGGCTGATAATGGTCATATATATATTTTAAAAGATGACTCGCTTGGGGATATTTAGTTAATTTTGTATTGATTGCATTATGTTATATGATTCGTGTTTTATTTGTTATATGAACAACTTGCTATTGAAACAATAATAAAGCAGTGTAAATTAAAGATTGTTGTGCTTATTTTCAACATTTTTATAAGCCGACCTAATTGACCTGTCGCTTTGATTGTTTGATTATAATATTTATAAGTTTAGACTTACTGTGTATCACCTGTTTTGGTGCGCGATTATACAGTGGACGCATCCTGATGACTAGTGAATATCAAGGTCAACGCGACAGGTGAATTTGGTCCGTCTGTACACCCGAGATATGCAAAATTCAAATTTTCTTGACGCTATTACTTCTGCAAATAAAGTCCAATTTGAGCCACGTGCCTGAATATAACCGTGTCCGACCTAAAACATTTTCAAATGCTCTTAATTTTGCGTTTTAATGGCGTTAAGTATATTTTATTTTGCCTCCGTTTGTTTGCGTCCCAAAATAGAGGTCCCAAAATGAGTACGAATAGACCAAAAAACATGAGTACGAACTGACCAAAATGAGGACGATTTGACTAAAATGAGTAAGAATTGACCAAACAGTGAGTACGAATTGACCAAAGGAGTACGAATTGACCAAATCGATGAGTACGATTGACCAAAGTGAGAACGAGTTGACTTGAGTACGAGTTGACTGGGAACCTTTACGAGATGTAAGGTGTAAACAACCTTCTATCCATAGGATAAGCAGATATGTAGCATCGTTTCTGGCATTTGGGTATTCTCTTAACGAAATTAAACTTCTATCCGATGGGGATGAAATTTTAACAGATGCTTTTGAAGCACATAGCTATTGGGACCTGGTAAAAACTAAATGCTATGAACGAATGACAAATTTTCACGTGTGGTTGTCGATTTAACGGTCAACAGACATTCCAAATTTCTTGTTGTGAATGTAATATTGCCGACATCACTTGTATCAGTGTTAGCTATACTGGTATTTCCCTTACCAGCAGAAAATGGAGAACGAATATCATATTCCTTGAAAGTTTTATTAGCTCTAGCGTTATTTCTCTTGCTAATAGGTAACCATTTACCAGCCACATCTAATCTTAATCCAGAAATATCTAACTATTTATTATCCATATTGCCAAATAATGTACTAATTACATTCGTTACAATCTTAAGCCTGTGGATGTATTATGAAGATGAATCTACACCAATTCTTGGCTGCCTACAGTCTTTAGGAAGATGTCTATATCGAATAAGCCAGAAAGGTAGGCAACAAAATATCAGCGATTTAGAAAAGCTGAGCGATGATTCCATGCTGGATGAAAGAAAGACTAAACGACATCGGTATGCATATTGGTCTTTCGGGCTGAAAAGGTCGTAACTGTTTGCCAATTACCCTTTTAGGGGTCTCCAGACTACATTGGGTTAATTCAATTTTTAGAGCCAATACTGTCATAATAAGGGAAATAACTCGATAAAATTCAGCAAATTATGACATTCAGAGAACGACTCAAAACAATATATTCAGTATTTCTGAAAGTCGTTTCTGTTATCAAATAAAATTTATATAAATACTGTTTTTGCAAACACATGATGCACAAAAACAAAAATAGGAATGTCGTTTTCATTGTGGCTATACATGAGCTATGTAGACTGCAGGGCTGCTTACGCCCCCTCCCAACCACCTTCTCCAGCACCGGCGTGAGCGGGACTCGATTTTTTAAGAAGGCATTTAACCCATTTGAGCCTAGCGTCCCATAAAAGGGATATTGGCAAACAGTGTAAACCCAGAACAAACGCCGCAGAACACGGCGTCTGATTAGGTTCTACACTGTTTGCATTGAATTCAGAAATTTCTATGAAACATGGTAATAATAAAAACTAACCAGGCATTGCTTATATTTGAAATGGACCAATCCGAAGAGTGAAGGTAGAAGAGACCATTCGGCGTAAATGAGTTAATAATCCTCCAAGCGTGTGTCTTTGGAGGTAGATTCTTTCCTTATAGAGCAGACCCATATTCAGGAAGGGAAAACAATTTTGATTAAGTTGTCTGCCATGAAAATTTCATTTTCACTTAAAACTGCTTGCTATCGGAGTTTATTCAGACAATACTTTATAATTTAGTTCTTTGCATCTGGTCAGATCATTCGTTATATCTCAGGAAGCTGCAGTTTCTTCATTTGTTTGCTCTGTTTTCTAAGGGGTGTGGTTTTGTGTTGTCATTTCATGCAACTTAACCTTGTCCTGAGCCTTGAAATGGTCTGTGTTCGGTACGGATATACGACGTAATATATGGACCGCGCTATGCGAAAATATGCGGACAGCATCTGCGCAGTCTGATCAGGGCTTTCGCTGTCCGCTAACAGAATCACTATAGATATATCGATGGAGAGCAAATGCCCGGATGAGACTTTGCAAATGCGTTGGGTGTATCTGAATCTGCGCATTTTGCGCATGCTCGAAGACATATTTTCGCTTTGCCCATACGAGTCCGGTAAGTCCTTGGTAGGACCAGAAAGAATAGGAAACAATTTACGACAAACTGGTTTTGAAAGTCTTTGGCGGTTTTTGTTTGTTTGTTTGATTTGGGCTTAACGTCGCTTTCAACAATCTTTCAGTCATATCGCGAAGGTGTCTGGATGTGGCAGGGAGCTCAATATTCACTTTTAGAGTGCTGCCTCACTGATATATCACGCCCCAGACACTTTGACATGACATTCCACCCAGTCACATTATCCTGACACTGAGCTGACCAGTTCTAGCTCTACTTTCTTAATGCTGGACACCAAGCGAAAGAGCAGCTAGTACCTTTTTTAAAGTATTTGGTATGATCCGGCCGGGGATCGAACCCGCAACCTCCCGGTCACAAAGCGGACGCTCTACCACTGAGCCACTATGCCGGTCATCTTTGGCGGTACAAGATATAGATGGAAAGGATTTATTGTATATGGATTTGGTAAGTTATTGTTGGGACAAGATAGGTTAGGAAAAGATATATATGGTCTATAACTCAGTAGGTTATGGGGAAAGAACTGCAGAAAAACATCACGAAAACATGCCTATATAATTTTGACCCCCGTAAATCCCACTTTTATATAGGGCGTAATAAAATAGCTGTGTTTCCATTAACATGCTGAAAAAAAAAAAAAAAAAAAAAAAATTGGTCGGTAGGTAAGAAAACCTTTTTTTTTTTTATTTTTCTATTTTTTTCTTCAGAAAAGAAGAGGGTCGGACCTGTAGTTTTATGAAAATACAGGTATTTTGTTGAGGGTCGGTGCTTTATATTTTTATTTTTCATTTTTACTGATAAAAAAATAACAGAGTCGGGTGTTTGAAACAGGGTCGGTCGGGCTAATGGAAACACACCTATTTTTTTACGCCTAGTAAAACTGGGTTTTAGAGGGGTATACATTAATTTTCGTCTTTTTGCTAAAAAACATAGATTGTGGATACTCGTTAGAACCGCCTCGCCGAGGCGGTTCTAATGAGTACCCACAATCTATGTTTTGAGCAGAAAAATAAAAAAAAATATCAGAGATTTTTATATGAAAATGTTCAGTTTCGGAGGTAAAATTTTCTATATACACTCGTCAAAATAATTTAAGGATCACTTAGTGCAGTTTTTCATATATGCAAACTTTGACCGAGTCTCTGACAAAACCATAGAAGATATTGAAATATTGTTGATTGTTTCTTAAAGTGGAACCCGAAAAGAAGCGTTTCGAACAATACATTTTGAAATGAAAATTTTCATTTTAAAATTCGTAAAAACAATGTATTTTTTTGTACCCCAAAATGAAAAATTGACATTTGAACATGATAAGTAATGTCTTGACTTCGAAATTTGAATAAATCATAGAGAAAACTTGAATGAGTCACATTTTCCTACAGGTAGCCTCTATAGATTATTGACGGTCTATGGGGAATCATCCTTTTAAAGGGTTGACCTCTTTTTCTGGCCATATCTGTGTGTTTTTTTACTCCTAAGAAAGTGGAATTCGCACGATTGTCTTTGGGGCAAATCATTGTTTAGACTAAAAATAGAAAATTTCAGGTATTCTGAATAAACATCATTTTGGGGTAAAACGTCATTTTTCAGAAATTCCCATTTTTCTCTGAATTTTCTAGGCTGACAATGTTCGCGCCATTGACACTTTGGTAGCTGAACATAATGCTAACATGTTGTGATTATTGGAATGGGCTTGCAAATAGCAGTATTGCCCACAGAATAATTTTAACAACTGAACTGACGGGTCGCATATGAATGTTAATCAAAGGGAAACTGAAAATGGTGATCCTTTAATTATTTTGTCGAGTATATTTGAATAGGCATGTTTTCGTAATTAGATTTACGAAATATTAGTCCGGTGAGTTCTTGTTGGGAAAATGTAATGTAAGGATAGTAAAGAGTCTGGTAGATCCTTGTTGGGGTCAGGTATGGTAGTAGAAGCTTAAGGAATATAAATTTGGCAGATCTTGATAAGACAAATTAGGGTAGGGAAATTTTACGGCATAAGAGTCTGGTAGGTTCTTGTTGGGGTCAGGTAGGGTAGGGGAATTAAGGAATATGAATTTGGAAGGATCTTGTCAGACAAGTTAGGGTAGATAAGATTGACGGCATAAGAGCCTGGTAGGTGAATTAAGGAATATGAATTTGCTAGGATCTTGGTGAGACAAGTTAGGGTAGGTAAAATTTACGGCATAAGAGTCTGGTAGGTTCTTGTTGGGGTCAGGTAGGGTAGGTGAATTAAGGAATATAATTTGTAAGAATTTTGGTGAGACAAGTTAGGGTAGGTAAGATTTACGGCATAAGAGTCTGGTAGGTTCTTGTTGGGGTCAGGTAGGGTAGGTGAATTAATGAATATGAATTTGTTAGGACCTTGGTGAGTCAAGTTAGAGTAGGTAAGATTTACGGCATAAGAGTCTGGTAGGTTCTTGTTGGGGTCAGGTAGGGTAGGTGAATTAAGGAATATAATTTGTAAGGATCTTGTTGAGACAGGGTAGGTAAGATTTACGGCATAAGAGTCTGGTAGGTTCTTGTTGGGGTCAGGTAGGGTAGGTGAATTAATGAATATGAGTTTGTTAGGATCTTGGTGAGACAAGTTAGGATAGGTAAGATTTACGGCATAAGAGTCTGGTAGGTTCTTGTTGGGGTCAGGTAGGGTAGGTGAATTAAGGAATATAATTTGTTAGGATCTTGTCAGACAAGTTAGGGTAGGTAAGATTTACGGCATAAGAGCCTGGTAGGTTCTTGTTGGGGCCAGGTAGGGTAGGTGAATTAAGGAATATGAATTTGGTAGGATCTTTTCAGACAAGTTAGGGTAGGTTTTACGGCATAAGATCCTGGTAGGTTCTTGTTTGGATCAGGTAGGGTAGGTGAATTAAGGAATATAATTTGTAAGGATCTTGGTGAGACAAGTTAGGGTAGGTAAGATTTACGGCATAAGAGCGTGGTAGGTTCTTGTTGGGGTCAGGTAGGGTAGGTGAATTAAGGAATATGAATTTGGTAGGATCTTGGTGAGACAAGTTAGGGTAGGTAAGATTTACGGCATAAGGGCCTGGTAGGTTCTTGTTGGGGTCAAGTAGGGTAGGTGAATAAAGGAATATAATTTGTAATGATCTTGGTGAGACAAGTTAGGGTAGGTAAGATTTACGGCATAAGAGTCTGGTAGGTTCTCGTTGGGGCCAGGTAGGGTAGGTGAATTAAGGAATATAATTTGTTAGAATCTTGGTGAGACAAATTAGGGTAGGTAAGATTTACGGCATAAGAGCCTGGTAGGTTCTTGTTTGGGCCAGGTTGGATAGGTGAATTAAGGAATATAATTTGTTAAGATCTTGGTGAGACAAGTTAGGGTAGGTAAGATTTACGGCATAAGAGCCTGGTAGGTTCTTGCTAGGGTCAGGTAGGGTAGGTGAATTAAGGAATATAATTTGTTAGGATCTTGTCAGACAAGTTAGGGTAGATAAGATTTACGGCATAAGAGTCTGGTAGGTTCTTGTTGGGGTTAGGTAGGGTAGGTGAATTAAGGAATATGAATTTGTTAGGATCTAGGTCAGACAAGTTAGGGTAGACAAGATTTACGGCATAAGAGTCTGGTAGGTTCTTGTTGGGGTCAGGTAGGGTAGGTGAATTAAGGAATATTATTTGTTAAGATCTTGGAGAGACAAGTTAGGGTAGATAAGATTTACGGCATAAGAGTCTAGTAGGTTCTTGTTTGGGTCAGGTAGGATAGGTGAATTAAGGAATATGAATTTGTTAGGATCTTGTCAGACAAGTTAGGGTAGATAAAATTTACGGCATAAGAGCCTGGTAGGTTCTTGTTGGGGTCAGGTAGAATAGGTGAAATAAGGAATATGAATTTGTTAGGATCTTGGTGAGACAAGTTAGGGTAGTAAGATTTACGGCATAAGAGTCTGGTAGGTTCTTGTTAGGGTCAGGTAGGGTAGGTAATTGAAGGAATATGAATTTGTTAGGATCTTGGTGAGACAAGTTAGGGTAGGTAAAATTTATGGCATAAGAGCCTGGTAGGTTCTTGTTGGGGCCAGGTAGGGTAGGTAATGACTTAGGACATACACATTGTTTATGGGGCAAGGTAGGGCAGGAACAGATATATGAGTCTGTTTGATTTTTGATGGGGCAATACTGGGTAAGAACAGACTTGTGAGTTCTAGCAAGGAAGTGTAGGTAAGGGTTTGCGGTATATGAGTTCGGTAAGTTCTTGTTGGGACCTGGTAGTGAACGTTAGGATTTTCGACTTATGAGTCCGATAGGTTCTTTATGGTGCAAGGTAGGGTAGGTAAAGATTAAGACATGAATGGTAGGATCTCGGCGGAACATGGAACGATAGGTAAAGAAATACGGCATATGTCAGGCAGGTTCTTGGTTAGCCAGAAAGTGTAAGTACGGATTAAAGTCTTTATGTCTGGAAGGACAAGATTGGCTAGTTCCGGGTTTAAGGCATATGAATCTTGTAGGACCTTGTTGGACATGGTAGTGCTGATAAGGGGTTATGCCAGGTCGAGAATTCATAAACAAATAAAACATACTACGGAAAAAGGAATCCGTCTTCAGCATTTTGTGACTTAGTAGGCTCATAAAGTAAATTACGCAATCCCTCAATGTGATAGTATACAAATATATGTATACAGGTACTTAATCTGCATTAGAGCTGCTGGGTAAACGTCGTTCCAGTAGTCAAAACACCATTACTATTTAAGTTACTTGCGTCATAGTACGTTGAACTTTTTATTTTCTGCCAGTCCCAATATACTACCTACCATATTTTCCCTAAGTATTCGGATACCTACCTAAGCCTTACTATACTTGTCCTAAAATTCGAACCAAGTCATTTTTCTAACAGTTCATATGTCAAAGAAGTGCCGGACGAGTTGTAAACGGTGTGGTCCCTGACAAGAGGGCTTTCTGCGGCGTCTGATCTGGGTCTTCACACCTTGTTCAGGCCTGACTGTCCTAAGATTTAAGGTACATAAGGTAGCAAAGTGTCAGGAAAAAGGACTGATATGTGACCAATACCTAAACAAGCCAGAGATCTATAGTCAGATCTGTAACTTCCACACAATTAAACACTGTGCGTTCGTGTAGACATCGCGGACACACGGACAGGTTTTACCCGGGTCTCAGTACCTTTTTTAGCCTACTTGTTTACCTATATTGATCATGCTTAGTTTTATTTTCTTTGGTGATGTATACCAGCAAACTCCTATTCCCGCTGTGCAGTGTCATTTAGTGATTCAAATGCTAAATAATTCTCAACACTAAAAGGGCCCTTATGCCATATGGGAATGGCAATGACCCACAGCAGCCTGCACATCCACGCAGTCTAGTCAGGACTTTCTGTGTTCATCGATAGGTTCTACAGAAAAAAAAAACATGTGATAGGCTCTTCTGGTCGTTCTTTTTCAATAAGGGTCTGTTCTCATGTAACGTCATAAACAAGCGAAAAAAACAACAACAAAAAAACAAAACAAAAATCAAAATGTGAACTAATATGCGATGGCTTAAAGCCAACGTACAGGGGTTTTTATTCAGTTGTTCACACTTACTATGTTTACCTGATTTGCATATTTTTTTCTTCGTGATTATGATATTGACTATTTATGCGATTCACGGACTTGTAGAATTTATATTCATAGCTTTTAAACTATTTAATTACGAAATAAAACTTTTTTTTGTCTTTTCTCTTATACTTGCTTTATTTATTTTTTGTTGAGACAGTTTTTGAATCACGACAGGAGTAACATTATGTGACAGCGAAGATCAGCCTGTACAGTTGAGTCTATTTACGGTCCTGATAGGACTGCACGAATGCGCAGGTTGATAAGGGCATGCGTTATCCATTATTGCTATGAAGGTTCTTTTTTGCGCGACGCGGCTCACCGGATCTTCAAAATGAAAACATCCTTTTTGTGACAGTTAATTAATACAGGACCGATGCCAAACTGTTTCTGGTTGACTGTTTCTCTTTCAATATCAAGACTTGATTTTTTTATCGTAAGAAGTGCAACTTAGTTTCACGTAAAATAATTTGAATGGACCGGGTGCCACTAAAAGGTACAACTAAAATATCTTACACTGGGTTAGACCGAGATGTAGGATTAAGTTTGTTCATATATTTTAGTAGGATCTGTGTCTGCTCTGTAAATACGGCAAGAAGGCGTTAAATGCCCTGATCTGGACTTTCACTCTCCATATATGCCATTAGTATCGAACTGTGTCAAACAACAAGTGTCATCGATTATATGCGGACAGCGAAGGCCCAGACCAACCTGCATATCCGAACAGTCTGATTAAGGTCTTCGCTCTCCAATTACATGAAGTTTGCATTACGATAACACGCCTATTCAAATATATAGAAAATTTCACCACCAAAAATGAAAAGTTTCAGATAAAAAATTCTGATATTTTTTGTATTTCTGCCCAAAACATAGATTGGAGTACTCGTTAGAACCAACTCGATGAGTACCAACAATCTTTGTTTTTGAGAAGAAATAAAAAAAATAATGTATAACCCTGTAAACCCCAGTTTTACTATACAAAAGTGGGGTTTAAGGGGGTCAACATTATATAGGCATGTTTTCGTGATGAAGTACATGAAAGTATAGTGTAGGCAGTGTCAGTCTGGAGGAGGTGTGGGGGTGGGGGGTGGGTGGGGGCGTGGGTTGGGGTGGGGTGGGGGGGGGGGGGGGGGCGCTGGTGATAGAGAGGGCCGGAATGATCCAATACTGATATTCTCGTCGACAGTTTCTCCTGACATGCCCCATGCCATTTTCCTCTGGTGCGGTCCCTGGTATATCAAGTAATATAGGCATACGCGGAATGAAATGAGTTTAATGAATAACGAAGTAATGTTTTACATAGTGTCTTAAAATGAACGAGTTATATTTTGGATTGATCCTTTTCTCATTCATCAGCCAAGGTTAGTTTTTGTGTCCATTTTATGTCTGGATTCCTGACAGTCTGTAGACTGTTCATGCTAATGCCATTACGAAAACACGCCTATTCAAATATACTGAAAATTTCATCATCAAAAACTGAAAGTTTTCAGATAAAAATTCTGATATTTTTCACATTTTTGCTCAAAACATAGATTGTGGGTACTCGTTAGAACCGCCTCGGCGAGGAGGTTCTAACGGGTACCCACAATCTATGTTTTGAGCAGAAATAAGAAAAATAATGTATACCCCTGTAACCCAGTTTTACTATAAAAGAGGGGTTTATGGGGATCAAAATTATATAGGCATGTTTTCCTGATGATAGGCATCATAATGTTTCACAAATATCAGTTTTGCTGTTTAACCCTGGGGTTGGGGCATGGGTACTCCTATATATACAATGAGGAAAAGTCTCAGATCCCGATCCCAGTGAGGGACGGAATGTCAATTTTTGACAAAATATCATAAGTCGATAGGAAGACAGTTTTTGCGACTTAGTTTGACAAAATTTCACGGGACTGAACAAATAAAAAAAAATAAAATTTGTTTTCAAACTTTGTTTTGTTAACGGACACCTCATTTGAGAGTTTTTCTCAAAAACAACAACAAAAGAACACAATAACACCAAAAAAAAAAAAACAACCATCAGGAAAACATGCCTATATAATTTTTACCTTCTTAAATCCGACTTTTAAATAGTAAAACTGGGGTTTACAGGGGTATACAATATTTTTCTTATTCTGCAAAAAACAAAAATTGTGGGTACTAGTTAGAACCGAGACGGTTCTAAGGAGTACCCACAAGCTATATTTTGAGCAAAAATACGAAAATTATCAGAGTTTTTTTTATCTGAAAATTTTCAATTTTAGGATGTGAAATTGTCTATATATTTGAATAGGCGTGTTTTCGTAATGAATACCCTATTCGCCCTAGCCTCTACGTCATTTATATCGGCAAACAGCTGCGCCCTCGGGTTGGTCAAGAAGGGGAATTTATACGCAAACAAGAGAGGCAACTGTCAACTTTTTGTCCCCTTCTACTCTATAAAGAATGAATTTGTTCTCACAGGGCAAATTCTTTCATGATACAGAAGACCCCTTTTCAAAATGATATTAGTGTACAGAAAAGTAAAAATGGAGTTAGAACAGAGAATTTAGAGGAGCTCAAAAAAAAAAAAAAAAAAAAAAAAAAAAAAATACAAAACAAAAACGAAGTGGGATCGACATCAGTTAGGGAAACAATGAAGATAACCGAAGGAATCCGAAACGAGGAGTGAAAATAACATTCACTTGTGAAAATATCGTATCCTTTCACTGTGTAAAAATCCTTTCACTGTGTGAAAATATCATTTTTGTTTATTTCGGATATACAGTGATTTCACCTCTTGCAATAAAATAATAATCCCTCAATTATTGTCATTTCCCTCCTTACCTGGCGTTATGTTTAAACCTCAGTGGCTCAAACTACCCATGTCCAGAACAAATTTTCATGGTCCCAAAGATGTTCAAAACATTGAATTTTGACTGCTTTTAGAACCGAAAAACGTTTTGTTTAAAAAAAAACCCTTCATTTTAATTTGCATATTAAGTGTACGTAGATTATTGTATTGTAAAACATTCGGATTGGCCCTGTTGTTTTATACGTCAATATCCCTGCAAGCAAGTACTTTTAAACTCTTCTATATGGAAGTACAGGAAGCGCTATTGCATTAACCCTAGCTTCGGTGGCGGCTGGGCGTTAACAAAAATGTTAGCGTTTTACATCAAAGCTTTTAAGACCTTATATTCTCTAAATCCTCAAATGGATTTACTTTATAGTTTGTATGAATATAGATGTTGGTCCAACTTTTTTGAGCATTATCCATACCCCTGCATATGACCTAGAGGTCAAGGTGACGGACTTAGAAATTTTATGTTAAAGTTTTGCGTCAAAGTTTTTAAGATCCTTATTCTTGCATGGATTTACTTTATATTTGGTATGATTAAATATATTGGCCCAAAAATTTATTCGGCGCTATCCCCAACCCTGCTTATGACTTAGCGGTCAAGGTCATGGACTAAGAAATTTATGTTAAAGTTCTGCGTCAATAATGTTAAGATCTCTTAATTTCTAAATCCTTGCATGGATTCACTTTATATTTGGCACGATTAAATATATTGGTCCAAAATTTTATACGTCACTATCCCCTCGCCTGATTATGACCTGGAGGTCAACTCACGGACCTAATAATTCAATGCTAAAGTTTTACCTCAAAGTTCTTAAGATCTTCTATTTTCTCAGCCAGTTTTCAAATCATACTATTCATTTAGTTTATATTTGGGATACAGATATCTATGGAAGCTGTTCTTCATCCAAAATTATATCCAGTACCATGTCTCCTCCCCAACCTCCACCCCACCCTTATCCACTATAATCTGGATTTTAAGGTCATAGTCCTATCTTTTTATTTGATTGACAAGCACGAGTTCAGGCGAGCTATCTTCTTTAGCGACATGTCTTGTTGTTTATGTTCTTCTTCGATACAAGTAGAATTAATTAAAAGGTACATATGCGATCACGTGTCTTCGGGCATATGTGGACAGCGAAGGCCAGATCAGCCTGCGCATCCGCGCAGTCAGATCAGTGCCTTCGTTGTCCGCTAACAGAATCACTAGACACTAGAGAATGTATCAATAGAAAGCAGTTGTCCGGATGAGACCGCGAATGCGTGGGCTGAACCTGAATTTGTGCATTTTGCGCATGCTCGAAGACATATTATCGCCTGGCGCGGCCCATATATTTTTGTTCTTTTTTTTTCAGCAAACGGCCTCGACCGCTACTGTCGAAATGGGTTTGAGATTCAGTATTGTGAGTACGGTTGCTGTGGTGACGGTGCATTCCAAACATGCTGCACTATGACGTACGTTCACTTAACGCTTAGTACTCTGGGTACATTTTCAGCAGACGACATTTTGAAATGCTCCTTCTGGAGACAATTTGCATCAAATGTTAAATCCTGTTTTCTTTTAAAATAAAAAAAATTCTCATCAATTTGTCGTCTGCTGAATTAGCCCAGGGAGTGGTAAAGGTTAATGAGCATTTCTGAATAAAACAAAAAAACAAAAAAAAACAAAAAAAAAAACAACAAAAAAACAAAAACAAAAACAAAACAAAACAAACAAAAAAAAAAAAAACAAGTATCGATTTGAAGAGGCCATAGCTTCATATGCATCGGCCTTATATTTTGACAAATTTGGACAGCGAAGATCCTATTCAGCCTGCAGATCTGCGCAGTCTGAATATGACTTGATTACAGAACCAATGGCTAATGGAGAATTTATCGATAGAGAATGCCAAATTTCTCAATCTGATCTGGGGTTTCGCTCTTCGACTATGATGTAAGACCCTTTTTTCATGTTGCACATGTTTGTTTGTTTGTGTTGAGGTTTTACGGCCCAGTCAAGCCAATGGGGTCATGTCGAGCGCGGTCAGTTTACCTAACCACACTTTTACTGGGCAGGCTTAGTACTTTAAGCGGTTAACCAGTATTGTGCACATTTTTTCGTCAGAAACTGACAACTGCCCTTCTTAAATCAGCGGAAGGGATAGAATGACCGTAGAAGTGTTGGACATGTATGATGTTTGGGTGATTTACATCCCTTTTAACATTATCTAAGCCATATCGAGAAGATGAGAGAGTGATAATGAACAGCTCTGAACATTAGCGTCGTGCAGTCATGAGCTAAATTCTGCCTCCAGTGGGATTCGATCCCAGGACCTCGTCATCTGAAGTCGGAGTGCTAACCACTCGGCCGTCCTGATGGTTCGACAGATGTACGTGATGATATTCCATCTTTGCCTAAATTTCGTTCTAGTTTTACATTTATGCATTTATTACTTATTAATCATTATAGACGTTTCATTACAGAACCAAGTTAGTACACTATTTTGACGCAAATGACCCTCATGGGTTGATGTGTCGTTAAACCTGAACTCATCATCATCTTTGCCGAAATATCCGGACAAATTACCTCCTTACCATACTAATCGTAAAATTTGAACAAGTTAATTTTACTACCTGTTAATGTTTCGGAAAACTCCTGGAAGAATGGCAAACTATGTAGACCCTGATCAGACGCCGCATTATACGTCTACACTGCTGCCTGTCTGTCTGAATACTTAGGGTATATATGATGGTATTAGTCTTACTCTTTGTTGCTTTGTGGTTTATTCTACGCGGCGATTTGTTTATTGTTCTTGTGTTTTTCAGTCCTTTTAGTATTGCGATTACCTCACTTGGGGAAGAGAGAGCTAATCCTAGTGCTTTTCGTACGTTTGTTCGATTTGTGCTTGTTTAGTTTTGTCTGTTTCCTCTTCCTCTTGGTGTCTGGGAAGGGCTGCGGTCTGTGACTGTGGCACTCCCTGGACATTTCTCTTACCTTGTTTTTTCTGTATGACAGGACTGATTTATTGCCTTTTTCTCTGTCAGGGTTGCGGCAATAGTGGGACTCGCGATTGGTGGTGTGATGTTCCTGATTTTTGTCATCGGCTGTATATGTTGCATATTCTGCTTACTCAAGAACAGAGGCGGTAGGAAGTCAACCGGTGTTCAACCTCACCCTGCATCAAACGCAAATAATGTCGTTGGTAAGCTGAGAAGAAACGTGCGAAAATGGCAATTACACAATTTATGGGCCGCGCCATGCAAAAACGCGTCTTCGCGCATGTGCGGACAGCGAAGGCTCGGATCAGCCTGCGCAACCATGTAGTCTGTTTAGGGCATTCCCTATCCGCACACAGAATCACTGGCTAGTATAGAACTTAGAAGGGGAATGTAACTTCCTATATATAGCATAGTACGGATGTCCGTACCGAATGACACCCTTTTTCAGCCCTGCCAGGTATATGATTAGGACCCTTTTTTCAACAAAAAGTATATGACTGACCCAATTTTTCTTGATTTGTTTGTGAAAAGCCCCACTTTTCTGACACCCCGGTATATGCGTATATTTTTCACTCAGATTTTTCGAGGCTGCTTGTTCTCTTGGTATTCAATGATTTGACTGCTATATTTGTCTAACTATACCAGTAATAAATGGGTATAAAAAATCAAAGGGCAGTATATAAATAGATCAACATTTCGGATGATCAAGTATATGAATGGGTTTTTTCAAAGGTCAGGTATATGAATGGGGTAGGTTTCGAAATACTGGCTCGCACACCTGTACCAAAATTACCCCCTCCCCCGAGCTACAGAATGTTTCAATGGAGAGCAAACGCTCGGATGAGACTTTGCGCATGTGCAGGATAATGTGAATCCGCACGTTTTGCGCATGCTCGAAGGCACTTTTACGCGTGACGCGGCTCATATCATATAAATAAAGGAGACTCAGAACAAGTTCTGCACTAGACTGGCTCCAGCCTCGAGTGACTAAATATTTATTCTTATAATCTTGTTTGATAAGCCACTGACATAAAACAAAAGTAATATCATGACTAGTGACCAACCTTTATAGTCATGATATCATTTTGATTTCATTTTAGTGGATTATCAAACAAAATTATAAGAATAAAAATTGGAGCCAGTCTAAGTCTGTATTGATTGATTGTGTTGGGGTTTAACGACACGTCAACCCTTGTGGGTCATTTTGTGTCGTCTCCCAGAGAAAGGGAGAAAAGAGATAGAAGAGATAGTAGAGGAGATGAAAGAGACGATTAGGGAAGAAATAGGAACAGGAATGAAAGTGAAGAAACAGAAGAAATAAAAACATTCCCCCTCTACCCTTACCTGCTACAAGGATAGCAGGCCTTGCCCAACTGTAAGCCAATTTCAGTTGGACGCCCCGGTGACGCAAGATACACGACACCATTGCCACTCCCGACCACCCCAGTCTAAGTCTGTACCTCCGCTGTCTGATCAGGGCATTCTCTCAGTTTTCGAAGATATTTAATAGCTTCAGATAAGTAGGGGTAACAGGAAAATAGTTTTCTTAGTTCTTCTCGAAAACATATGTTGTGGGTATTCATTGGATGCGCCCCCCCCCCATCCCCACCAAAGGAAATCAGAAAAAATATCAAAATGCCTTATCTGGAGCTATGCTATATTTAACGTTTCCTGCAAGAAAACCGCGATGCCCTGGTCAAAATGAGCTTATATAACATATGAAGTTACCTATGAAAGGCTAAGTAGAAATGTCTAGAGACAGACCTAGAAAGTTAGGACGGACCAGGTCAAACGCCACCGAACGTCATTCAGCTCATTCAGCAATTTTAGCCACTACAAAGATAGTCAAATGTTCAAAGTTTAGGACAAGATAGTAAGGATTTAAGGTCACTTAATACACTTAGTTAGATTTTGTATTATTTCCGCAAAGGGAGACAACTTTAGTGACTACCTGTTTGCTTTACTGCACGCCTCCTTGTGAAGAAAAGAGGTCTACTCCAGAAAGAAAGAAAGAATTTGCTCCCTCTAGGAGCAAATTAATTCCCCATAGAGAACAGACCCCCTTTTCACAAGGGGACGTAAACACATTTGACACTCCTCTGTCCTCTTCTAAAAGTGCATCCATTCCTCTCAAGCTGTTCGAATATTTAGGCAAAATACGGTAATGCCGGAATAATTGTGACGGGTTGGACATGCTCCGGACGAAAGGGCTATAACAGACGAATGAGTAGACAGAAACCGTTGCCATATCCCCCTTCAAGAGCCTTGCCCATTGGCGGGAGAGATGTGTGTGTGTGTGTGTGTGTGTATGTGTGTGTGTGTGTTTTGGTGTGTGTGTGTGTGTGCGTGTGTGTTGGTGATGGAGTTGGGGGTGGGGGTAAGGAGGAGGCTGAACAATGACTTTACCGTCAATGTATCACTGTGTATAATTTAATACAAATACGTTGAATAGTTCTTGATTTATATATATATATATATATATATATATATATATATATATATATATATATATATATATATATATATATATATATATATATATATATATATATATATAATTTAATACAAATACGTTGAATAGCTCTTGATATATATATATATATATATATATATATATATATATATATATATATATATATATATATATATATATATATATATATATATATATATATATATATGTATAATTTAATACAAATACGTTGAATAGTTCTTGATTTATATATATATATATATATATATATATATATATATATATATATATATATATATATATATATATATATATATATATATATATATATATGACGAATAAACTGAAAGTGTAAAAGTGAGATAATAGCAAAATATGGCAAGAAAGAGTTATGGTGCTTAGACACTTCACTTCCACTGAATGTCTTCTACCTTTTTATGCAATTTGAATTAATTTCCTTCTGCTTTATAGCTTTCATAGTTCCTGAGAAATCTGTTATGAAAATGTTTCAGTTATGGAAAATTGTAAAACTCATCAAGGGATTTAACTCCAAGAGTTATGGACCCTTGGCCCTGATTCTGTTATACACAGCACATCAGCCCACTGTCCATGTGTGTACATGTACCAAGTTTCAACTTTGTAACCCTTAAAGTTCTTGAGACAAATGTAATATTTTTTTCATTAATGGCAAATTGTAAAACCTATCAAGGTGTATAACTCTAAGAGTTATAGGCCCTTGGTCCTGATTCTGGTACACACGATACACCAGCCCACTGTCCATGTTTGAATTGAGTTTCAACCTTGCAGCTTTCATAGTCCCTGAGAAATTTATTACGAAAAGTTTTCATCGATGGTAAATTGTAAGACCTATCAATTTTTCATTCACGGCAAATTGTAAAACCTATCACTTATAGGCCCTTGGCCCTGATTCCGATACACACATAACATCAACTCACTGTGCATGTGTGTACTAGGTTTCAACTTTACAGTTCTTGAGAAAAGTGTTCCGAAAACTTTTCATTAATGGCAAGTTGGAAAATCTATCAAGAAACGTAACTCCTTGGCCATGTTTCTGGTATATATATATGATACATCAGCCCATTGTCCATGCGTGTATAAAGTTTCCTTTTTACAGCTTTCATAGTTCCTAAGAAATGTGTGAAGAAAAAGTTCCACTAAATTGTAAAATCTATCAAGCGATGTAACTCAAAGAGTTATAGGCCCTTGCCCCTGATTCCGGTATACACGATACATCAACCCACTGGGTATGTGTGTACCAAGTTTCAACTTTTATACCTTTACAGTTCTTGAGAAAAGTGTGACGAAACTTTATCTGACGAGGTTGGACGGAATAACTGACGTAAGGAATGACGGAAGGACAATCCAAATCCCGCATCATTACGAAAACACGCCTATTCAAATATATTGAGAATTTTACCACCAAAAATTGAAAATTTTCAGATGAAAAATTCTGGTAGTTTTCATATTTCTGCTCAAAACATAGATTGTGGGTACTTGTTAGAACCGCCACAGCGTGGCGGTTCTAACGAGTACCCACAATCTATGTTTTTGAGCATATATAAGAATAAATAATGTATACCCTTGTAAACCCCAGTTTGACTATATAAAAGTGGGGTTTAGGGGGGTCAAAATTATATAGGTATGTTTTCGTGATGTTCAAAGTGGGGCTATTATTTATTTTTACACTCTTACATTAAAAAATTGCATTTGTGTCCATTCATTTTCATAAAAGTCCGGATACTCTGAAGCTTACTAAACATCAAGCATGTCAAAAACATTGAGCGAGGGAGTATTGATTATTTGTTAAAAAAAAAAAAAAAAAAAAAAAAAAAAAAAAAAATAATAATAATAAAAAAAATTTGAAAATAATCAGGCTCATAAATAGAGATATCTGCATTTCATATGCAGATATCTCTATCTTAATTGGAGATACCAATATTTTCTATTCATACAGATATCTGTTTTTTGAAAAAACAGTTATCTGTATTAGAAATACAGATATCTCCTTTTGAATTACAGATATCTTTATTTGAATGATAATTATAGATATCTGTATTTCAAATAAAGATATTTATATTTAAAAAAACAAAACAAAACAAAACAAAAAAAAAAAAAAAAAAAAAAAAAAAAAAAAAAAACACATCAAAACAACAGATATCTGATTTTTCTAAAAAATACAGATATCTCTAATTTAAGAGAGATACCTGCATTTGTTATTCAAATTTAAATATATCGTTTTGATAACCAAATAGAGTTACCGCATTTCAAATGCAGATGTCTGCATTTTAAATCAAGATATCTGTATTTAATTGGTATAAACCCAGGCGGGCCGCCATAGTAATGGGTGCAAGATGCGGCCCAACTTAAAAAAGGACTTTATGCCATAAGAGATTAGCGACAGCCCAGACCACCTGAGTTGTTTGATCAGGACGTTATCTCTTCGTGATGTAATACTTGATCATGAGAACGTTTCGGGGTTCATTTACTTTGCACGTGACCCGATGCGTTCATGAATAAACGAACTCGAAGCAAAATAAAAAACAAACCCAAAAACATCACATTACTACATTTTATTTGCAACGTCATCCTAACGTCGGGTGCGGTCTGATAGCCACTGTTCGTTTATCCACGAAAAATACATTGTTTCCGGTTATTAACCAAGACATGCTGATTACCCCTTTTTGGAAAATATTCATTTTTTTTTTTGTTTTTGTCGTGAATATGACTTTTATTTCACCTCATGAATATATATTTTTTTCACTTAACGAGATGAAAAAAAGACCAAGATCGATTTTTTTTTTTTATGAAATATATCTTTCAAGAGGAATAGATGCAAAGCTTACATTCTGTATGGGAATTGTGCCCCTTGGCAATGAAATATCAAAGTCGCATAACAGCTGAAAGATATTGCGCCAAAAATCATTTCGCCAACTGTTTCAAAATACCTCTGTTTCTTATTGGGTGACTGAAATAAAATGCTGATTTTTTTACTTAATATATTGAAAAAATGTATTTTAGGCAGAGTTATCATACAAAAAAAAAAAAAAAAAAAAAAAAAAAAAAAAAAAATACAGTGGGCATGTCCTAATGAACATTAAATGTTAGGGCCAGGGTGACGGGCCAATTAGGTTCGCTTTACTCGTACAACATGGACAATTGTTCGAATCTCTCAGGATTCCCCCAACCCCCACCCCCACACCCCCATGAATGTAATTGTAACCTACTCTCTGTAGTAATAAGTATTTATAAAAAATTGGTGTGTGCATTTTAGCACACATCAAACTACTATTATATGTCACTATTCATGTACATGTACGTAAATGATGATATACAAATAAAATAGACTATGTTAACATAATTCCTTTCTATTGAAAAACCCCGAACACTATTTCCTCCAATACAACCTTTAAAACACCCAAAGACAAAGAATATTGCAAACAATACAGCAAACATTCCTAATGTAAATTTTGATCTCTTAACAAACAGCTGTTCGTTATACGACTTAGAAATTACATGTAATAAACTAATCATACTAGCAGATTTAAAGTTCATAAAAAACACCAACAGGGTTTGACTAATTCTCCAATCGTGTGTGCTAGTATTCCAAACATTTCTTTTTGTTCTTGCTAAATACTAATATCAGCACTGTCAAGGAGCACAACTTCTCAGTTTTCCATATATATATATATATATATATATAATGATAGGGTCGCTTACGGCGGTAAAAAAGTGCCGCTACGATAAACAATGACGTTAGGTTTAGAAATTTAAAAATTGGCGTTCAACGTCGGAACAGCCGCGAGTGTATAATGGTTAGCACGTCTGTCCGGCAAGCAGGAGGCCCGTGCGTCTGCAAGGCAAGCAGGAGGCTCGTGGTTCGATTCCTATTTGTTTATGTATATATATAATTCGTCTATTTTGTTATGTAAAATGGTTGTTTGCATCATTGTATCTTTAAATGAATGTATATGTATTTCATGCTGCAGGGAGAAGACTATTTAATGTTGTTATAATTTGTGTCCAATTTCTTTGTTTAACTTGCAATAAAATATGATTTATCTTAACAAAAAGTTATTGAATAAGGAATTAATACGCCATGCATAGTTAGCTTGTGCTGCTTCATTTCAATGGCAGACTTCAGTTGAAGCAGAGTTGACAACGTGATGGAAAGAAAAGAACGCTTTCAGACGGCCACGGACTGAATATGGTTAGACATTACGAAAACTCGCCTATTAAAATATATAGAACATTTTACCTCCAAAAACTGAAAATTTCAGATTAAAAAACTGTGATATTTTTCATATTTCTGCTCAAAAATATAGATTATTGGTACTCTTTTGAACCGCCTCGCCTCTGTTCAAAACATAGATTGTGGGTACTCGTTAGAACCGCCTCGGCGAAGCGGTTCTAACGAGTATCCACAATCTGTTTTTGAGCAGAAATAAGAAAAATAATGTTTAACCCTGTATACCCCAGTTTTACTATATAAAAGTGGGATTTAAGGGGGTCAGCACTGTTTCGTGATCAGCAGAAAATAGAGCCTGATCAGACTACACGAAAAAGCACACTGAGCTGGGCCTTCATTGGTAGCATATGCGATAATGGATCGTTTTCTGACGTTATATTTCTTATCGTTTTCAGTGCATAACGCGCCATATGGGCACCCGCCGCCAAGCTACAACCAGTACAACGCCTTTCCCGCCGCACAACCCCCGGCATACAGTGATCCTGCATATCCTCCTGGGACTGTCGGCGGCGGCAACCAGCAATCAGGTTTCAAGTTTTGATAGTTCTACTCGGACAGATGTGCAGAAAGTAAAGAAAGAATGTGATGTATAGAGAACAATGACAGCAGGAAAAAAAACCCAGCTAAATAGTGTTTTTTTTTGTCTGTGTTTTTTTTTTTTTTTTTTTTTTATAATTCATTAGTTTACTGTTTGCATATATATACAAATATTTCATGGCGATTCGTTGATACAGATGTGATCGTGTGTGTGTGTGTGCGTATGCACGTGCATGTGTTAGCAGCAGGGAATCACAACCAAAGTAACTTTTACTTTTGTTTCTGATCTTTGTGAAACTCCACTATTCTTAACTTTTACTCATAAAGACTGATCACAATTGCAGCAGACGATATTTTGATTAAAATAATTGCAGAGGAAATAAGGGATGATTCACATAAAATGCTAAATGCTAATTTTCTTATTTTCTGAAAGTAATAATAATCAAAGCGCCAAAGGCACTGAAATGACAGATTCTCTCAGAAATTCATAAAAAAAACACCCTTAATTTGTATAAAACCTTTACAAGAAGAACGCCTAACGACATTATGGACGGGTTATCAGAAAGATTAACCAAAATGTAAACCTGCCGGACGACGCCCGTCAGGACTTCTCTATTTTAAGGAACGGATTTTTGAAAACCCGTCCAATAAAAAGGTTTCAAATTTGTTTAATAATGTAGTAATACAAATTCAGTTATCAAATGCTTGCAGATGTATATATATATAGTGCCATGAAGTTTCACTTGATGTTTATAAGTTTCAAAAGAAAATTTTTATCTCAAAATGTTGCGAAAAGCCAGTTATCACATGAAATATAGAGCTAAAATTGTGATAATTTTCTTCTATAACTTAATACCTGTGCTTAAAAACTGGTTGCAAATGACGTCATTAAATTTGCTGTGCAAACCTGCAAATTTAAAACAAGATGCGGACCTTTCGTTGGGTTCTTTTTAAAGAAGCCAACTTGTTGTTTACTTTCACTTTCACAGTCGAGCATTCAATAAGAGGAAATAACCGAAGTATCTTGAGTAGTTAACGTTGCGCTGCAGATATAGATTTTCAACACTTTCCTTTTTTTCTGACAAATAGTTACACTTTAAACCCAAGCACCCTTTTTTATTAAAATGCCGCAGCTAAAATATTTTAATGTTAAGCAAATCAACAATAGCGAGAAAAACATCTTGTAATATTTGACTAAAGCCCTGGCCTTTTACTCCGACAGTATTGAATTTTTTACACACGTCAAACAAATGGGCAAGTGCTCTGTGTAAAAGTTTTATCATACCATATTTTGATTTTTTTTTTATTTTACTTATTTTCCCAAGGAGACATCATTTGACATTTCATGCAAATTGATTCCTCTTTTGAGACAATTTGCATCAAATGTCAAATTATGTTTTACGGTAAAAATATCTGCTGAATTTGTCCAGGTTAATTTTTGACACGCGGGTCATGAGGCAGCGCCTGTTCTATTAATAGCCAACAACAAATTGCACAGATCAACCTTACAACCTATCTAACGCACTGATCTAATATCGAAGAAAACACACTTCAGCACGATTATGAGCACATTTGTTTTTCTTTTATTGTCAAGCATAAAAAATCTTCAGAATCTATATTAAATTTGGACAGTAATAGCTGATTAGACAATGTTTATATTGCTGGTAACAGTAGCTTACGGTCTAGTTTCTCGCGACACGTCTTTAGTCCAGCGCAGGAGTATTGATACACAAGTATGTTGATATGTTAACCCTTAAACAGCATACTACGACTGTAGCGGATGTCAATTTCATTTTTTTCTCTTATTTTATCAGAGAATTTTATGCGATTCATCCGCTGGCAAATAATTTATATGAAATGCTTAGTCTGGTTTCTCTGCAAAATAAGGGAGAATTCTGAATGCCGTCTGCTTTAAAAAGTGCACGGCGCTATAAAGGCATTAATAACTTTATTCATATAGAATCTGTCCTTAAAAATGTCGTCTGCTTCAATTTTGCTCAGCTACAACCGAGCTACAACCAGTATAACGCCTTCCACCCCACCTCCCCCCCCCCCCCCTATAACCACCGGTATACATTGATCCTGCTAATCCTTCGGGGACTGTCGGCGGCGGCCAACAACCACCAGATTTCAAGTTTTGACAGTTCTGCTCAGATGTACAGAGAGTAAAGAAAGAAAACGATATGTAATACTATTACGCTATAGGCGGCCAAGACGCACCGAGGGTCACTTTCAATTTGAGTAAACTCTGGGTTGGGCGATGCCTAACTGTACCACTACACAGAAGACTAACAAAGTTAGAATGTGTACAATTTTTTACATATACTATTTACAACACATATAATAATACAGATATTAACATAATACAACACTTCACACACAATTTGACGCAAATCTCTTCACGTTGGCACGGCTGGGGAACTGGTATATTACTTACTTACCTGGCTTGGTTAATCAATTTAATACACTCAGTATATACCCAACCAAATGAGGATAACCCTGAGCCAATGTGAAGAGATTGCCTCCCTTTCTTATATATCTATGACGTCTTTATTTTATTTGGTAAGTTTTACTGTACGTTTTAATTATTGATCGATCTTTTTTTTTGTTTTAATTATTGATTATTTTATTTTTCGTATCTTCATATGTATTTATTCACTGCCTTAATTTTCTTGTATGTTGGAATCACTCGAATATTTTGTTCACTGTTACCAGTTCTGGCTGTTTGCACCACCGTATTAGATTCTCATTTGGCGGCCTCTGCTCGCCCAAGAAAGAAATGTAAGTACTGCACCTCATATTGAGATCAACTGTCCTTGGAAGGACATGGAAGGACACAACGAACTGTCCAATTATAATGCAAACGGATCTTTTGCGTTGTCTAGTTGTCCTTCAAATTGGACTGTATCGGTTAGTTTATATATAGTAAGGCTATACTCTTGCACGATATGTGCGGGATTTTGCAAACATTGTGCGATTTTCTCCCTTTCTGCGTTTCGCAACCAGTTTAGCCTTATTAAAGTTGCGTAACATATATCACGCTACTATTAGATAGAGTTTATTTGTTTAGTTTGATCGATTACGGAGAAATAATTCAACAGTGTTCTAAGGCTTGCGCGTAAAAAACGAGTGAGCGAAGCGAACGAGTCTTTTTTACACGAAAGCCTTAGAACACGCGTGAATAATTTCTCCGTAATCGATCAAAACAATCAAATCAACATTCATGTTTTAACTTTTGAATTTTCACATTCAGCCCTTATGATTTCCTACCAAATTAGTTCCAGTCAGTGCATGAATTTCAGGAGGCGTGGTTAGTTTGAAAATCAGTCGCCATCTTGTTTTCATTTCAATGCAAAAATGATTTTGTACTTGAAATACAGCCACAACAATGTCACGAAAGTTGAACTGGATTATCAAGAAAATCATACTTTATATTTCGTTGCAGGTCTTATCTCAAAACGCCAACTAGACGTGAAAATTGCAGTCTGATCTCCATGATTTTATCAAATTTTACGCGAAACGTCAACAATTGTTATTGTTGTTACCAACAACGTCAGCAACGTCGCCTAGCAATTATGACGTCAAAACATTCGAAATGAAATAATTCACTCAGTGAATTATCGATTATAATTCACTGAGAAATCTCAGTAAATCACCGCTGAAAATGTTATAATAACTATAAATAACAAATGGTCCGACTGTAGAAAATGGACCTAGCTCTAATAAGTATTAAACTTAGTCAGCTTGCACTGCAGTCTGCTCTGGGTCGTAACAAAAACAAATGACAACAGAAAGGTAGTATATACAACAATGACAACAGAAAAAGAACATTTATATAGCATATGTTTTGTTTGAATAATTTATTAGTTTACTGATGGTATAGATATAGTTCATGGTGCATTTGTGCGCGAGTACGTGTGTGTGTGTGTGTGTGTGTGTGTGTGTGTGTGTGTGTGTGTGTGTGTGTGTGTGTTAGCAGCAGTGTGTATCGTCAAGATACACTATTCTCAGTTGACGGTGTATGCCATATGAAGAGATATATATATTTCAGTTTTTCCTGATCTTTGCGTAACACCACTTGTTTTTAACCCTTCAAAGCGCTGATCAGAACGGCAGCAGACGATTTTTCCAGTGAAAATTTCACGTGAATCGTCTGCCTAGCCGATTCACATGAAATGACGTCTTATTTTCTCTGAAAAAATAATTAAGAAAATGTCGTCTGCTACAATTTTGCTTAACGATTTAGGGGCTAACATAAAATATTTAATAGTTGTTTTACATTGTACGATATTACTATTTTGTAGATTTCTGTGAATTGAGCCGCTGGGAGGCGAGATAGAAAGGCAAATAAATATGAATGTTTAAATGTCACGAACGTTGTATTTCTTAACACTTAGCATGCTCGGAAAAATTCAGCAGACGACAATTTGAAATATTTTTTCTATGTTTCTCTAAATTAGATTATGACATTTCATGAAAATTGCCTCCGAATAGCATGAAAAATGAAAGCCTATTTTCTGGGAAAAAAAGAAACATATCTTATTGTCGTCTGCTGAATTTGCTTAGACTGATATTGTACCACATTTCTGGCATACATTGTACCACAAGTGACAGTTAGAAGATAAACTAGGACCAAGCGAAAGTGTGTCTTGAGCAAACTCAGACAACGATGTGCGCATTGGTGCGCACATTTTGATCAGGACCTTACACAATTATTGAATCTTATGGCTGTATCAAAGGAGGATAAAAGCTCTTACTGGACTGGACTGTGTAGATGCGCAGATTAATCTGATACTGCGCATTTTGCAAATGCTGGAAGTCCCTTTTTATTAAACCCTTTCAGACCTGTAGACAGAAACGTAAACCTTTGCAAACAGTGTAGATCCTGATGAGACGGCTCGTAACGAGCCGTCTCATCAAGATCTATACTGTTTGCCTTTCTGTTCTTGAGTTTTGATTGGCCTTCCTATTTTCAACATAGGTCATGTCGAGCTTCAAAGATGGAAGAGTCCCTTTCAGGAACCCGGGGATGAAAGGGTTGAGGGGGATAGATATTCTTGGTAGTGTTTTAGCCATTTCCGTGAAGGGAGACAACTTTTGTGACTTTTTGTTTGCTTTATTTCACGCCGAACCCTTTCTGAAAAGTCCGTACACTTTAAAAAAAAACTTGAAGAAACGTTACACCAAAAAAGGTGGCAGCTCAGCTGCCACCTGTTTTGGCGTAACATTCCGCCGTGTTTTGAAGGGATGTTTGCACCAACATCTAGTTAAGGGAGCCTCATATTTGGTGTAAGAAAGCACCATTGTACTCGTGGTATGATTACACCAATCAGAAACTTTTTCATAAAAGCTGGTGTAACTTTTCAGTTATTTTTTCAGATAATAATACTCCAAAAATCTGTTGACTTTACCAGGCAAACTGGCGTATACTTACACCAAAATTATGAAAGAAACGTTAAGGCGATTATTAACATTTCCATCAGTTTTGGGGTAACCTTTCAACCGCATTATTTCAGACAAGGTTACATCAGAAATCTGCTGACCTTCCCAGACAAATTGGTGTATATTTACACCAAATTCATGGACGAAACATTACACCATATACTAACATTTTTATTAGTTTTGGTGTAACTTTTCAATTGCATTTTAGATATGTTTACACCAGAAATCTACTGACATTCCAAGACAAATTGGTGTACATTTACACAATATTCATGAAAGAAACCTTTCACCATTTGCGGACATTTCCATCAGTTTTGATGTAACCTTCCAACTGCTATTGTAGTCACCCGGGGCGTCCGCTTTCCCGTTCCCGTCACACAGCGGTAAAATTTTTCAAATGCTCAAATCTCTGCAGTCACTCAACACAAAGCATTCGTATTTTGAACATTGGTGCCTGGGAGTGTCTTCTGCGATTCCATGAGAACAGATCCCTGGGTTCGCGCCCCAGGATGGGCTAGGAGTCAAAATCTAGGACACCTTTGTAAAACGCTCTATTGCTGTGTTTAAGTTTCTTTATCTGCTTATATCTTAGTACTCAGTTGTCAACAAGCATTCATATTCGGAACTTGGGTGCCTGGAAGGGTCATGTAAGTATCCATAGGTATCAGTCCCTGGGTTCATGCCCTGGGCGTGGGGCTAGAGTTCAAAATCCAGGACAACTCATGTAAAGTATTTTGTGCATTTCTGTTAAGCTAGCATTGTAAATACATCCTAGATAATACATCAATCAACCTTGTGACATTGCTGCAAGTGTCATTGGGTGAAGGTCATGGTGACCTACATTTCACAGTCCAATGACGTTTATTTCATGGTCCAGTGATTTTGCCTTATATCTCTAAGAATTTTTGGTGGAAAATGTCATACCTTGGATATTAGTTCCATGTGACACAAAGAGTGACCTCAAAATATAATTAGGTCAGTGTGACCTATTTATCATGGTCCAGTGATTATGCCTCATATCTCGAAGACTATTTGATAGGGAAATGTCTTACCTTGGATATTAGTTTCATGTGACACAAAGAGTGACCTCAACATATAATTAGGTCAATGTGACCCATATTTCATGATCCAGTGATTATGCCTCATATCTCGCAGACTATTTGATAGAGAAATGCAATATCTTGGATATTAGTTTCATGTGACATAAAGAGTGACCTAAAATATAATTAGGTCAGTGTGACTCATATTTCATGGGCCAGTGATTATGCCTTATATCTCGAAGACTATTTGATAGAAAAATGTCATACCTTGGATATTAGTTCCATGTGACACGAAGAGTGACCTCAATATATATATATATATGTCAATGTGACCGATATTTCATGGACCAGTGATTATGTCTTATAACTCGAAAACTATTTGATAGAGAAATGTCATATCTTGGATATTAATTCCATTAGAAAAGTGATCGCAGTATATATGTAGGTCAATGTGACCCATATTTCATGGTCCAGTAATTACGCCTTAAAGTCCAATGACTATTTGATGAACAAATATCATAGCCTAGGATATCAGTTCCATATGACTAAGAGAGAGACCTCAAAATATAATTTGGTCAGTATCTCCTATATTTCATGGTCCAGTGATAATGCCTTTTACCTCGAAGACTATTTGATAGAGAAATGTCATACCTTGGATATTAGTTTCATGTGACACTAAGTGTAGCCTCAAAATATATGTAGGTCAATTTGACCTATATTTCATTGTTCAGTGATTATGCCTTATATCCCGAAAACTATTTGATAGAGAAATGTCATACTTTGGATATTAGTTCCATGTTACACGAAGAGTGACCTAAATATAATTAGGTCAGTGTAACCTATATTTCGTGGTCCAATGATTATGCCTCATATCTCGAAGTCTATTTGATAGAGAAATGTCATACATGTACCTTTGATATTAGTTTCATGTGACAAGAAGAGTGACCTCAAAATATACTTAGGTCAGTGTGACCTATATTTCACGGTCCAGTGATTATACCTTATATCTCGATGACTATTTGATAAGAGAAATGTCATACCTTGGATATTAGTTCCATGTGACACGGAGGCTGACCTCAAAATATATGCATGCAAGTGGGACCTATATTTCATGGTCGTGATTTTTCCTTATATTTTGAAGACTGTTTGATGGAGAACTATCATACCATGAAATTTAGTTCCATATGACATTAAGAGTAACCTAAAAATATATGTAGGTCATTGTGACCTTCATTTCATAGACGAGTGAATTTACCTTATATCTCGAAACTATTTGATAGAGAAATGTCATACCTAGATTTTAACATCAATGAGACCCGTTGATTGACATAAAAATATATCTAGGTCAGTTTGACTCAGTGTGACCCATATTTCATCATTCAGTGATTTTGCCTAATAACTGGAAGACTATTTGAGGAAGAAATTACATACCAGGAACATTAGTTCCATGTGATGCGATGATCAACCTCAAAATATATCTAGGTCAGTGTTCCATGTAACACCTAGATTTGCATTAAAATTCATAGAGGGATGTGTGATTTATATTCAGACTCACAAAACTTATTGCATTTAGAATAGAATCATATAAATATACTAAATACACCTTTTGATGTGTTAAGGTGAAAACATAGGTATACAAGGCACAAACAGGCGAGCTATGCTGTCATGCGACAGCTCTTGTTCAGACAAGGTTTTACCAAAAGTCCGCTGACTTTGTCTTGCAAACCAAATGGTAAAGGCTCTGGTGAGACAGATAAGACTGGGCAAATAGTGCAGACCCAGATCAGACACCACTGAGCGCGGTGTCTGATCATGGATCAAACAGTGTTTGTTACTCATCCAGCAGTTTTAGACATATTAAGAGGCAGTAAAATGAAGTGGTGTAAATTTAAGGAGTTAAATAATGTATCTGAATATTTAGAGTAAATCTATGGTAAATCATTCTAGCAGCTCTGTGGATAAGCAAGGAATAAAGGTTTCTATTTAAGCAAGGTTTCAGTCTAAGCTTAGGACACTGTGAAGGTTTATGGACTGCTCGAGAGCCAGGGCCTGGTACGTCGGAATGATATTGCCCGAGCCGCAGGCGAGGGCCATATCAGTCCATCGGTCCAGGTCCTGGCCTGAGGGCAGTCCATAAACCTTCATAGTGTCCGAAGCTTAGGTTGAACAGCTCCTGAAATTTTAGGTTACAAATGACAAGCATATGGAAATTGGCCGCGATGTTAAAACTGTGTCTCTAGAGATCTCGCACTAATATAAGAACCTATAAGCTTGCGCAATATGCAGCTACTAAATCCAACTATCTATACATCACGGCATTCCTAGCCTTACAGTTCTCTCATCTTTTATGTATAAAAAGTGAGAACCGTTGGGTAAAGTCAATTTTCCATCTAAATTTCCAAAACTTTGTGTTTAAACACTTTTTGGCCTTTCTATTTTATAATGTTTTCATGGGATTAAATGGACGTTACTTTACATAAATGAAGTAAAATACATGAGAAAAGTTAGTCTTCTGGGCAGTGAAAATGTGTATGAAGCTGGCCACGTAACGAATTATCATGCTAATCATACAGACAGTGACAATAAAGACCCTGATAATAATGCACAGTTTTATCTTGGTATTTGAGCAGTTTTATCTGGGTTGTCGTTGTGCGCACGTATCATACATGAGGCACTTTTTTGCTTATTTTGCTGTTGAACATGGTGCTGCTTTCAAACCTGCTTTTCGCGCAGGTTTTCAGAGCGGGCACTATGACATTTTATGGACTGGTCCATATCAAGTGATAGTTCCCGTTCTTGCTTCTACCAATAAATAGTTACCTGCACGTGATGTGGTTATGACCAATGAAAAAGCTTGTTATATGTGTGATATGCACTAAAGTGATTTATCGCATCTAAAATGGGGCTACTTTTTAAAGAAAGAATTTACTCCCAGAGGGGCAAATTCTTTCCTTTAAGAGCAGTCCCTATGTCAAAGACGAAATATGAATGCTTATTAGATGATCTCTTTACTGCAAAGAGTTTCCTTACACACACGTACGTAATGCGCGTAATGGGTGATTAAGAATAAAAAGAATAAAAAAAAAAAAAAAAAAAAAGAAAAGAAAATAGAAACGCGGCTTTATAAAGTTACACGGTTCTTGTTCGTCTGTATGTCGGTAATCCTTATCGTAATTGTCCCGTTGTGTCTTATTGCTTGTTTTCGATGCCCGAGGAAGGGCGTTTTGTGAAAATGACCTCTCCTGGGTAGCTTCCTTTATTTTTTCTAATGGTTGTATCGTCTTTAATATTTGAGTTTATTTAGCACAGTTCCTGAAAAATCTCTGACGAAATGATTCAATTTTACTATATTCTGCTGTACCGTACGGAAAGAAAGAAAAATGGACGAAACTGAGCAAATAAAGAGCGTATACGTATATGACCATTATCTCATTTATAGGACAAGTATTCATGATTATAAAGTAGTTGTGGTAATGGTACCCAAGCCACAATCCAAACTCATAAATCCGTAAACGAATGACGAATCAGAATGTTCAGACCAACAGACATGGACCCCAGAATAAAGGGTGTATGTAATCAGGCGTCCGCGGATAGTAAGCATTACTTGGTAAGCAAGCTTCGCCCACCATGCCCATAGGCCTGAACGAAGGAAATGTATGTAGAAACGTATGTCCGGGGTTTTGGAAGTCTATTTATGGCTCGTCATTGGCAAAAACATCAGAAACAATTCTTGAAACTGCCACATTATAGGGGTTGATTAGATCTTGATGTCGCCCATAGAACTTCTTAAGTGTTGCTACCAGTTTGGCTTTTTGATACCCCTGGCTCAACAACTTTTTAGTGAGCACTTTCCCACGCTCCATGAAGTCCTGATAATTTGAACAGGCTCTGGCATAACGGATTAACTGTGATACGTAAACGCCGTATGCTGATGCAGAAGGGATATTACTGCTCAGGAATGGAAAGTTAACAATGGGAAAATTGAAGTCATCTCGTTTGTCGTAAAGCCTAGTAGTAAGCTTGCCATTGTCAATGTAGAGATAACAATCCAAGTATGAGGAGGCGGCTGCAGTCTATTGTTTCCTTTAATCAAGTTCACGTGGATAGATGAATTCCAAATACTCTGCAAATTTTGTGTTTTTAGAGACAATACATCATCTGTATATCTGTAGATGAAATTGAATTGTTGTGCAAGGTGTTTTTTGCCTGCTTTGAGGAGACTTTGTACAAACTTCACCTCATACGAGTATAAAATCAAATCGGCATGCAACGATGCACAGTTAGTACCCATCGTTATAACGATTGTTTGCTGAAATATCCGTCCGCCAAACTCCACAAAAATATTGTCTATTAGATATTCCAGTATTTTTATGACATCTGCATCTGAAGTATTTTTGTGGTGCATCAGAGTGATCCCGAACGAAATTTGTGTATTTGTAGCCAATGACACAATACTGAAAACTACGGTTACCATTCTTATGGAAGAAACACTGGTTGATAATTTCTTTTAATTTAGATTTCAATTTATCATGAGGAATAGTTGTGTAAAGAGTACAGAAATCGAAAGATTTTATACTGTTGACGGAATGAAGAGATTGTGCCTTTAGGTTTTCTAAAAGCTCTTTGGAGTTTTTCAGGATCCACATCTGATTAACACCACTTCTGGCATATGCAGTGTCACAATACTTCTGGAGGCTTTCTTTAACTGCGGTTAGGATCCGTGTAAGAATCTGAGAAAGAGGCTTGGTTGAGCAATTAGCCGAACCCGCAATATATCTCTGCTTGTACGGATTCTTGTAAAGTTTAGGAATCCAGTACAATTTGGGAAGGTCAATATCTTCCTCTGGGAGGGAAATACCGAATGTCAGCATCACCAAATGGTGGTTTTGTAGAATTTCGTCCTTGGACATAGCAGTAAGATTATATGTAGGGTTTCCAGTCATGATACTCATACCAAGTTCTTCCATTAAGCAGTTTATATAGTGTGTTTTGCAAATAAACACAATGTTGTTAGATGCCTTGTCGGTTGGAACAACGACAAACTTCTCATGGATTTCAGCTAACTCAGCAGAAACATCTGGATCATCAAACACCGATTCATGTCGGCGAGACATGGTTTTGCTGAGTACTGAGACACGCCTGTTTACCAAGGGCTTTACCGATTTAACCCATTCAGACAGGGTATCAACCTCCACGTCCTCTTTCTTGGCCCGGCGTCGTGCATACTCTTCAACAGAATCCAAAATTAATTTGGAATTCTGTTTCCAAGTAAAAGACCTGGGTTCCCTGTATTTAGGACCTTTGGAAAGAATGTCCCTGAGTTTGCTAATCCTGACTATATTGAGGTCTCCCGTTATGATGTGACCGGCTGGATTATAACAGAACTCTGAGGCTTTACAGGAACACGCTGAGGGGTTTCGAGTAATGTTCTCGGTATTTAGCCCTTGCAGCACGTTTTTGTAATTGAAAATTTTAGGTGCAATGGGAGACGAATAACTGTAGGAGATGATGGATGGGCTCTGGTTTTTGAAGTAAGCTGGTATGGTTGAAGTCACTTTCTTATGGTTCAGGATATTGCTAATGTTAACGGCATCAAGTCCTTTGTTTCTGAAATCAAGTTTCAGAAAATCACGAGTGTCAGTCTTTTCTGGAGAAACTCTTTGAACAGACTTGTACAACCTAAACTTAGCAACATCCAAAATAATAGTAATGACAGCTTATATTCAGGAGAATTTGGAACGTATGTTTTTGTATCCACAACTTCCTTCTGCAAAGAGTGAAGTTTAGTAACCGGCAGCTGATACTGTTTGGTGCGAATATGATGTCCTAATGGCTGCTGTACATGTGGAATGAGAGTGTCAAATGCGACATCAGCATGAAAATTAGGACGATTGTAGTGCTGATGTCCATGACTTCTCTTACGTCTCTGAGAGCTGCCAAAGAGCCTCATCACATTGACCGAGCTGCATCTTTGGCTGGTAAGATTCCCTACAGAATCTATTTTGTCATTGCAGCCGTATGGTGCTGCAGTACCTAATTCTCTGATCCAGAATTCCTCACGCAGTCTACGAAGTGGCGTGCTCAGACTGAGATTGTTAGTAGGGTGGTATATTTTTTTCTAGTATTCTTACTTTGAAGGACAAAATAGAATGATCTGGTAGATTGAAATGTTGATAAAGCAACTGATTGCCCCCAGGATTTATCTCATATCTATGACCAGACATTCTATTACGTAGTTGTCCTTTCGTCTCACCTACGTATATCAATTCACAGAGCGAACACTCCACACCATAGACAACATTAGAGGACTTACAACTGAGATCGTCCCAGCTCCGTGTATGGTATGTTTTATTAGTGAGTCCAAATGGTATAAAGGATCTCCAGGAAGGGCCTCAATCCTAGAACATATCCCAGCTAGCATTCTACGTAAATCTACATCAGACCGTCATCGGCCCGTCAGCTACCCTGACGGGCCGATGACGGCCCGATATAGATTTACGTAGAATGCTGACTGGGTAGCGCAACAATGCCACTATTGGTGTCGTTACTTGGCTATGATCTGTGGCTGAATACCAATGGCAAAATAATCAAAGAACATAGCCTACTGATAACACCAATGTTATTATTGATTGGCTGTGATCTGTGAATGTTGCTCTTCCTGGAGATATTCATATTGTAAATCAAAGCACTGACAGCACTGGTGTGTTGATTGTCTCTGAGTGTAGGCTGGGAAAATGGTCCTCAACGGGGACGTAAGACTGTTTCATTTAATCCGTAACTTCCTGTAATTTAAGCAAACAGTGCATACCCAGATCAGACGCCTCTGATCTGGGTCTTCATTATTTGCCAATGTCCCTCTTTACTCTGTACTCTGACGTCACAACGACAAGTCTAGCGCGGCTATAAATAACCGCCACATGTACTTAATCTTTCGTCTAACGCGCGGTATGATTGCATAGGTCAATGATTATCACTTGGACAACTATCTTAAGGAATTTTGACGTTTGTATACTATGGCTGATTGTAAACAACCGACCCAAAAACTATATAGCTTCGTGTTTAACAAGACTATTTCCTGAGAAACTGTTCACAAAACTTTTCCTGCTGTTCTGTATGGAACGCATATAAACGAACAACAATACAAACGAACACTAATACAAAACATGTATTATCATTGTCTGGTACGGTCCATTGGATTATGGTTTTATTATCTGAGCCTGGCACAATATTTCCTACAAGATCTTTTGCGCTCATCGACGACTCAGATGAGCCTGTTCATCCACACATTCTAAGCAGAACCGCTGTCGGTCGTCTAAGGAAAGTGTGGATGTTTGGCTGCCCACAGAGAGCAAAGTAATGACTCTGATCAGCCATTGCATTTGCACAGATCAGTTTGTAATTCTGCACCTGATTACGACGGCCGCGAGTCCATGTTCATCATTCCTACAGATTCCAGAGGTTATCTAAGCGGAAAGCAAAGGAGCTGATCAGACTGCACAAATGCAAACGGATATTTTGCTTTTGTTGCGTTATGTGACAGGGGTCCCTTTTCCGGGCCCCATTATCATGCCGCATAATTTGCCAAAGATCCCAGCTTTGCCTTATCAAGTCATTTTATTTTGTCTTCTTCTTTATAGAACATATACCGTATTCGACCAAATAACCGCACATATTATTATAAGCGCACAGTTAAGCAATTTCATAGTCTTCAAATTACAGCTCATTTACTTTTATCTGCTTCCTTAGTAAAGCATATGTTGCTGGTACTCATTTGAATTACCTCGACAAGTCGAGGCAATTCAAATGAGTACCAACAGCTTATGCTTTTATAAAGAAAATCAGAAAAAAAAAAAGAAAAACAACTATCGCATAAGTATCATTAAATAATCATCTCTTGAAGTCTTCTTTATCTTCCTTTATAGTCCTCATCAGGTAGATATTTTACTACAAGGGGTTTCCAGTAATTTTGAAAACTCTAAGCGACAGTGCTGTGTACATGTCTCCACCGTGGGATCAGTAATTTAAAACATGATCAAACTGTTTTAAAAGGAATGACCTTTTAGAGAAATGAACACACTCACAAAACTGACGCTTGACTGGTTCAGAGTATATGGAGGAAAGAAGAAAAAAAATCTGGGCTAGACCAGCTAGCTTCGGCCAATTAGGCTTCATCAGTCACCCTCATCACACAATAGGACCGTACAGTGCGATGACTTTTTTGTCGCTGATTTGTATAGTGGAAAAATCTTCGTCGCTATGTCGGGTAAGTTTTGGCACTGTATATTTTTGTGCTTTAAAACAGTTGTTGTCGGAGTTTCAGCCAAATAATTATATTTTGATATGCATGAATACCATTGCTTCAGATATGGCACTTTGATTTTATAAAAAATGTTATGGCATGCTTTATTTTTGCTGGAGTTTTGAGAAAATCGCTGATCTACTTTCGATTTCACAACGTGCGGAGTTACTTGTTTCAAGAATATGCAATCACTTTTGTATATTACGACGGAGTTTTCGTTCTAATTCTGCCTCGAACATTTAAGCTGAAGATTCAATGGATGTGCGGGCTATCATGTAACAGTAGCATCAATTAATTTGATAAAAACTGACAGAGGGGTCAGAAAATGTCTGTATCGTATGTCGTAAAACCTGATTTCAGTACTGTATGGTGTATGTCCATTTAAGTGTCTAGTGTGTCGTAGCGACCCGTGGACCCATTAGTACTAGTAACCTCTTATAGGTCATTATAATTATTGACTTCTAACTTATGTCTTGAAAGTTTTCTACACAGCCTTCTCCATATTCATTTGGATATAATTTGCGCCAATTTTATTCAAGACCCAAAGCCTTATGGTGTGTTTCACATCCCAGTCATACCGATTTCTCCTTTTATTATTTACTTCAGTAGCTGCAGATAGTGCGCACGCACGGTTCGTGTTTTGCACTCTCAACAGTTTGTCACGCACGTATGCACAACATATGCTGACCTGTTCATGCAGCTATCAGGATCTACATCGGTTTCTCCGCTTGCTGCTTCTTGTGCAGGTTCATTGCAACTTTTTGATATGGTTGCATTCACTTATAGATAAGCATTTTACCAATATAAATATGCTACCATTTATACTTATGTAAGAAGCAGATCAGCTCTGAAAGTGATCTGTTGATAATATATCACGTTAACAAGCCAATTAAATGAATACCCCTGTCAACCCAGTTTATATAGCATTTAGACAGGGTTTACAGGCCTAAACATTTAATTCCTTAGTACTCATCAATACCATTGTGGGCACTCACTGGACCGCCTTGACGAAGCGGTTTCAACGAGCACTCACAATCCATGTTAAGAAGGAAATTAAGGAAACTATCATCGTTAAATAAAACCATATATTACATAACATAGACATGTGAACGTAATGAACGTATAAGTACGTTCTGAGCAGGAGAATCGTTCAAAAGATGGATGATTAGGTTTGCAACAGCCTTTGATATTTTTCTCTAAACTATTCCAAACGTATTTGAGATTGGCCGTTTAAATCGCACAAGCTATGAACCTGTGCAGTTATAAGAAAGAGTGTACACCTTATACATACTTTTCCCTATATAAAGGTATTATTCTCTATAAGGAAGAATAAATAGTTACAACACCAGTATTTGAGTTCACTCTTTGTATGAACTTTCCAGCCTATCTGCCGAACTAAAACTGTTTTCGACTACATCTTGAACTGCAGCTGCCATTTTCTCCAGAACATGACAACCTTATCAAAAGACGTAGATGAAAATCTTTTTTGATATTATAAAGCAAGGTGTACAGCTGTTGCTTAAAATCTGCATTATTTTTGCTAAATTCGGTGTATCAGCCGACACTAGACAAAAATTTTGCACTTTCCTTTGACTAACTATAAAATATGCTTAGCGACAAACTATACAGTCATTGCATCCTTCTTTTCGACAAGCCATCCAGTCATAATGCGACATACTATACAGTTGTATCAAACAGGGGTTGCTCAGACTTGCTTACCATAGCGATCCTCCACCTACTTAAAGGAGACCTATGGTGTGTAAATCTGATCTAGTATTATTAATCTACCCTCTGTAACGCTTAAAATGTGATTGCTAAACGTTTATTAGCAAAATCAGGCATTATTTTTAACTCAGGTGAAATAGTTTAACCTTAGTCACCAGCGATTTGGCACAAAACAAAATAAATTTATGGCAAAGAAAACGGCTTCTAACCGTCCAAGTAACTACCGATTATGATAAAAATACCAAGAAACGCACTTACTGAGTCGTTTAAATCCAAAATGTCATAACTCAATAAAAGAAAGTAGATCTGTCGCCAACACATCCTGTATATCACAACAAACGACAAGGATTTATCCACTATACAGATCAGCGACAAAAAGGTCATCGCACTGTACGGTCCTATACTGTGCTCATATAACATAAAAACCCCGAGATCGGCTCAGTGATAACAAAGGACCAGAAAACACAAACTATACTATAACGAAATACGGGGAGAGGTTTTCTGTCCGCTAATGGGCACTAACACCAGCTGTAGTGCATATAAATAGATTCTTAAAGGAAGTAAGTTAAACATTGAAGGAATTCACTCTATGTCATTTGTTTTCATTATAATTTACTCGACGTTACTTTTCTATAAATGGCGCAAAAAAACGACGCTATTTCTAAAGGACGTGACGTAACGTCAAAATAACGCCTTGTGGGATATCCCGTCATGTTTAGGAAACAACGATGTCATTAGGAAGTTCCTTTTAGTTAGTGTTAATCACATAAGTTTGATGTTATTTTTTATCATTTAAATATCTATACAATTTTCAAAGATAGGGTTGGCAAGAAAAGGAAAAAAATAACTTCAGGCTTCTGTAGTGTAAATAAGGTTTAATCTAATTCTAGGAAAACAACGGTAAGCAAACAGGTCAATGTGATATGTACGCTTTTATTCTCTCTGTTGGTTAAAGTAAGCCACGTTAAGTAAAAAGGAGACTTTAAGGCATATACGGACAGCAAAGCCCAGATCACTGCGCATTTGCGCACTGATGCGTCTTTGCTGTCCGCTTACCCAAGCCGCCCCCACCCCTCCTCTCCCCTCCCCCACCCTCTCCGCCTCCTATGATATATAGAGTGAAAACTTGTGTGTGCAGGGGTCTACACTATATGGCAGATTTTTAGACTTATGGAGATTTTAAACCAACTTTTCAACGCGTTTTTTTTTTTTTTTTTTTTTTTTTTTTTTTTTTTTTTCTACTAGCAAAAACTTTTATTGCTCAAGTCTGTCTTAATTTGCTTTCTAACCAGAACAGTCCCCATTTGTCAAGATGTAAACGACATGGCTTATATAGCTCCACATAAGAGTGACGTCATAATTATTTTTTTCTGATTTCTCGATTCTTAAAACGTATGTTCTGGGTAATCATCAGAAGTGCCTTTTTGTGGAGAAAATCCGAAAAAAATATTTTTTACCTCCAGATTATATAAATTTTCTTGCTCAACCCAGCTGAGCATGAGATTTTCTCTTGCTAACAAATATGAAAATGCAACCTTTGGCATTTTCATATTTATTAGAAGAGAAATTTTCATGCTCAGTTACAGGACAAGTTTCATGCTCAACTATATTGCTCAGCTAATTTGAGCATGAAAAATGTTTAATATTCTCGGAACCTGGTTAACAAAGTACCCAATGGGAGCAAATTCTTTCCTTTTAGAGTGGACCCCTTTTCAGAATATAGGTAATGTACAGCTATGGTAAAAAGTTTAACATTATACATAGGTGTGTTAACGTAATGATGCATCTGAATAATTAGCTTAAATAAGATATAATGGAGCCAGCGCATGACAAAGACAACAAAATGGCATGTGCGCCCAGTCTGATCAGAGTCTTTGCTTGCCGCTCACTGGGTAGCTAAGGATTCAAGCTTTCTTCATGCGGACAGCACAGATTCTGATCAGACTGGGCGGATGTCCAGGCTGATCTGTCTTTGCTGGGCGCACATGCCATTTTGTTGGTTCTGTCACGACAATACCTACAATAAGACCTGTGTGACCAGCAAAGACTCAGATCAGCCTGTACATACACCGAGTATGGCAAGGGTTCTTGTTCATTCCTCGCTGGATAGCGCTGTTGAAGACACATGTGTTCAGCGAAGAGTCTGATCAGACTGCACGGATGCGCAAGCTGATCTGAGTGTTCGCTGGTCACACAAGTCTTATTGTACGTTTTGTCGTACGCTGGCTCATATTTTATTTTAAGGAGAATATATATACTTTCAAGGGAGACAACTGTTAAATTGTTTGACATCCTTCCTGAAATGGGGTCTACTCTAAAAGGAGAGAATTTGCTCCCAAGGGAAGTAAAACTTTTTCCTTTTAGAGTCGCCTCCTTTCCAGAAGGGTTTAATATACATGAAAGCAAAGAGAAAGTCACAACAGTTGTCTCCCTTGTCAAAAAACAAGTGAAGAATCTATTAATCAATTCACCTTGGTCATTAAGGGGTCCGTATATTTAGGGTAGATACAATATAATTTACCCTTTCACACCTGATTTGCTTAAATGGACTCTTCTGTTGAACTTGGCCGCATGTATAGTTGTAAATAGGGGTGTTAGTAGAATATAAAACACAACAGCAAACAGTGTAGATCCAAATGAGACAACTCTGTAGTCGGTCCTAAGTCCAAATATTTTGTGAAATACGGTATAGTTTCATGGAAGTAACATAGTAGCCCGGGCGTTCTCGCGCATGAATACATGCACTTATGTGGCGAAACAAGACAAGTTTTAGCCACATAAAGGAAATTTTAGCCACACAGAATGGCTTTTATGTGGCTTAACAGAATAAATCTCATTCAAGTACACTGAAAACATTACCCTTGAGAACAATGAACATTCTCATAGAATTGAAAACAACCATAAAGGTAATATTTACTTGGCCGGATAAGCAATATGGGCCCAATAAGGTCTCTTCAGTGACCCTCATGTATAATTTAACAAAAACAAAAACGGAAAACCAGGAAATATAAAATACAGTGAAGTACTGAGTGACGTTTACGGGCACCAAAGCCAATCATAATGAAGATCAATAGAAGGAAATTTTCAAGCCACATAAAATGTCTGTTATGTGGCTTAACAGAATAAATGCCATTCAAGTGCACTGAATAAATTCTAAAACGAATGATTATTGAGAGCAAATAACACTCACAAGTTGAAATCAAGGTGTTTGGGCCAGACTAGCTAATTTCAGCTATATAGGCCCCATCCGTGGCCCTAATATACAACTTAAACAAGAAGCATCTTCAAAACAGAAGATATAAGCGACGAAGAATAACAGATAATTGTTGGCATTTTATTTTCAATATTTTATTAGATGTTCTTAAAACGAAGCCCAATTTACACCCGAAACTTTGAAAAAGTCACACCCACTCCATGTAACACCGGATACGAAGTTGATGCCGTACGTGCCTTTTTTTTTGCACGATAGCTTCTCACTGTCATTTTGACATACTGCAATTTACATCTATGAAACGACTGTCGCAATCCTTAAATTCCTAAGACGCCTGATTGCACCCTTTCTTTTCGGGTCCATGTCTGTTTACCTGAACATTCTGACTTGTCACTGGTTCAACATTTTATAAATGTTTTATGGCATGGGTACGTATGGAAGCGTCCTAGTGTCAGGTGAAAAAAAATATTTAATTACTTGAGATAATAACTCCTACGTAGGAGTTAGTAACTTCTACGTAGGAGATAATAAGTCCTACGTAGGAGATAATAAGTCCTACGTAGGAGTTAGTAACTCCTACGTAGGAGATAATAAGCCCTACGTAGGAGCTAGTAACACCTACGTAGGAGATAGTAAGTCCTACGTAGGAGTTAGTAAGTCCTACGTAGGAGTTACTAACTCTTAGGAGATAATAAGTCCTACGTAGGAGATAGTAACTCCTACGTAGGAGATAATAAGTCCTACGTAGGAGATAATAAGTCCTACGTAGGAGTTAGTAACTCCTACGTAGGAGATAATAAGTCCTACGTAGGTGTTACTAACACCTACGTAGTAACTCCTACGTAGGAGATAATAAGTCCTACGTAGGAAATAGTATGTAGTTATAAATCATTCAATACGAGTTTGAAATGAAGATCAATAGTTTATGAAAACAAAACTTATTGATTAATTAAAAATGTAATATATTTAGTGAACGATAATTCAGGAACTCCTCAAACACACACACACACACACACACACACACACACACACACACACACACACACACACACACACACACACACACACACACACACACACACACACACACACACACACAAGAAAGGGTTTGACATTTCATGCAAAGTGTCTCTGTTGGAAACAATTTGCATGAAATGTCAAATCCTATTTTCTGGGTAAAATAAGACAAATATCACCAATTTATCGTCTGCTGAATTAGCCCAGAGAGTGGTAAAGGTTAAGGGTTAAACTATTTTACCCCAAATATTAGTTTGACAGTTCATGCAAACTGTCTCTATTGGAGACAATTTGCATGATATGTCAAAGCCTACTTTCTGGGAAAATGACGAATATCATCAGTTTGTCCTTGATGCATAAATGTTGCCTTACAATCATTTTTCAGTTAACCAATCAAACTTAAGAAACAGATTAAAGAATTGCAGTGACCTGTCTCAGATAAAGGACACTCGTGTCAGATTATGAAAAAGGGAGATTGTGTATTATGCAAACACGAAATACCCAGATCAGACAGCACATCTGCACATTCTGATCAGGATTTTCACTGTTTATCAATGTATTTTACAGTAACCAGTGTTTCTTTAGGTACACAATTAAAGATGCCGATTTGTCTGCTCGGATTCTTAGATCATTTCCGTAATTGTCCTTTTCAAATATTGATGTTCATTTATGTTTTGACCACTTTGTTTTTATTGCATGCATTAGAAATCAAACTATAACCTTGCCCAGTGGCCTGAGGCTTCTTGTTCTCAGCTGTATGATGTCAAGTAGACAAATGAAACCAGGAGGTACAGGTCCCTGGAGAATGTTGTATTTAACCGGTTCACACTTCATGGAAATACTGCCTCTATGTGACTCAGTTGCCTGTCAGCGTTAAAAATCTAGATACAAATACTGGAAATACACAATTGATGTTATTAAACTTATGTTTACACATGTTTGAACAATCTTTTTAATATAAAACAATGCACTAATAAAAATAGAAATAGAATGTCTTGTTGATATTTTGTAGAACTTTGAGGTGTCTACATGTACAAGTAAAATAAGAAACAATGATAGTTGAGTCTTTTCAAATAAAAATGGACTTTATGAATTATGCGACCATTGTATACCCAGATTAGTCTGTGCGACCGCTTTATGATCAGAGTCTACACTGCACGCGAATAGAGCTTGCACATTCTATCAGCGAAAAACATGTATGCACATGCTGATCTGGAACTACAATTGTTGCACATATTATTAAATCCTGTTTTTAATATTTGGAGAGACTCTTGTTATTTCTGTGTTGGGTAGTTAGTAAATATGGATAAAATGTCGTTTCCTTGGATTATTACTGTTACTTCCCTATGTTTCTAGACAGAGAGGCCTGTGCTTACAGTGTAGACCCAGATCAGATTGTCACATAACACATTGTGTAATCAGGGTCTACACGGTTCTACACGTAGCCAGCAATGTTTAGACAAATCAGTGGGTACTATAACGGCTTTGTAAAAAATATAGGGCAAGTGTGGTAAAGGATCGTTTGTTTTTGAAACAAGTACTTTTGCTTTAGGCCATTATTTAAAAAGGTGTGAACAATTTGACAGATGGTGGTTAGAGAAGAAAATGGTTTACAGTATTTAACCTAAGTATTCTGAAAGACCGCCTTAACAAACAGCAGTCGCGGCCCCTGATCAGACATTACATTACAGAGCATTAAGGTCTGCACACTGTTTATCACTAAAAAAAAAAAAAAAAAAACAAAAACAAAAAAAAAACAGCACGCATAAGCCATGCCTACAGGTAGTACATGTAACACAGACTTAATCAAATTTTAGTATGATAGAGATATAAGGTGTTTAATAATTAGCAATATGTACACATGCAGCAAAAACTATTAAAGCCCTACGTAACTCTTTTAAAAACAAAACGTTTTGAACATGACCAACATAATACTTATTCTTCGGAATTCAAATGTACAGTTAAATTACTGTTGCTATTACTAATCATTTAAATAAATAAATAAGTAAGTAAATAAATAAATAAATAAATAAATAAATAAATAAATAAATAAATAATAATCAGTTGAATAGATATATTTTATGGAATGAAATATGACCAACATAAGATTGTTTTTCTCCGCATTGTAATGCGGTTACTAACATCATTTGTAGGAGAAAGTAAGTCCTACGTAGGACTTATTATCTTCTACGTAGAAGTTACTAACTCCTACGTAGGACTTATTATCTGCTACGTAGGACTTAGTATCTCCTACGTAGGTGTTACTATCTCCTACGTAGGACATTATCTCCTACGTAGGAGTTACTAACTCCTACATAGGTGTTAGTAACTCCTACGTAGGACTTATTATCTCCTACGTAGGAGTTACTATCCCCTACGTAGGACTTATTATCTCCTACGTAGGAGTTACTAACTCCTACGTAGGACTTACTAACTCCTACGTAGGACTTATTATCTCCTTCGTAGGTGTTAGTAACCTACGTAGGACTTACTAACTCCTACGTAGGACTTATTATCTCCTACGTAGGTGTTAGTAACTCCTACGTAGGACTTATTATCTCCTACGTAGGAGTTACTAACTCCTACGTAGGAGTTACTATCTCCTACGTAGGACTTAAATATTTTTTTCACCTGGCACTAGGACGCTTCCATAGGTACGTATACCACACATTTTTTGGTGTCAACAAAAAGGCCTTGTCACTTTGCACAGTTGCAAGTTTAAAAAAAATCCTTTTCTCTGAATTAGGGTCCTTAACATGCTAAAACAAAGCAAATTAAGTTTCATTTTATCTTCTGACGTTGAGAACTTTAAGTCCGTCATAATTTTGTCCCATTTGATTTTCCGCTAGGTTCGGCAAATAGGTATATGAGTTTTCCTTTCTTGGTCCGTTGAAACACCTCAAAACACCCACAAACATCACTAAAACCACCCAAATCATACTCCAAAACACATTTTAGTCATAAATCAAACAGATGAAAACTAAATATGGTTAAATATTATAGGTTAATTATCTACATACATTATAGAAAAATTAAGAAAGTATTTCTACACAGCTTCTGATGATTAAAGGCACCTTACCTAATGATTGTCTTGTTTGTTCAATAGCATGCAAGATGTGAATTTCTATAAGAGGTCGGCTTCTTTGGATGTGAATTAAAAGGGCAAAGTATTTATTCATTCTTTCTTTCATTTATTTGTTTGTTTCTTTATTCGCTCATGCGATCGTTCGTGCATACCAAATGCATGTGTTTAAGAAAAAAAAAACAACAAAAAAAACAAAAACAAAAAAAAAACAAAACAAAACAAAACAAAAACAAAAACAACAACAACAAAAAAAAAAAAAACAAATAAAAAAATAAAAAAAAAATAACAAAAAAACAACAACAAAAAACAAAAAAAAAACGTCACATGCAGGTCCAGTGGAAGACAAAACGGCCTTATGTGTGTTTTTTTTCTAAGTACTGCAAAGCTCCTGCTCAAACTGTCCGGATGCACATGCACATGCTGATCTGGAACTTTGGTGGTCATATGTTTTCTTGGATGCCGTAAAAATGTAATGAACTCTCTTCTGCTAAATTTAACACTAGGTGTAGTTTTTTTTACAGTTTCGGTATGTGCAGAGCTCTAGATAAGAGGGCTACACATTAATACAATTTTTTTTTATTATTATTATTCCTCCATGAAAACATGTACATGTCATGTATGTACTCCTCAGAAGCACACTGGATAGTGTTCTAGCACATTGTTTAGTGTTCAAGGAAGTACTCTAACTTGAACATGTTTGTTTTTTTTTTGTTGTTTTTTTTTTTTTTTTAACCAAACAATATTAGTATTTTTTTTTGTCTGATATGAAAACAAATCATTTCAGGCTCTCCTGAAAATAAAGGATTTTTTATAAAAGTTATTGTTTTGGTTAACATGGTTAAATATAGGGTTTTCAGGCAAATTTTAAACAAAATTAAGAGCACAAAAAGGTTAAATTCTTCATCTTGTTTCCAGTTTCTGTGCCATAAAATACCCTCTATGATGGACAATCTCCATGTAAATTCTTAACTGAGTCACAAGCTACAGTCTCAATAATTTAGTTGACCTAAGACTTTGACTCCTTTTTCATAGTTAAAACTTTTATACCCCAGGCATACAAAGTATATTTGTGGGGTATATAGTCTTTGTTATTCTGTCCATCCATTCGCTCATATGTCTGTGCTCCCGTCCATATTTGCCCAGATAAGAGGGGGTATCCACATAATATTTTTCTTATTTCTCCACGAAAACATATGTTGTGGGTACTCATTAGAAGCCCCTCGCTGAGGCACTTCTAATGAGTACCCACAACATATGTTTTCGTGGAGAAATAAAAAAAGATATCAGCATTTTTCGGAAGAAAAAAGCGCTCTATCTGTTGCTATGATTATTAAATCGCAATGAAAAGGTATCCATCATCCATTACAGCATGCAAATGACATTTGACTCATGGCAGCAGACATATTTTAATCACATTGTTAGTAAATGGAAGAAATAACTGTACTGGTCATAAGTTATCACAGGAAAAAAAAATAAAAAAAGATACTAAAATCTATAAAGTAATTTAATAGAATTTTTTACGGGGATTTTTAAGATATTTTATAATGAAAGAGATATTATTATCATTTGGACTTCAACAATTAACATATACAAAATCAGGAAAGAATCAAATAAGTTTTTACTGCACATATTTAAAAGTACAGGACGTAATATTCAGCTGTCCTACATGTTGCCCAGTATCACGCAGTCTGTTCAGGGCTTTCGTGCCACCTTACATCTAATAAATATGTTGAATACCATACATGTATATGCTCTAAGTATCAGACAGACAGTCCTGAGCGAACAATACAGATCTAGATCAGACACCACCTTACAGCTAATAAATGGATAGTGTAGAATACTATTTAACACAAATGTATTGGACAGTCCTGAGCTAACAGTGTAGACCCATTTCAGATGCCACCTTACATCTAATAAATGGACACTGAACAATAGTCTTTATACTCAAAGTATTGGACAGGCTATCCTGAGCATACCGTGGAGATCTAGATCAAATGATATCTTACATTTAATAAATGGGTACTGCAGAATACCGTTTATACTCTAAGTTTTAGACAGACAGTCCTAAGCTATAAACAGTACCCAGATCAGCTGTCACCTTACGATTAATAAATGGATACTGTAGAATACTGCATATACCAGACAGTCCCGAGCTAACAGTATAGACCCAGATCAGACACCACCTTACATCTAATAACTGGATACTGTAGAATACCATTTACATGTATACTAAAGTTTTGGACAGACAGTCCTCAGTTTAACAGTGTAGATCCAGATCAGATGTTACAATACACCCATTCATGCCATAAGCTGTGGACTAAAATCTGTGAGATAAGGCAAAATACTAAGGGGGATTTGACAAAATTCTGTGAGATTTTCTTAAACATCACTTTGGTGTTCCCACAATCTAGTCTTAAGTCTTCCTTTTCATGTGAGAAGCTTGTGAAAACCACAACAATGTGTGATTTATGTTTATTTCTTCATAAAATCCATTGTAAAATGGTCTGAAAATTCTGTGAGATTAGAATTTTTTATGGGAATTGCCTTCCAGATGGGCCAAATTCTGTGAGATTTTATCTCACAGTGTGAGATATGGCATGTATGTACACCTAATAAACGGATACTGTAGAATACTGTATACACCGGACAGTCCTGAGCTAACAGTGTAGACCCAGATCAGACCCCATCTTACAGCTAAAAAATTGATACTGTAGAAAACTGTTTTTATTCAATGTACGTTTTTATATTGTGAATTTAATGTAGTGGCTGGAGTGCAGGGACTGAACAAGACTACCTGCTTGGTTCAGTAGGAAGAGCACCTGACTAGTGTTATGGGGTTGTTGCCAACTTGTTGGCGAGTCCCAGCTCCGGTAGTCATTGTTTCCTCTCCTGTTCACTTTACTGATATCAGATTTAGTAAACAGGTGTGTGCAAAATGCAAGCAATTGGGGGATGCAGACCAGATACCTTCAGGACATCAGGGTGGTACCTGAATCCTAAATGTTATGAGGAGTGTAGTGGCTCGAGTCCATGGACAGAACAGGACCACCCGTGTAGCTCAGTAGGTTCAGCACCTGTCTAGTAGTCTTGCCAATGATGATCGATCGATTATAATCATTCATCAATCACTTTTGCCTCTTGTGACTGAAAATCGGAAAGATTTTGAAACAAATATATTTTTCTCACCTTTTATTTTCATAGGCAAGTCATTAATAAATGAAGTTCAGAGCTGTCTGTTAGGGTCATTCTAGATTAATGGTCAATAAAAGTGAAAAGATTTGATAAAAGAGCCTTAAAAAAAGTCAACCCAAAAGAACTGATGTTGTAGGTACTCATTAGAAGCACCTTGCAGAGGCACTTCTAATGAGTACCAACAACATTATATGTTTTCATGGCGAAATAAGAAAAATATTACCTGGATACCCCTCTTATTGATCTGGAGCAATGAATAGGTACCTGGAAGATGGCTGAATTAAGAGTGAATATATTTTCTACAAGTCAATTATTACTCAATGATCAGTCGGTTTTACAAAACTGATGATCAACAATGAAATTCTGGCTGATTCCCAACACTTAGTACTGTCTCGTGAAATGGGAATCATGGGTTCAAGTCCTGCCTTAGGCAAGCAGTTTTCCATTGCAATTCACTTGCAATTTTTTATCTGCAGACTTGTACTGTTTTTAGCTGGAATTTTCAATTTTGTTTTCCATGTAGACCCTTGAACATGTTCAATAATCAATATTAAAATAAACTTAGGAGGAGAACTCGAACCTGCAACCCCATGGCTGCAAATCAGATGCTCTACCAACCTGAGCTAACCAGGCTGCCAGTACAGTCCAGGTCAATACACAGACTTTTGAAATCGGGGGGCGGGGCGGGGGGGGGGGGGGGGCGGGAGGGGGGGGAATTTTAGGTATTCTGAAATCAGGGGTTAAAATGCTTCTTGAAAATGCCAGTTTGGGGGCCAAAATTAGGGATATAAAGTGAATTTGGGTTAAAAACTGCAGATTTTGAAGTAATTCTCCAGGAAAGAGGGTGCTTTTGTACCCACTGAACCCCTTGCGTACGGGCCCGCAGTCTCACCAATTACTACACTCCTCTCCCTTTAACAGTGTTTAACTTATATGTGCCAGACATCAACTGAACACACTAACAGTGCCTAGCTTTTCTCTACACTCACAAGTACCTCATTGCCACTGAAGCAACTTAAGGAGGGAAAGGTATGCCTAATGCAGAATTTAAATCGCAATCCCCTGCTTGTAAGTCAGGTGCTCTACCAACTGTCTGATGTACCAGACTGACCTACAGTTTTGGCAATCACACAATAGCTTACCTTTTGCTGTCAAAAATCACAAGTGTTCCAGGTCAGTACTTCCAACGATGTTTCATCCATCATGCTAAACATTTCTGCCTGTACAAGTTATACCGCATCAAACCCGACAGTTGTGCGTTCAGTAAATATAGTCATTCAAGTCACGTGTACGAATCCTAATACTGTACGAACATCGCTGGTGACGCAGCCATTTTCAACGCATCCACGATTTTCCAAATTCTGTTCACTTTTATGCAGCCGTCTGATCATAAAGTACATAAGAAAAACAAAACTACATTTCTGTAGGTATCAAACCGTAAGCTGGTAAGTAAACAGTCGTATGAATGCACGTTTTCGTTCTTCACGCCGTATGTCAACAGATATTAAAAATAATCAGGTGTCGAAGCAAGACAAATATCTCCATAATTCATCTGGGTATTCTAAATTCAAACGCAGCACGGAGAAAAGAAAAAAAAATACTTTATATAGACAACAGCCGAATAGGAAGTCAATATTGGGGCAGATAAATTCTGACAAATCTCATGCCTTTCCCCCCACCTGATATCCGCTTCCGTTGCGCATGCGTTCTGAAACATCTCATGGTCTTAAACATCTCACGCGACACCGTTCCTTATTTCATGTAAGTCTTTTCTATTGTATAGACCCAAAGACCTTCATCAGACTGCGCAGATGCCCATCCATGCATATGCTGTGTAGAACTTTGCTGATTTTTGCTTTTGCAAAAGTCCTGACCAGCCCGTATTTCACTTAATTTTATCTGCTGCAAAGACCCAGATCAAACTGTATGGCTGCTCATTATACTGTGCTATCAAAAGTCTTTGATACCAAATTTCACTTGAAAAAATAAATAAACGAAGTAATTTAGAATGAAAAATAGTTAAAAGAAGTTAGTAAATAAGTAAAGTGGTTTGGGGGTATTTCGGGGTTGTTTGCGGTGGTTAGGTGTAATTTCAACGGACTAATCAATCAATCATTTTTTTTATTTTTTTTTTACGAAAGCATTTTCGCGCTATGTACATCATTAATTCTATCAAATTATTATTATTCTAAATAAATGGGGTTTTCTTTGACTTTCAAAACTTGACTTTGGCGTGAACTTGATCATATTGTAAAGATTATTTAAAATGAACACAATGAAAGTTGAATCAAAGTATTTGACAAATATAACCGTTCATGAGATTTATCATCGCTTCAAGGCACGTACATTCTTCCATACAGAGACTGACAGACTTAGGTCACATACGATCTTATAAGACATAGTCTGAAAATATATAAACATATGAAGCTACCATAAATGTTAATCTCATACACCCCGTTCGTGTGTAGTCAATCGACCAGCTACTAATACGTTTCATATAGCTATAGAGGCAGTGAGCATAAATATGTCATATCACATAACCTTGAAATATTGAATTACATAAAGATAATAGATCATTCATCTCTAGTATTTTGTCTGTTTAGCAAATGGGTCTCAGCGTGAGAAAACGACCCTTCTGACATGTGCGCCCAACGAAGACTTAAATCACGACGCGACTCATATAATTGAGAGGACACGTGAAACTGTATCGGATATCTTTTCTGATTCCATTGAGAAAATACGGACATGCGCGCCTAGCAAAGACCCCGTCTTATCAGAGTCTTCGTTGTCATCATTGTTAAATTTTACATCATTGGCTATCCAAAATGCGCCCAATGACATTACGAAAACATGCCTATCAAATTTACAGAAAATTTTACCACAAATAAAAACGAAAAATTTCAGACAAAAAAACTCTTGATATTTTTTTCATATTTCTACTCAAAACATAGATTCTGGGTACTCGTTAGAACCGCCTCGGCGAGGCGGTTCTAATGAGTACCCACAACCTATGTTTTGAGCAGAAATAACATAAAGTATACCTCTACAAACCCCATTTACTATATAAAAGTGGGGCTTAAGGGGGACAAAATTATATAGGCATGTTTTCGCGATGAGATTCTAATCAGACCACGAATGCGCGGGCTGATCCAAAACTTCACTGGGCGCACATGTCCGCGGTACGTTTACTGACGTTAAACGGCTCAAAAAGTCTTTTGTTTTTCTAGGCTCAGACTGCGCTACATACGTATGTCTTATACAATACAGTTCTAGTGTAATATATACGTTTTACCGAGCTCCTTTTGTCATTCTGATAATGCCTGTCGCAAATACAGGTGGTTATAGAAATTTAGAGCTATAGGGTTTTAAGTAGAATGATTTTATCAGTTCTGGTGATTTTATAATCAGATTGTAACTGAGCTGCTCATTTTAAAACGTGCCTCTACTGTGCTTTCGATATCTTTCAGAAAATCGTTTTTTGCTTGGCGCTTTACACAGATGAAGTAAATTTGCAAACTTTTGTCATGATTTAATACAAAACCATTTTTCGTTACTACCTATGCATAAAAAGTTTTATTCTAAACACTTTTTTTTTTAAATCAAATATTTTCACTTTTTCCCATAGTAAAAATGATTCAAATCGTGCAGAAATCTGTAGGGTAGGTAACTTGGAGGCAGATTTTCAACAAGTTCCGCTTGTTCAATTTTTCTGAAAATTTCACAATATTATTGTGAAACATCAATAATTCAAATTTAGCAAAGAAAAGTATAAAATATTTTCTCAGACAACAATTAAAAAAAAAAAAATCATTTTACTATAGAAAATGTATAGGTCAGACCAATTTTTGGCCGTAAATTTAATTTTAGGGTAAATATTTGAGAACAAAATACAGAAACAGAAAAGACAAATGGATTCTGATAAGATATGGCCAATCAGAACAAAATATTTTCATTTAAAATAAAACGCAAAGCAAAAACCGTCTTTCCGAGAGATGTCGAAAGGACAGTAGACATGCTCATCGGAACAGTCTGATCAAGGTTTTCGGCATATGAGAACCGCGAGGGCCCAAGAACGTAGTCTGATCACAGGAGCTTGAAGTTCTATCTCAACAGTCCTGTCAAGACATCTGAAAAAGCAATATCGATATTGTGCTGTCGGTAGCGCGTCTGACTGCAGATCCAGGGGTGACAAGTTCGAGTTCCAACTCGGCCACATAACTTTGGAAGTAAAGGGCAGTTTTCAGTTACTGGCGAAAGTATGTGCACAAACACTGATAACATTACGAAAACACGCCTATATAGTTTTGGCCCCCTTAAATCCCACTTTTATACAGTAAAAATGGGGTATACAGGGGTGTACATTGATTTTTTTTACTTCTGCTCAAAAACACAGATTGTGGGATACTCGTTAGAACCGCCTAACAAGTACCCATAATCTATGTTTTGAGCAGAAATATGAAAACTACCAGAATTTTTCATCTGATAGTTTTCACTTTTTGGTGGTAAAATTCTCAATATATTTGAATAGGCGTGTTGTCGTAATGAATCGCTTAGAGGACTACAATATGTAAAAGTGTGTGCACCTGACATGACCGTAATTAACTGTTTGACTGCGCCGTGCAACTCAAAGCTTCTGAATATCAAGTTAGTTTAACCCATTTATGCCGAGTGGATTCTTCTACCTGAACTCTTTGGCCCAGTCCATTTCCAGTTTAAGGGGTGTCTGGTCAGTTTTTATTATTGCCATGTTTTATAGGAATGTCTGTAATTAATGCAAACAGAGTAGACCCTGACCAGACGCCGCGTTCGGCGGCGTCTAATCTGGGTCTGCACTGTTTACCAATGTCCCATTTATGGGACGCTAGGCACAAACGGGTTAAGGATTGTTGAATAGAACTTCAAGCGCTTGTAGTCTGATCAGGATCTTCGCTGTCCGCTTACAGGGTCATTGAATTCCACAAAACGTCACGAAAACATGCCTATATAATGTTGACCCCCTTAAACCCCACTTTTATATAGTAAAACTGGCGTTAAAGGGGTATAAATAGTTTTTCTTATTTCTGCTAAAAATAGATTGTGGGTACTCGTTAGAACCGCCTTGCAGAAATATGAAAAATATCAGAATTTTTATCTGAAAATTTTCATTTTTTGGGTGTAGAAAGTTTCAGTATATTTGAATAGGCTTGTTTTCGTAATGGTATAGAAAATGCCCTAATCGGATTGTGCGGTACCGCAGGATGCTCTGGACCTTTGCTGTCAGTATATGCCCTGAACTCACTTTTTCTTATGGCGTGGTTCTATTCATTTTGTACCATATATGATCGTACATGTACGTAGTAAAATTTAATGTCATATTTACACTAAATATTGAGGCATCCTAACTCCACAGGTATGATATCGTTTTTTTTTTAGCTCACTTGAGCACGAAGTGCTCATGGTGAGCTATTGTGGTCAGTCAATGTCCGTCGTGCGTCGTGCGTCGTCCGTCGTGCGGCGTCAACAATTGCTTTAAAAGCCTACTCCTCCTACACCCCTGGGCCAATTGACTCGATACTTAGTAGAAAGCATCAGGGTGACTTGTAGATCAAAAATAGCTAAAATCGTGCCGATCGGAAATCCAAGATGGCCGCCATGGCCGCCATCTTGAAAATATATTTTTCGCTTCTTCTCCTGAACCGAAAGGCCAATTGACTCCAAACTTGTTAGGAAGCATCAGGGTGACTTGTTGATCAAAAATAGCTAAAATCGTGCCGATCGGAAATCCAAGATGGCCGCTATGGCCGCCATCTTGAAAATCTGTTTTTCGTTTCTTCTCCTGAACCGAAAGGCCAATTGACTCCAAACTTGCTAGGAAGCATCGGGGTTTTGTAGATCAAAATAGCTAAAATCGTGCCGATCGGAAATCCAAGATGGCCGCCATAGCAGCCATCTTGAAAATCTATTTTTTGCTTCTTCTACTAAACCCAAAAGCCAATTGACCAAACATGGTAGGAAGCATTGGGATGACTTATAGATCAAAAATAGCTTAAATCATTCCAATCGGAAATCCAAGATGGCCGCCATGACAGCCATCTTGAAAATCTATTTTTTGCTTCTTCTCCTGAACCGAAAGGCCAATTGACTCCAAACTTGCTACGAAGCATCGGGGTGACTTGTTTAAGCAATCATCATGAATCTTGCTCAAAATGTTTGTCTTGATGATTTCTAGGTCAAGTTCGAAACTGGGTCACCTGGGGTCAAAAACTAGGTCACCTGGCCAAATCAGCTAAAACCTTGTTAACACTCTAGCGGTCACATTTTTCAAGCAATCGTCATGAGTCTTGCTGAAAATGTTTGTCTTGATGATTTTTAGGTCAAGTTCGAATTTGGGTCACTTGGGGTCAAAAACTAGGTCACCTGGCCAAATCAGCTAAAACCTTGTTAACAACCTAGCGGTCACATTTTTGAAGCAGTCATCATGTATCTTGCTTAAAATGTTTTGTCTTGATGAGTTCTAGGTCAAGTTTGAAACTGGGTCACTTGGGGTCAAAAACTAGGTCACCGGGCCAAATCAACGGAAAATATTGTTAACACTCTAGCGGTCACATTTATAAGCAATCATCATGAATCTTGCTCAAAGTGTATGTCTTGGTGATTTCTAGGTCAAGTTCGAAACTGGGTCACCTGGGGTTAAAAACTAGGTCACCTGGCGAAATCAGCGGAAAACCTTGTTAACACTCTAGTGATCACATTTTTCAAGCAATCATCACGAATCTTGCTCAACATGTTTGTCTTGATGATTTCTAGGTCAAGTTTGAAACTGGGTCACTTGGGATGAAAAACAGGTCACCGGGCCAAATCAGCAGAAAACCTTGTTAACACTCTAGCGGTCACATTTTTGAAGCAATCATCATGAATCTTGCTCAAAATGTTTGTCTTGATAATTTCTAGGTCAAGTTCGAAACTGGGTCACATGGGGTCAAAAACTAGGTCACCAGGCCAAATCAGCAGAAAATTGTTAACACTCCAGAGGTCACATTTTTTTAAATAATCATCATTAATATTGCTCAAAATGTTCGTCTTGATGATTTCTAGGGCTAGTTTAAAACTGGGTCACTTGATATCAGAAACTAGGTCACCTGGCCAAATCTAAGGAAAACCTTGTTGATGCTCTAGAGGTCACATTTTTGAAGTGATCATCATGAATCTTGCTCAAAATATTTGTCTTGATGATTTCAAGGTGATGTATATTTTTCTATCCAGTGACTTTCTTAAGTTTTTCCATTTAGGTCAGTTTTTCAGTAATTATTGGTCCTACAGAGTGATATTTGGTACTTGTGAAGTGTTTATGTTTAGGTCAGTTTCTCAGTAACTATTGCTCCTACAGCCAGTGATACTTAGCACATGCATACATCTTAGCATGGCCTCTTGAGTGCAGTCATCCTTATTTGACCTTGACCTTTATTTCACAGTCCATTAGGCATGCTACATTGTCTTACTTGTTAATATAATCATTTTGAATTTTGATCAGAATGTTTGCCTTGATCAGTTCTAGATTAGGTTCTCAAGGTGCTATGATGCTCAGGTGAGCGTTACAGGGCCATCATGGCCCTCTTGTTTTTGTTTTTTTTTATCTCGGATGTTTTCCATTAGAAAAACACGCCTATTCAAATATATAGAAAATTTCACCTACAAAAACTGAAAATTTGCAGATAAAAAACTAATGAACTTGAAAAATGTCACAGGCGCGATTAAGTCAAAAGTCAACTTCTGGCGAACTATTCTGTCAGGCGATAGGTCTTATAAAAATGTTATACATTACAATCTGCTTAAAACACAAATTTTGGAATCCAAAGCATAAACTGTATTATTTAAACAATCTTGTTATATTCAAACAAAAATATGTGGATGTTATAAATATAACCATTAACCATTGATATAATCTATACATTTTTTGAATCCATCTTTGAACCACACTATATCTAAAACCATCTTATAACAAACTGTGTTATAAACAGATTAATGTCTATTTTATTTCATTTCAATCAGAAAATTTAATAAAGCTTAATAAAAGCATACAATAAAGAATCACATTGTTATTCTTTTTACCTGTTACATTGAAAATTTATTGAACATAAGTATACCCTTGTCCTATATCTCTTAGTAAGTGGACTGGGTGGCCTAGTGGTTAGCACACTCGACTTTCAAGCGGCATATCGTGGGTTCGAATCGAGACAATTTTCAGACAATTAGTATGCCTAGCTCATACTCGACGTGCCCTGGGTTGAGTATAAAGTGGACAGGGCGGCGCTTGGTGGCAGACAGCGGCACCAAGTGTGCAAAGGAGTAGCGGCACCAAATGTGCAAATGCATGTACATAACAATCGCCGCTGCCTCTATGTGCCTCGGGTGCCTGGTAGCGTTAAAAATCCGCACAACAACAATCTCTAAGTAAACATGAACAAACTTTGCGCCGGTACTTAGACGTGTACGTCTAAATATTTTGTCTTGTTGATATTTATTTTGCCAAACTTTTACATGCATTGTTTTGTTAGCTCACCTAAGCACAAAGTGTGCATGGTGAGGTATAGTGATCGGTCAATGTTCGTCGTCCGTCGTGCGTTGTGAATCGTGCGTCGTCCGTCGTGCGGTGTCAAGAATTTGCTTTATATGACATCTCCTAGATCGTACCGATTGGTTATCCGAGATAGCCGTCGTGGCGGCTATCTTGAAAATCTATTTTTAACTTTTTCTCCTAAATCGAAAGGTCAGTTGACTCGAAACTTGGTAGGAAGTATCGGAGTGACTTGTAGATCAAAATTAGCAAAAATCGTTCCAATCATAAATCCAGGATGGCCGCCACGGCGTCCATCTTGAAAAATTATTTTGAACTTCTCCAGAACCGAGAGGCCAATTGACTCGAAACTTAGTAGGAAGTATCGGAGTGACTTGTAGATAAAAAATTGTTCTAATCTGAAAAAAAAACAACAACAAAAAAAAAAAACAAACAACAACAACAACAAAAAAAAACAAAAGAACAAAAACAAAAAAACAAAAAAGCAAAAAAAAACAAAAAAAAAAAAAAAAAAAAAAAAAAAAAAAACAACAACAAAAAACAAACAAACAAAAAAAACAAAAACAAGATGGTCACCACAACCGCCATTTTGAAACTCTGTTTTAAACTTCTTCTCCTGAACCAAAAAGCTAATTGACTCGAAACTTGATAGGAAGTATCGTGAGACTTGTAGATACATTTGTAAAAAAAATAGCTTAAACTATTCCGATCGGAAATCCAAGATGGCCGCCATTTTGAAAATCTATTTTGAACTTCTTCTCTCCTACCCCTATATATGCGCAACTTGCTGAACATAAAGAATGGATTTACAGTCTTATCTTAGTCTGTATACGTATAATTAATACCGTATTTACCATAAATATTGGGACAACTTAACTCCTTACCACACATCTCTTAAAATCTGTACTTGTCCACCTTGCTACCTGCTGATGTGTCACAAAAAAAAAAAAAAAAAAAAAAAAAAAAAAAAGAAAAAGAAAGAAAAAAAAAACTGAGTTGTTGGATGAGTGGCAAACAGTGTAGAACCGTAATAGATGTGTCTGATCTTGGTCGACACTGCTTTCTCAAGCCCGTCTGTCCTAATATTTAGGGTTATAGCTTGATAGTCCCTCCCCACCTAGCATTCCAACTAAATTTATATAAGACCGTTATCGGTCCGACAGGTTGGGGTCTATTCTGAAGAAAAGAATTTATACATCTTTGGATCATCTTTTGTTTTTACTTTTAGAGCAAACTCCATTCCTGTCGGGCCGAGAACGGTCTGATATAGATTTATGTGAAATCAGAGTGCTAGCTGGGTCATCACTAGGCGCATTCCGTAAGACTATTTTCGTTGTTTTCAGCAACAAGTAAAGCATCTGAAATCAACATGAGCCAGTACGAGGACTATGCTGAAGCTTCCAAATTCTACGACGGCAATAGGAAAGCAATGGCTGCTGACGTTGTATGCGGTCTGTTACAGGTGTATGGGGGAAAACCATTACAGGTACTATTCTCCAAGGATAAGTTGACAGTGACGTCACTGATTGTTTATCTTATGGGACCAAGACCATTCTTATAAATAGGGGAACACCACTTGAACAGCACTTGTAATCAATGAGAAACCTACAAACTTAGTGGTAGTCATCTTAGATTTTGAACCCTCAGTGTTTTTTTTTTTTTTTTTTTTTTTTTTTTTTTTTTCTTCTTTTTTATTGTTATGAAATTTAAATTTTGAGAGAAAGGTGTATTAAAAAAAGAAAACAATTATTTAAATACGAAACGATTAGTGTAGATATTTGCTTTTTCAGTTTTTATTTCTTTTCATATTTAAAAATAAAATACTGGTTTTAAATCTAGTTTTTTAACCATTTTAATATCACTTGTTGAACTTTTGTGCAAATACTTAAGACTTGAACGTTTGCTGCATGTGCTTTATTTGATACTGTCCGAAGAGTCAGCTTCGCATGGTCTCGGTTTAAAAGGAAGTTTGGAAATAAAGAGAAAATACATTTCAAATCCCAAATGTTAAAATGAACATACTTTCACTAGAGTGTTGCAAGTTATTCTAATTTTAAACCAAATGAAAAACACAGTATATAAAAAATATAAAAGAAAAAATAATATTGCAAAATGATAAAAAAAAAAAAAAAAAAAGATTAAGCCTTTGATGATGAAAGCGACTGCCTCAAAATATACATTGTAACAGGAATTTGTTCGTTCAAAGCGCTCTACTCTACTGCGTTTACTGCGTGCAGTAAGTATAATACACTGAACTACATGCAAGATTTTCCTTATTCAAACCCTGATTTACCCACGTACAGCGGTAACTGTCAAATTATTCTCCTATAAGTGTAGATAAGATTTTATTTTTTAATTTTTTGGCCGGGTACCAGTGGTTATGGACGCAAACTTTTTCTACGCTAAATGACTTTCAATTTTTTGATAGATTCAAAGTGATATTTGATGTTTCTGGATATAAAAACAGGATTAACTTGTGAGGTAACTCTTGTTTATTTCCACGAAGAAGCCCAAATTTCATATCAACTATCATGAACCTAAATTTGGACATGTGAAAATTTTGACTTGTGGGTGAATGGGCGCTGCCATATTGATGTATGCTCAATTGTAAATAATACCTGGTTCCCAGCTTAGAGGATAAATCCAGAGACGGGTCATGCTGAACTGATTTAAAAGTATACTACACAAAAAAAGAAATGGCTGACAGTGTAGACAAGAACGATGAAGGTGCAAAAAAAGAAGTTGAACAGGAGAAAAGCGTAAAGAAATAAGCAATATTAGTGACTTAGATACTAGTGGGGCTATTCTTCCATCCCCAAATGCAGAAGTTTTATCCAAGAAACAGAGAAGAAAGAAAAAGAAAGAAGAAGCACAAAAGACAAAGAAAGAACAAGTCAGTGTTGTAACAACAGATGTCAAGCACACAGCAGACATCAGTAAACAGTTAGCAGACATAAACAAAAAGCTCTCTAATGTTATGACTAAAGATGACATCAACAAGAAACTATCGAATGTAATAACAAAAGATGACGGCTTTTTGAGAGGCCTCTTTCGTTATATCTTTCAGGAGATGAAAGATGAACTTCTCAATTCGGTCTATAAAAGACTTGAAATCCTCGAAGGTCGGTTGTTTGAAAGAGACGAGGAGAATGATAGACTACAGAAAAGTGTAGAAAACATGACAAAAACAATAGACAGTCAGAAAGAGCTGATAGAACAACAGAAAGCCGAGAATAAGAAGCTGAAAGACGAGATCGGGGCTGCAAATATAGAAATGGAGGCGAAATTGAACGATCTTGAACAATATAGCAGAAAGAACAATATTAGAATCAGTGGCTTGACAGAAACAGGGTCAGAAACAGCGGAAGCAACAACAGAAAAAAGTAATAGAAAAACTGAAAGAGAAAATTCCTGACCTAAACCTGCAGCTACACCATATCGATGTAGCTCACAGGGTTGGCGATAAAAAGAAAGGCAGGCACCACCAGATCATAGTGAAATTGAATTCGCGAATGAAAAGAGATGAAATACTTAAAAACAGAAGATTGTTCAAAGGTACAAACATATTCATCTGCGAAGACTTGACAAAAACTAACCAATTAGTTCTAACTTGCCCCAGGAAGAAAATGCCGGATGAAGTTGATCAGTCCTGGTCGAAAGGTGGTCGTCTCTATTATAAACTAAAACGTGACACTGATACAGTGTTAGAACTGTCATATCAGGACTTTCAAACCTGGACTGACCTACCTTGGCCCGTGAAAGAAGATGATAAGAAAAAATAGCAACATTCATCAAACTTAAAGGGGCTATATAGCGGCTATATAAACATAAATAACCTAGGGTAATAACACTTTATAAAAAGGCACTCCCAGATCTTACTCATAGAAACTTTATGCTCATTCTATACCATACCAAGTTAACCTCGACAAGTCAAACTGCGAATATATTTTCTTTTATGGACAGTATAGTATCATGAATGGATTGTTGAATACTGTTATTCACACGAGCACGACTACGATAGCGGTAAATTTTGGCTAGGTAAAGACAGAATCTCTTTAGGCGAAACGTTATAATAGAAACATACATAATTACTATTTTTAGAAATATCTAAAAGTACTCTATACCTGATAACATCACCAATTAGATTTGTAAGTTTTTGAAGGGACTTTAAAAGGATAATGAAACATAAAACCCAAAGTCCAAATTATCCAGTTTGAACAAAGTACGCTGTTTTCAAGTAGATTTTGCCGTGACCTGGCCAATATTTTGTCCACTATGACCGGCACCATATAAAAATCTGTCTGAGATAAAACACGTTTAAACTTTGCGAGCTGCTGGGGCTGTGCAATCAGTCTGTCTAGTTTGCGTTCTTAAGTTCGCAACATAGAAAAAAAAGCATTACATTTGTCAAACGTCTTAAAAGCCAGTACCTCAGTGGATTATGCTATAGAGTAGTTTCCTTTATCAAGGAGGGTTTTCATTGTGTCGAGGCTCAAATAAAAAGACCATTTAAAGTGTGAATACTAACAATATGTGGACCTCCTTATGCGAAAGATGTCTTCGAGTCCATGGTACTTAGGCTCAGATGCGCGCGTTCCCTACCATCGGCATATTCATATTTGACTTAGGAGAAAAAAAATGTCTGTCTGTCTGTCTGTCTGGTGAGGCTAGGGTCTGGCTGTTTGACTGGGGTGCGCTTGTTTGCTTTTTTTTTGCTTTTTTTTTAAATGAGTGAGCGGTGAAGGCTATGGCGAGATTGCGCGGAAGCGTAGCCTCTCCTGGGCATTCGCTGTTCGCATATGCTTAAAGACACAGATTTGCATGATGCGGTCCATATATGCTTAAAAGCAAGGCTATACTTTGACAAGTTTTAGTATAATATCGTTACTGTTAACAACATCATTATAAGTATAACTAATTTTTGATGATGATGATGATGATGATGATAATAATAATTACTACTACTACTACTACTACATATGAATGTTTTGTCTATAGTTAGCTAACGTTGAATACCTTAAAGTGATATGAATTCTGTTGTATACACAGTCGCTATAATACATGTTCAATTAATAAAACTATCTATTTCAACAGATGTTGACGAAATGGAAAGTCGAACATATTCGGACGTTAACATTTCTCAGGAAGTAAGCTGACAGGCATATGTACATATACATGACAATCCAAACGTAACTATTTGGCTAGATTGCTTGAAGTATACATATGTCGTGACGCAGATTCTTACACGACAAACGTATATAAGAATAATTGCCTCTTTGTTGTTTTGATAATTTTAACAAGATTTCTCTATGAGTCAGCTCGTTAGAGATGCTCACTGTCTGCCTTATAATTTCGTTTCGCTTAAGGCATCAGTGGAGCATCTAGCGATGCTGGAATTACGCTCCCTAAATTTGTTCTTGTTTAAACAAGGACAAAGCCATGGGGACGAGTAAATACGGAAATGGGAAAATATTTACTGCCAGTTGAAAACAATGTATGTGTCCGTGTATGCGATAAGTCAGATGCTTTGATGGACCTTGATAGATACGGAGCGGATGTGTCACATGTGCTGCATGTGCGGCCGGGTATGGGGCATAGTATGAAATGTTCGATCTAATACTTAATAGTTTCGAGTGTTTATGCTTCAGATGTTACTTATTCGATGGAGGATGTAGTATGGGCAAGCAGGTTCGATTATGCGGTTTGATGCACTCGGCCGAGCATGACAAAAGTGTGTGGCATATCCGTGCCGCGAAAAAAACAGGGTTCAAAATGCTTGGTCAGTTTTGAACTTCAAAAAGTAAATGTCGGTTTAAGATAAAAAAGATTTACCAAAACATAAAGACTGCAGAGTCATCGAAATATGCACTGCTGCTCTTGTCTCAAAGACATGTTGGATTTAGTGCGTGCTCGTTTTGACAATATGAAAATGATATAGTGTTGGTTGTGTGAACAGAGGATCTCATATGAGTGTTTCATTTCATATGAAATTTATGAAATGAGCCTACAAGTTTTTTCAGGAATTTCATATGAAATGACCTCGAGCGTAAGTCTAAAGATCCCGTTTATCATATACCCACTGGTACCACACAGTCATGTATTATATAACAAATACTTTTCAATGGAGCACGTACTGGTCTGTGTTTTAACTTAAATATTTATGTCAGTTTTGAATGTGTATGTCGAACAACACTTTGTATACATGTATTTTTATTACGTACTGTGTATCAAATTGAACGTTCCGATAAGGTTAGAAATGTATACTATATTATATGCTTTATATTTCATATCAATGTTAATTTTTTATAAAAACATTCACTCTGTGGCAGTTTATCGATTTTACATTTAAAAAGGTAATTTTTTTTTTATCGTTTTCGTTAACGACTAACAAAGATTAAGTTACTGATGTATCATCTCGAGTAGAATTATTAAAATTTCCAGTATTATTATTATTATTATTATTATTATTATTATTATTATTATAGCAGTTTTAGCAATACACAAAAAGTAGCTTAGCAATGGATTAAAAAAAAAAAAAAAAAAAAAAAAACGAAAACCACTTTCTAGGGAAACGTTACAGTAATTGAACAAATACCGAATAAGGCTTGATATAACTTAATCATAAGGGCTGAATGACCCACTAGAGCTCCTATCTTCAACACTGATGATCCACAATGGGTATCCAGAGAGGACCGGCGCGGCTGGGAGTAGAGTTTGGTTTTCGATAAAATATTCTTGCTGTTCCCAGTCGCGCCGGACGTCCATGGATGAACTGCGTGATAACCATACATTTAAATGCTCAGGCATAATATTGCAGAATAACGTTTGGATAATAAAAAAAAAAAAAAAAAAAAAAAAAAAAAAAAAAAAAAAAATAAAAAACGGGAACGAGTCTTTCAAACAATGAGGTTAATATATTTTGCACTATTTTGGTAACGATAAAAGTGGAATTCATAACACTGTCAGGAAACTGAACGGGAATCAGGAAAGCTGCACCACATACATACTCGTACATTACCAATAACTTTTCTTCGATTTAATCAATTATCACCCTATCGTAATGGTTAAATGGGTTTCTTTATTTCTTCGTTCATTCTTTGCTATTTTCTTTCTACCAAAGCTACCTTCCTGCTCATGTTAAGTAAATTCAAAATCAAAATAAGAAATGAATACACTGATTTGTTCTTATAATGTTCGCGGTCTGGGCAACAAAACTAAACGCGAGCAAATTTTCGAATGGGTCAAAAGGAAGAATTACACTGTATGCCTACTTCAAGAAACACACTCAGGGGGAGGAACACATGATGCATGGCAAAAAGAATGGGGCAAAGAGGTTTTTTTCAGTGGTACAAGCAATAATAGCGAGGGAGTTGGAATATTAATTATCTCAAAAGAATCGTACAATATACTTAATTATACTGAGATAATATGTGGTAGATTGCAAGCTCTTGAAATAAAGATAAATGAAAACGAACTCATTGTAATTAACATATATGGTCCAAATAATGACGATATAAATATATTCAGCAAATTAGAAAAGTTCATACAAGAAAATGATGAAAAGACAATTTTAGTAGGTGGTGATTTTAACACAGTATTAGATGAAAACTTAGATAAGCATAATGGTAGGACTAATACACACAAACAATGCAGAAATAAGTTAAAACACATGATAGATACCCATAATTTAATAGATATATGGCGAGAAAAGTATCCAGACAGTAGAAAATACACTTGGCACTCATCACATAAACCCCCAATTTTTAGCAGGCTAGACAATTTCCTTGTCTCTGAAAATGTTAAAATTTTTGTAGTATCTTGTGACCATCTTTTAAGTTTTAAATCGGATCACTGTCCAGTCTTAGTAACGCTGGATCTTTCACAACATTCCCGGGGACCAGGATATTTTAAGTTAAATAACAGTCTGTTGTTAGATATTGAATATCAAGAAATTATAAAAACTAGTATTAATGACATTACAAATATAAATGCTGACGCTAATCCAAATACTCTGTGGGAATTAATAAAAGGAACTGTAAGAAATGAAACTATAAAATATGCTGCTAGAAAGAAAAAAGAAAATAACGAATTAGAGAACAGGCTGTCTAACGATATAAATAAACTAAAAATTGATCTTACAAACTCTTTAAATGATGATAATTCACAAAACATTAAGAGTAATTTGGATAAAAAAAAATAAGTGAACTTGAATCATTGATAGAAAACAAAATAAATGGCTCGATTCTCAGATTAAAAGCAATTGTAGTAGAATATAGCGAAAGAAATAGTAAATATTTTGCCAATTTAGAAAAGAAAAAAATCTGAAACAAAATTGATAAATAGACTTTTAGTCAACAACGAAACATTAACAGACCAAACAAAGATTCTAAAAGCCACTGAAGAGTTTTATAAAAAAAATTATATGAAAAGAAAGAAATCAAAGACTCGGCTTTTGACTTCTTCGACAACACAATCAACAAACTAAGTGAAACTGAAGCAGATTCATGTGATGGTCTATTAACAGAACTTGAATGCAAAACAGCATTTAATATGAAAAATCAAAAAAGCCTTGGCTCGGATGGCCTCACTGTTGAATTTTATAAGATATTCTGGAATAATATAAAACATTTCTACATTAGATCTATAAACTATTCCTATAAAAATGGATCTTTAACAGAATTACAAAAACAAGGTGTTATAACACTTCTCCCTAAACCTAATAAAGACATAGAAAAACTTGAGAATTGGAGACCAATCAGTCTTCTTAATGTGGCTTATAAAATTGCAACTAAAGCCATAGCTAACCGAATCAAACCAATAATAACAAGTATTGTCGATAACTCACAAACTGGATTCATAAAAGGAAGATTTATAGGAGAAAACATCAGACTTCTTTTCGATATTATAGAAACAGCTGAAGAACAAAATAACCCTGGTTTGCTTTTCTTTTCTGACTTTGAAAAAGCATTTGACAATCTAGACCATGCATATATGTTTAAATGTTTAAAACACCTAAATTTTGGAAATAGTTTCACTAAGTGGATAAAATTATTCTACACAGATGTAAAAAGCTGTGTTGCAAATAATGGATATATGTCAAACTTCTTTTCTATCCATCGTGGAGTACGTCAAGGTTGTCCTCTTTCCACCTATTTATTCATAATTTGTATTGAACTGCTGTCCTATAAAATAAGCACAAATGAGGATCTTAAAGGTATACATTTTTTGGAAAAGAATTTAGAAGATCGCTTTTTGCAGATGATGCGTCATTTATATTGGACGGTTCCTATAAATCATTTGAAACACTTATTTATATACTAGATAATTTTGCGAATATCTCTGGACTAAAACTAAACGCCAAACAATGTCAAGTATTGCGCATTGGTGCACTGAGAAAAACTGAAGTAGTATACCTAAAACATCGTAAATTTCAATGGAATTCATCACAAGCAACGACACTTGGGATGACTTTTACAACAAATAAGGATTTTGTATGGGATAATTGCACCCAGTACGAGGTAAACGAACTTGAAAAAATACAAAATGAAGCAGCTCGAGTCGTAACAGGAGCCACTAAACTCGTATCTATCAATTCTCTTTATTTAGAAACAGGATGGGAACCCTTGGCATCTCGACGGAAAAAACATAAGCTATTGGTATTCTATAACATGGTAAATAATCTTTCACCTAACTACTTATCTTCTCTCGTACCATCTACTGTTGGAAATACCACAACTTACCAGCTACGTAATGCAGCCAATCTTCATACTATCCGTGCTAATTCACAACTTTACTATAATTCCTTTCTACCCTCTGTTATCAGAGATTGGAATGAGTTGCCAGATAATGTGCGCAACTCACCTAGCAAAATGGTATTTAAACGTCATCTTAACAGTAACATTACTAACCCACCCAATTTTTTCTTTGCTGGTAAACGCCTGGGACAGATTCACCACGCACGATTGAGAACAAAATGTAGTTCTCTATGTGAACATCTATATTCTAAAAATATTTTAGACAACCCATTGTGTGTCTGTGGAGCCATTGAAGACACAACTCATTTCCTTTTGAAATGTAATCGTTTTAGCAATCAAAGACAAGAAATGTTGGACACAGTGACTCATATTCATACACCGACCCTTAATGTTCTCCTTTATGGAAGCCAAGAATTGAATGAAATGCAGAATCAACAAATATTTACAGCAGTACAGAATTTTATCTTAAAATCTAAACGTTTTGAAATTAGATAAGCAATTAAAATAAACTAAAATAATTCTGTAATTATATAAAACAGCCCATGCTTTAACATAGCAAAATAAGATTTTTCAAGTTAGTCGACCGAAGGTCCGTTATATACTTATCCTGACGGCTAAATTTTGTTTTTGTCTTAGAGTTATTACGGTTGTTGTGTTATAGTGTTTTTTTTTTATGAAAATATAACAAGACTCCATTCCCCGTGGAGCTGCAGCATCTCATTTAATCACGAACATGCATATATTTTAGATAGTAGATTATCAGGTTATCAATGGTAAATAAAATACCTAGTTATGCAGAAATAAAGGGAATACAAATGTCCCAAGTATTCTCGTTTCTTCTGCTTATTCTGATGCATGGTTTAACATGTAAAATAGTACAATTAATTAAGCTGTAAGTTGTTCAAATCACGTAGTGCTATTGTTATTGTAAGCTTTGATGATTACACATCGGGATACAGATTAATACAAGTCTTTCGACTTTCTTCTGAATCCCATTTGTATAAATTATCAATGTTTGTACTAGTTTATATTATTATATTGAAATTATACAAATAAAATATGTTTAAACCAACAAATAAGGACTCTATCTTTGAAGTTAACTTAGAACCAAAAATAAACAATTTTGAAAACTGTTTAAAACAATGGCAGCATAGAAAACTTACACTGATGGGAAAAATAACAGTAATAAAATCTTTTGCACTACCAAAACTAATTTATGTACGATTCTTTTCAGATAATTGCAAAGTCCACCAGCAGAAACGATTAAAAGAATAGAGACCATAATGTATAAATTTATCTGGGACGGGAAACCGGATAAAATCAAACGAGAAATTCTGATACAAGATTATGGAAAGGGGGGTCTAAAAATGATAGCTATAAAAACGTTTATAAAGGCACTAAAAATCAGTTGGATTAAAAGAATAACCCAAACATCCGAATCAAGCATGCTTAGCCAAATCTATTTTTCCAAACTTAAAAAATATGGCGGGAAATTGTTCTTTGAGTGTAACTTTCAAAAAGTGACGCAGAAAATCTCAACATAACAAATATTTTTTTCAAGGAAATCTTGATAGAATGGTGTATTGAAAACTCAAGGTCAACTATTTGTAACTGTGGAAACGAAGTCTTATGGAACAACACAAACATAAAAGCAGATAATAATACAATATTTTACAGTGATTGGCACAACAAAGGTATAGTATATATGAAAGACATAGTGAACATCACAGACAAAAATGTTTTGGATTTTACTAGTTTAAAAGCAAAATACGATTTACCCAACAGCGATTTCCTAAAATACTTAACCCTGCTTCACAGTATACCTAATACGTGGAAAACAATGATAAACCAAGAACCTTTAGATATGCCTATGAAGCCAACACTCATAAGTCAAATAGTAAAAACAAAACAAACAAATAGATATATCTATCAGTATATTTTGAACAAGCAGACCCCAAACAATAAAGCAGAACAAAAATGGAACACAAAATTTGACAATGAAAACATAAATTGGAAGAGGATATATACAAATACACTGACGGCTACAAAAGATATAAAGCTTATAAACTTCCAATACAAATACATTATGCGCATTATACCTACAAACAAATTCTTACTAAAATGTAATATAGCAGATTCAGCACTTTGCGAATTTTGTAATATGGAGATAGAAACAACAGATCATCTATTTTGGCAGTGCATACATATACAAACATTCTGGGCGAAATTTTCCGACTTTCTAACAGAACATACTATAGAAGTAAATCTTACTTTATATACTGTAAGTTTTGGTTTAACTTTTTCAATCGGAAAACCAGAAATCAAATTAAAAAATTTTCTTATATTACTTGGAAAATATTTTATATACAGGGGAAAATGTACAAAAACAATACCAACTATAAATCAATTTAAGTCATACCTAAGAAACAGAATAAAACTTGAAAAAGAAATCTACCTTATAAAAGACAAGCTTGCCCAGCTTGAACAAATATGGAGAAATTTTGAGGATTTTTAAATTAAATAAATTTAAGAAACCTGCATTAGTTCGATAATCGGGAAGGTAGCACAAAAATTTCAATATTTTTTTGTCATTATCATGTATAGCTGGTACATTTTGTTCCGTGTGTGTGTGTGTGTGTGTATGTGTGTGTGCGTGTGCATGTGCGTATGTGTGTGCGTGTGTCTGTGTGTATGTAACAACCCTCTAAAATCTTAAATGTTTCCAAGTATCCATAATACATACATATATGTAAAAAAAATATATGCTATGAATTATATAAGTGATATGATTGATTAACTATTGTGTTGTCAAAGAACAAGAAACATGTCTATGTATGTGTACCATGTAAACTATGTATACATTTGCTTTGAAATACTTACTATTTGTAAACAATGAAATATGTTGTGTATATAAAAATTAAATAACAAAAAAAAAAAAAAAAAAAGATTTTATTTTTGATTTTATTTAAGGGAGCTGGATACACTTGGTATATTTTCGGACACTTTTTATAAGGGAGATAACTTTCGTGACTTCCTGTTTGCTTTATTACATACCTATCTCTTTCTGAAAAAGGATCTGCTATAAACGGAAAACAATTGCTCCCATGGAGAGCAAGACCAAATTCTCTCATCTTAGAGCTGACTCCTTTTCAGAAGGAGCAAAATCAGACGTGGTTTCCCTGAAAGTGTATTATTAATTATATATCATATTAACTCATTAAATACTTAATAAACTCTCCCACACTATTGTATTGGAAGAGTCTATTTTCGATTTTAGGTATGCCAGGCTATATGATGTAGATATTCTTAAAGAAAAATGGTTAAACTATTTGCAAACAGTGGAGACCCTGATCAGACGCCGCATTCTGTTGCGTCTGATATGGGTCTGCACTGTTTGCCAGTTACCCGTTCAGGGGTCTCCAGTCTTCAATGTATAAGGAACAAAACAATACATATTTCAATTATTCACAGGAATTGTAAGAGAGGAATATGTGGTAATGATTCGGGGATATTATTTTAATTTCCGCATACACTTTGTAGATTTTCTGCCATTTTTGCAAAAGGATCAACTTGTGTAACCTTCATGTACAACTAGTCCCTTCTAAAAACGGATGTACTTAAAGGGAAAGAATTTGCTGCTCCCTTGAAGCAAATTCTTTCCTTATAGAGTACATCCCCTTTTTTAATAGGGAGGCATAATAAATTTTGACAATGTCGCCTTTCCTGAAATGACCTTAATACCGATCTTTTATGAGTAGCGTAGGCTGCATTTCAAATGAATAGACACACCATATGCATAAATAAATGGAGAATAACCTCTTTGCATGCTGGGTAATTTTGCTTTTTTGTCGTCTGTGGATTTTGTTTTTAAAATCAACTTTTTAAAAAATATCTTTCAGGAACACCATCAGAATGTCAAACAGTTTGGATCCAGATCAGTCCGGACATTTTGTCGGGCCTGATCTGGTTCCAAACTGTCTGCAAAGGTTATCAACAGACGGCCAAAGTGGCCAATAGTGGGGAAAGAGCTAAGAAAACTGTCCAAGATTATCACCACATACTTCTTATTTACAAATCACATAATTAGTAATAGGTAACTAAATATGAAATAATGTTTTCAAGTTTATCTTCTCATTAAGTTTACATAGACATGTAAAATGTTAACTTCTTAGCCATAGGTGTAGATGACCTATTTTGAATTAAGAACAGTTTTGTTTTATGTCTTCACAAAAACTTATGTTGTGGGTATTCTTTAGTAGACGCTTCTAATGAGTACTTACAACCTATGCATACATTTTGTGCAGTAATCTGAAACAAATATTATAATGTTATTAAATGGATGTTTTCATATTGGCCCTGTTGCAGGTCCGAGGGCAGTCGTATTGACCTGAGGATTGCTGTGTTGACCCGAGGCGAAGCCGAGGGCCAATACAGCTATCCAAAGGCCAATACGACTGGTAGGGCCAATGTGAAAACATCCATTTCATGACATTTTTATTAATCAACTTTTTGTTTTGAACTTTTAAAGTGTTGAAAGTCAATAAAACCTCTTTTAAAGTAGTTTTGTTTTTGTTCCTTGCTTCACGATGCAGTTTATTAGTGACTTTTGTTTTTAAAATATTGCATTGTTTAAATGGATAATCAGAATTGCTGTGTGCTGTAACATCTGCAAGTTGTTTGGCACATATTAGAACAATAATTACTTAGTTGATTAATAATTGTCTTGATACCTCTCTTATCTAGAGCCATGTGATTCATGGCATTTTCACCATATAATGTGGGAAATTAGGAATAACTTGATCATTAAAACAGACACATGCAGTAATTACGTTTACTAGAAGTGAAAAGACTACGAAAAGGTGATTTAAAAATTGCAAATTTCTAAAAAAAATGCCTATAAACGTAGATCCCAGCACACCTCTGCTTTCACTATATATTATGGGGAACTAATCCGAAATATGAGGGTAAACAGTACATAGACTTGTTTTTTTTCTTGAGCTTGAAGACATACTAAAGTAAATATCCAAAAATTTCGTACACCAAAGTGTAAAGTCTGACAAACTGGCATATGCAAACAGTGCAGACTCAGATCAGACTGCTCCTTAGTAGCAGTCTAATCAGAGTCTACAGTGTTTACCATTCCACTGAATATTTTAGAAAATAACTGCATACAAAGCAAAACAAAGTTCGAAATTTTAGAACATTTACCTAATATTATTATCATTAACTCTTAGGACCTACGTATTCTTGATGCTGGCTGTGGGACAGGCAACTACGCTAAAGCACTGCTTGATTTCGGTGTCGCAAAGCTCACATTACTAGATGGTTCTGCAGGTATGCTCAACGTGTGCAAACGAAAACTTAAATATGCTATTGACAAGAACTTCATAGAGGACGTTGTCGAAGCAAGACTTCCAGATTTACCTTTCGATGATGGACATTTCGACGCAGTTTTTATCAGTCAGGTATGAACTTTAACTTTACCGTTTTAGCTTTCAAGCGGTCCCTCTCCATATATATATATGACGTCGCTGATATGCCGTGGATTACGTCGTGTCATAAAAATCGTATGACCACACGTGTGACCACACACACTTTGGCGGGAGTAAGTAACGTCATGACGACGTCCATGTCAACCATACATTTTCTGTTGAACAATTGTCACTTTAAAGGCGATAAATTACAATTTAAAATGGTCATACGATAAACAGAATCTTTTATATATATATAAGCACCGCTCCAGGAAAACCGAGCTTAACGTTAGAAAAACAACGTTTTAATGACGTCATGTAATTCGTCTGACGTTTGCCGCGATTTGTAAACACGGAGTGAATTGTATTTAGATCAACATGAATCGTTTGAACAAAAACATTTATATTACAAAGAGGCAGGTGTCAAGCCAGAAGATAGAGATATGGAGGTATAAGTACAACATTTTGTACATATAAAATATAAAATATTTTAGCTTGTTTGCCTTTGTTTCATTATTTTCTATCAATGACCACCTCACTCGATCGAGGGCTTGAAGTTCACCATTAAACCGAAATTATCGATCCGATTTGAGTCTGTCAGAAACCAGATTTACCCTGGCATTTTATATTTATTTCCTACCCATGTTTTGATCCTGTAATTAACACATAAATATTGGTCTCACTGGATTTGTGTTGCATATTTCATGGCAATACATATTCCACTGCTCCGCATCCGCTCTGTTTGCACTTTGAATTTGCATACGTTATATTTGTTTTCATACTTTGTTTTAAAAAAATCATACATTTAAGTTGTAGCGGGTTTATAAATTTGTATTTATCTTTACTTCATATAGATAAATTTTGTTTTTGAAAATAATCTAAAGAACAATATAGTGGTAGCCGTACGAATGCATATAAATACATTTAAAATGAGGGCCTCATAAGGCAACAAATCTGATGACCGAGTGGTTACGGTGATGCTTTATGAATCTTCCGACCCGTGTTCAACCCCGAGTAAAAGGATGATATGTTTTTTCGGTTTGTTTATTTATCTAATTTAATTTTGAACACATGTTGAATGATACATGTTTTCATAATATTAATTAACATTCATTTGAATGTTGTATTTATACAATTTATTTTCCCCTCTAAAAATATATATGTGTGTGTGTGTGTGTGTGTGTGTGTGTGTGTGTGTGTGTGTGTGTGTGTGTGTGTGTGTGTGTGTGATCTTATTGTGTAATACTTGTGATAATATTTTTTTTTGGTGTACCCAACAATATTCTAAGTATTACACAATATATCAATAAATTAGTCATACATTAAGTGTTAATAATTCGACTTAAGCTTTATCATTCTCTGGGCTAATTCAGCATAACACTTCTCTTATTTTTCCCTGAAAATAGGCTTTGACACTTCATGCAAATTGTCTGCTAATAGAAATATCCTTACGTTTAGCATTTCAGTTTATTATAAGAAATGTGTCAAATCCTTTAACCAAACTATTTTAGCCAGTGTAATTACAAATGTTTATCCCTCCGTTTCACTCTTTTAACTCTGTATACCAAACAGTTACCTATGCAAATAGTGAGGCTCTGTTGAACCGTAAATTTTTCTCATTTCGTAAATTTCACACCCATAAGAAGAATTGGTACCAATACGTCACATTTGCCAAATGTGAAATTTACGTATGGTCAATTTCGATAAATTTTGGGGTCTAAAATTTGTGCTCAAATTTCTCATATTGATAATTTCTGACGTGTGAAGAATTGGTAAGTATTCGTCACACCTGTGAAGAACTGGTGCGACTTTTTCTCGGGTGTGAAGAATTGGTACCAATTCCTCACACATGTGAAGAATTGGTACCAATTTCTTGCACATGTGAATGTGAAGACTATTGTATCAGTCTAGTTTATTTTGACATGCAGTTTATCTTCTATATGACTAGTGCTTTTTCCGATATACGACAATGAAGACCCTCTGAACAGTTTTCTGGGAATTTAATTTGTCAGGTAGAAAGACATGCTATATATAATGTGATATTCATAAATAGTTCAGTATACACTACTGACACATTCTGCTATCAGTTCTAGGCTTGATCACCAGGTTTGCAGTCTCTACTCATCAAAAAGGCGGGGACTCAACCTAGAATCAACAAAAAAATATAACTAAGCTACCACTCTGACTGAACACTTCCACACATTTTCAAAATCAATTAATGTTCAAAAGCACTCATGATAACTGGTACTTATATTTACTGACGTAATTTATTCACACCACATTATTAACTACTAACAGTCTCAATATTTTGCACATATTTAAATAAATGAGAATTAATCTGGATACTTCAAATTGATACAAAGAAAGATTCCATATCATAGAAGCAGACACACAATACTAATGCACTAAATTGTATCATTGCAAATTTGACATTAGTAAACAAGCAATACAATATATAGTAGCTTACCATACTAGATATCCCAAACACACATATAGTCTTATTGGGAAACAAAGTTCTAGTCCATTATTTCACTGTTTCACCAAATACTTTAAATGAACTAATACACTGTCCTTGTATACAACAAATGTCTGTTTCCACTGAAAAGCTCAAAAAAATGACCACTGACCAAAACGATTAACTGTTCTTTTATCCAGTTTGTTCACACAGTATAACAAGTAAATCATACCTGTAAATTTGTCTCACTACACTATTTTCAGATAATCCAGGTAATTCTATGGTAATAGCAGTGTGTCACATAATCTCACTAAACTATTTCTAATAACAAGGTAATTATGGTGACAACAGATTGTCACATACCTCCCTCCCCTCATATGATCAATCTACATATTAATGTACATTGATCATACAAAACATCAGTTTCACAGTACATTTTATTCCTTTGTCTCAAATGTCCTTGACAGGGTGTCAGCGAGTTTGTTATCACGTCCTCTAATGTGGTGTATTTTGAAAGTGAACTCCTGTAGCAACAAACTCCACCTCAACAGTCTTTGATTTTGGCCTTTCATTCTATTTAGCCATTGCAAAGGGAAGTGGTCAGATTCAATTATAAACTCTCTACCTTCTAAATATTCCCTAAGCACTGATACTGCTCTCACAATTGCTAAACACTCTTTTTCAATAGTGCTATACTGCCGCTCTCTTGCTAACAATTTCTTGCTCAAATATCTTATCGGCATTTTCTTCCCATCAAACATCTGAAGTAACACTGCCCCTATTCCCCTTTCACTACTGTCAGTCTGGAGGTAAAAAGGTTTATCAAAATCAGGGTTCCTTAATACAGGAAATGATGTTATTGCTTTCTTGAGTTCCTCAAAACTTTCTGGTGCTCTTTCTGCCATATGACTTTATTTGGAGCAGAACCACTTGTAAGATCTGTAATGGGTGCAGTCTTTTCTGCAAATCCTGGTATGAACCTTCTATAAAAATTGAGAAACCCTATAAGTGATCTCACCTTCCTCTTTGTTGTAGGAATAGGAAATTGCTGTATAGCCTTGATTTTATCTTCTGTGGGTTTAATCTCACCATTTCCAACTACATGTGCTAGAAATTCTATCTGTCTGAACCCTATAGAACATTTGGATGGTTTTACTGCCAAATGAGCATTTCTCAATAAAGCAAGTACATACTTCACATGCCTGAGGTGTAAATACCATGAATCACTGTATATGATTATATCATCAATAAATGATTCAGCAAATTCTTCTGTGCCTTTCAATACCTGCTTTATTAATCTCACAAATGTAGCTGCTGAGTTGACCATTCCAAAAGGTAGAACTTTGAATTGATAATGGCCAAAAGGAGTGACGAAGGCACTTACCTCCTTTGCTTTTTCTGTCAATGGAATCTGCCAGTAACCTTTTGTCAGATCAAACTTACTTATGTACTTTGCTTTACCAAGCTTATTAATAACTTCCTCTATTTTAGGCATAGGCTGGGGGTCAAAGATTGTCTGACTATTGAGACCTCTATAGTCTACACACAACCTCAGTGTTTTATCCTTTTTGGGAACACAAACAATAGCAGCTGCCCATGGACTATTTGAGTCTTCTATTATATCTGCTCTTTTCATTGACTCTAGCTCCTCTTTGACTTTAGATCTTAAAGCAAAAGGTAAACAGTATGGTGTTCTGTACACAGCTTTGTCTTCTTTTAACTTTACATCATGTGTTATAATACCAGTCCTCCCTGGTATATCTGTAAACACATCAGAATACAATTGTAACATTTCACCTACCTCGAATTTCTGTTCTGTTTGTTCAGACGATATATTGACATCTTTGAATGTTTCTTTCTGAATACCTGACGGAGTACACATTATTTCTATGTCATCATCATCATCATCACCAGCTAAGGAATCCTCAATACTACATATAATGTCTAAGTACTGTATAGCTTCTTTTCTACCTGTGTCATCCTTACCCTTTTCATGGAAGGCCTTTAGCATATTGATATGAAATACCTTTTCTGTCTTTCTGTTTATTTGAACTTTGTAATCAACCGGACTCACTCTCTCTATAACTCTGTATGGACCTTTCCATTCTGCTAGTAATTTATTAGATGTACTAGGAAGCAACACCAGAACCTTCTGATCTAATTCTAATTCTCTCACCTTACTCTTCTTGTCAAAATACCCCTTCTGTTTTTCTTCTGTCTTGCCTCAATCTCAGAAGCAACCTCATGCATCTTTTTTAATCTGTCTCTGGTTTCAATGATAAAACTTACCAGTGATTCCTGACTTTCCTCTGTAAATGGCTCTTCCCATGATTCTTTGATTAGCTGCAAGGGACCTCTAACTTTATGGCCATATAACAACTCAAAAGGAGAATACCCAGTTGATTCGTGAGGTGACTCCCTATATGCAAATAAAACAAATGGGATATGTTTATCCCATTCCTCCGGCTCATCTTTTGCATAACATTTCAGCATTTTCTTTAAAGTACCGTTAAAATTTTCCACCAAACCATTTGCTTGTGGGTGGTATGGAGTGGTATTCATTTTTCTTATCTGCAGCAATTTGCATAACTGTTCCATTAAGGCTGACATAAAGTTTGTACCCTGATCAGACAGTAATTCAGTTGGGAACCCAACCCTACTAAATGTATCTATTAACGCAGTAGCAACACTTTCACTTTCTATGGACAAGTGGTATGGCTTCGGGATATTTTGTGGCGTAATCACATATTACTAAAATGTACTTATGACCTCTCTTGGTTCTATTCAGAGGTCCAACTATATCAATTGCAACACGTTTGAATGGTTCATCCATCGGCTGAATCGGAATGAGTGGAGCTTTAGGTACTCTACCTTTAGGTATACACTTCTGACAGTTTTCACATGACTTACAAAACTTTGCAACATCAGGAATAATTCCTGGCCAATAGAAATGGCTCAGAATCCTTTCCCTAGTTTTCTTGTTCCCAAGGTGACCCCCAAATGGCCTGTCATGAGCAGTGTGCATAATCTGATATCTATATTTCTTGGGAGCCACAATTTGGTTTACAATTTCACCATTTGACATTACATATTGTCTATATAGCACATCGTTTTTCATGAAGAAGTGTGTTTCTTCTTTGTCATCTACACTGACATTGGCTAATTCTCTTACCTTGTCAAGTGTCTTGTCATCTCTCTGTTCCTGTTATAAGGCATCTCTACCTTCTGAGTTGTAAAGTTTATAAGCAATACCAGCCTGATCTGGATGAGTTTGCCTTTCTTTTAAAAAACTTCTTTCTACTATTAACTCTTGTTTTTCCTGCTGCTCTGACGATTTTTTCATCGCTCTTGTTTCTACCCCACCTACTACTATGTCTGACTTTATGTTATCAAGTGAAGCCCCTACTTGGATACATTCTTCATCAGTATTTATGACTTCCTTACTTTCTGGACTCTCTCCTTTATCAGTTTGCTTATCATTTTCACTTGCCTTTAAGAATGCTGAGACCCCACTATAACATCTGCAAATGGACATTCCATAGTCAATGCCACAACCTTACCTGATAAATAAGGTGACGAAATATCAACCTCAACCTCATGGCATAAACACTCTGACCCATTTGCAAGTTTTATTATTCTCTCTGCTTTTGACTATGTGATTATTTTCAGCGAACTGTTTTGAAATACAAACTGTAGTACAACCTGTGTCCCTCAGTACACAAGCTTCTACACCATTAACGTATCCTTTCACAATTTTAAGTCCATTATCAAGTTCTTGAACTTCTTCAGATTTTACTTCTGGCATTAATGGTACTCTTACCTTATAGCTATTGATCTCTGTTTTCTTAGGAGACAGCAAAAGTGCTGTTGTATGAGTGAAAGGGTTTTCTTCATCATTAGGTTTTGCTGGCTTACTTTTGCCTTCTTTTAATTTTTTTTCAGTACAATTTGATATCAAGTGATCAGTGCTTCCACAGTAAAAACACCTTCTAACTCCATCTTGTTTCTGATTTGCATTAGTATTTGGGTGAAACTTTGTTAAACTACTGGCATACGTACCTGTTGAACTTGTACCAGTGTTAAAATCTCTTGTCTGCTGTTGGCTTGGCCCTGACTGTTTATGTGCTAACTGGTATGTTTCTGCTAGGTCTACTAACTCTTTAGAAGTGTGAGGACTTCTTTCCTTAAGCCATATTTGTAAATCATGTGGGGCAGTAAACATGAGCTGTTCACGCAAAAATAAGTCATATAATTTGTCATAGTTGCTTTCTGCTTTTTCAGACTGCACCCAATGCTTGAGATAATTTTCTACACGTATAGCATATTCTTTGTAAGTTTCAGAACGGTCCTGTCTGGCATATATAAATTTGTCACGGTATGCTAACGCGTTTAGCCCATAACGCTCTAATACGGCCTGCTTTACCAACTCGTAATCGTTACTAGAACTTACAGCCATACGTGAATAAGCTTCAAGAGCTTTACCAGAAAGCTGAGGCACAAGTCTGATTGCCCATTCAGTTTTCTCCCATCCATACGATTTGGCTAACTTTTCAAATGAAGTCCAAAAAACTTCAATACCATTACCCTCTGAAAATTTTGGAAGAACCACTTTTGGTTTTATTTTGGATTTGTCTTTAGCACTTGTTGTGTTCAGTTCTATTTCTTTTTCTTTTATTTCTAACTCTCTCATCTTAATATATCTCTCAACCTTTGCTTTCTCTATCTCCATTTCTTTCTCAACCCTAGCTTTCTCTAACTCCCTCTCTGCCTTTCTAGCATCTCTCTCAGCTGCTTTCTCTTGAGACTCATTTATCTCTTTTAACAATTTCATACACTCAGTCGCATCCCCGCCTTTTTCAATTAATTTCATTATCCACTCAGGTTCTGCCATTTTGCTTTCAAATAACCAATGTCAAAAGTAAACAGTTTCTATTTAAATACAGTCACACTCAAAAGTTATGTCCTAATTTGACACATCAAATCACTGTTAACATGAACATCAGACGAAACACACTTATCAGTACCATATATCTTTGCACCACAAAACTATTTCAAGAGTTTCTTTCTTGTGTTCAAAAATCTCTATGTCGATATATCAATCACAGCATTCAGTCGTATAAGCCATCTGCGTTGACCGATGCTACCATTGTGGAGACTATTGTATCAGTCTAGTTTTTTTTGACACGCAGTTTATCTTCTATATGACTAGTGCTTTTTCCGATATACGACAATGAAGACCCTCTGAACAGTTTTCTGGGAATTTAATTTGTCAGGTAGAAAGACATGTTATATAATGTGATATTCATAAATAGTTCAGTATACACAGCTTATATACTACTGACACATTCGGCTATCAGTTCTAGGCTTGATCACCAGGTTTGCAGTCTCTACTCATCAAAAAGGCGGGGACTCAACCTAGAATCAACAAAAAAATATAACTAAGCTACCACTCTGACTGAACACTTCCACACATTTTCAAAATCAATTAATGTTCAAAAGCACTCATGATAACTGGTACTTATATTAACTGACGTAATTTATTCACACCACATTATTAACTACTAACAGTCTCAATATTTTGCACATATTTAAATAAATGAGTATTAATCTGGATACTTCAAATTGATACAAAGAAAGATTCCATATCATAGAAGCAGACACACAATACTAATGCACTAAATTGTATCATTGCAAATTTGACATTAGTAAACACAGCAATACAATATATAGTAGCTTACCATACTAGATATCCCAAACACACATATAGTCTTATTGGGAAACAAAGTTCTAGTCCATTATTTCACTGTTTCACCAAATACTTTAAATGAACTAATACACTGTCCTTGTATACAACAAATGTCTGTTTCCACTGAAAAGCTCACAAAAATGACCACTGACCAAAAAGATTAACTGTTCTTTTATCCAGTTTGTTCACACAGTATAACAAGTAAATCATACCTGTAAATTTGTCTCACTACACTATTTTCAGATAATCCAGGTAATTCTATGGTAATAGCAGTGTGTCACATAATCTCACTAAACTGTTTCTAATAACAAGGTAATTATGGTGACAACAGATTGTCACAGTGAAGAATTCGTTGATAATTTCTGACGTGTAAATATTCGTCACACGTGTGACCTGGACCAATCAATTTACACGCTGTGTCTAAAAAAATGTAATAATCTTTGTGATTCAGTCTGCTCAAGGCAAAGAAACAGGGCTCTGTAAATTAACATAGAATTGTGTTATTACATTGTATTTGCATATTTTCCCTTTTTAAAGATATATATAAAGTGTTTGTGAAGGGTTTATTAGTTTATATAAAAAATATCTGCATTAATATCCATTGAAATTATCACGCTTAGTGATAGTTTACTCAGGCCAAAAAGTACATTTTCTGTGCACAGATAGACAAATGACAGTATTGTTTTTTTTCTATTACACTGAAACAGTTTGCTAATTCAAGTATGATGATGCGAAATTAACAATATGGCTCTTGCGTTCTGTATGTCGTCCAATGTTGATTAACTATTGTATGACATTACATGAGATACTTTGTATGTTTTTAGTTACAGATCGGCCACAAACATATCTACTGTTTACCATTTTAAAGGACCATAACTCCACAAGTAATCATTCCCGTGTTACTTTTCTTGCTCTCTGTGTTCCTTCTCAAGTCGGTTGATATTTTCACAGGGGCTTGAAATTATGATTTTTTTTTTATAATTCTGTGTGTTGTTAAAATTTTCATTTTTTTAAATGACATTTTGTCAAAATAACTGCATGGAATTCAAGAGAAGGTCCCTAAGCATCACAAAAATTATTAAATATTCAATAAATCAAGCATCTAGAAATATTTTTATGAAGTTTCATGAGTGTTTCTTCATAATGTTTAGTGCTTTTCTTCATATTTTTGGTGTGACAGAGCGGATACGTTTTTGTGACACTGAGAAGACCCAGTTCAAAATGACATGGTTCCCAGGGACATGATTCATATATACAACAAAGGGAGACCTCTCAAAAGGTTTATCAAACTTTGAAAAAAAAAAAGCCGGTCGCGGTAGCGAGGCCGTCTACAATTACTTGTTGCCGGGAGTCCCTAGATCGACCCGTCCGGCACATTCTTTCGTGAAGATTTGGTCATGAAAATATTGCTACGACCAATCATCCTCTTCCGCTGAATCCAGTAGAGCAGTTGTCAGCTGAGGGAGAAAGAATTTTCACTAAGTACTGGTTAACTGCTTCCGGGAGGCTTGTCCAGGAACAGTGTGGTTAGGTCAACTGACCGTCAATAACCTTAGCTGTTGATCGTAGACGTCAAACACTAAATCAAACAAACAAAGCCAAACAAAGCCAAACAAAAAAAAAAAAAAAAAAAAAAAAAAAAAAAAAAAAAAAATGCGCGGAATAACTCCGTAACCACTCAGAAGAATCAGTGCATTTGTTTTTCGTTGCACTGATTGAAGAATATACCAACTCTTGCTAAGACTTGCTTTTATAGTTACACAGGCTGGCGGGTCTAGTCGGAAACACCATGGAAAGGTTTTCTCGCGACTCGGCTCATCTTAAGCATTCTAACTCTTGTCCCAGATGTTCCAACAGTAAAACATTGGAATTTCCTTCCATGTTTATAAAATTATGGTATGCGTGTGAAGAATTGGAATCGAATGCAAAATGCAGCAGCTTTAGTGGGTATTTTATCGATGTGAGGAATATGCATGATTGCTACATGAAATTTGACTACGTGCGTATTTCTCTCACACGTGAGAAATATTGATATGAAATCCGTGACGTATTGGTACCAATTCTTCACGCGATGTGAGGAATTAGTACCAATTCTTCACGGCGTGAAATTTATGAAGTGTGAAATTTATGGTTTAACACAGCTCCAGATGAGACGGCTCGTAACGAGCCGACTCATCAGAATCTACTTTGCAATTACGTTTTTTTATTTTTTTTTTTTTTGATTTTTCGATGGCACCCTCACTCTCTCTGGTTCTAGTATCAAGTTTGCGGGGATAGGTGGGAGGGAAGGGGAGAAAACCTGCTTCATACAACAGAGTGAAAAAGACTAGATTTTCGCAAAAATGGCCCGTTCAAATCGGTTAATCTATTTTACTATTTTGTCCGTTATTATAATGTAAATACGAGAATAAGCTCAGAAAATGTACATTTGATGTACTACCGTACTGTCGTCGTTGAGAACACTCAGGTACAATATTTTGATAACCTTATAAGTAATTGTACGCGAGTGTTCTCAATGATGTCGATTTTGATTGATTGTGTTGGGGTTTAACGACACGTCAACATTTGTGGGACATTTTGTGTCGTCTCCCAGAGAAAGGGAGAAGAGAGATAGAAGAGATAGTAGAGGAGATGAAAGAGATGGGACAGGCGAGAAATGAAAATGAATGACATTAAAGAAACAGAAGAAATAAAAACACAGCTCCAGATGAGACGGCCCTCTACCCTTACCTGCTTCAAGGACAGCCCCGGTGACGCAAGTAACACGACACCTTTGCCTCACCCAATCAACCCCAACGATGCCGACAATACAGTTATGCATCAACTTTGCCAACATAAATACCTGGTTGAAATCTTGCTACTTACGCTGAACCTTTCCTGGTTTTTGTCAGAACAAGAAAATGGTAAACGACAGCACAATTACCAATTTGAGTGGGCCCTTTTCGCAACAATCTCTGGTCATTTCCACTGTTTCGCATGGCGTAGGTTCCCCCTACGTCCCCTCCCCCCCCACACACATACACACACACACATACATACCGCACCCCTTGAGTATAAAACACTTTGTAGCTTTTGTTTTGTTGAATAGCAAAATATTTGCTTATAGTTATGCACGCCTGGTAATTTCTTAAGGGGTAGCCGCTGGTTATGCACTCAAAATCCTTACGTGAACTTCCAGCAATGACTTACGAGACATCCAAATGTCAACAAACGGATAAATTCTCCTGATTTATTGATTTTTAGTAAATTTTATATACATGTTATGAAAAACCGCACAATGCTATTCCCAACAACTTTCATTCTGCGTCGGTAAAGATAGGTGTATGCTTGAAAACACAAGCGGCTAATTTTTATTTCAGTTTCACCCGGAGAAGGGTTGTCTTGTCCAATATTCCTGTTTTGACTTTTTTTACCAGTGCAAAATGAAAGTATTTTCAGCTATCTGGGCTATGAAATACTTATTTAACACATCAAAGAAGACGTACTGAAACCTACGTCCACTTTGAAATACATAAGATGCTTAATTTCCCCAAGCATTTATTCCGGGGACTGAAATATTTGTGCTGAATATGACTTACGAGGCCGACTACCACTTACGCGGGGCATTAACCCTTACAGAGACAAGAAAGCCTATACATCACAATGCGATTTTTTACGGCAGTGTAACGAAACTTTTATATGATTTTGCTCAATGGAGAGCTTCAAATATATGCAAACGTGGCATATCAAAATCCTGTTGATGCATGCTATCTCATTTGCAAAATCTTTCATGGTGTTTGATTGTTTATACGTAAATGGAATATTTTGAAACTGGTTTGGTCTAAAATCTGCATGTTTAAAATGCGAGGCATTCTGATAAAGACTAATGTTCCCATAAGGGAAAATCAGGCCTTGTAATCAGACACTTGACAGTTAGCTTTCTTGTCTCTGTAAGGGTTTATGCCCCCGTAAGGGGTAGTCGGCCTCGTAAGTCATATTCGGCACATATATTTCTGTCCCCGGAACAAATGCTTGGGTAATTTAGCATCTTATGTATTTCAACGTAGACGTCTTATTTGATATGTTAAATACGTATTTCATAGTCCAGATAGCTGAAAATACCTTCATATTGCACTGGAAAAGAAGTCAAAACAGGAGTATCGGAATACCCATCTCCGGGTGAAACTGAAATAAAAAATAGCCGCTTGTTGTTCCAAGCATACACCTATCTTTTCTGACGTAGAAATGAAAGTTGATGGGAATAACATTGTCCGATTTTTCAAAATATGTCTATGAAATTGACGAAAAATCAATAAATCAGGAGAACTTACCCGTTTGTTGACATTTGGATGTCTCGTAAGTCATGGCCGATAGTTTGCGTAAAGATTTTGAGCTCATAACCAGCGGCTACACCTTACGAGATTACCAGGTGTGTTATGTGATGTTTACATTATTTGATTAAATTCTGACATGATGATGACGTCAAAGCAATAAAGTTGTGTGAATTACCTCTATCATTCAAACGGCTGTAGAATTAAAAATAGGAGAGATATCGCAAAACGGTTTTCAATTATGGACTAAGAATTGGAAGGGAAATAAGATTTTACAAAAAACTAAATATCGAAAAATTTGTCATTAAGCCCGGTTTTCCTGGAGCGGTGCCCTTATATATACATACATGTATATATATATATATATACATATATATATATATATATATATATATATATATATATATATATATATATATATATATATATATATATCATTGAATTGTTCACCTGAGGCCTTTCGGCTTTTGCCTTCTTCAGAGGTTTTCTATTTACAAAAAGAAAGGAAAAAAAAAAAAAAAAAAAAAAAAAAAAAAAAAAAAAAAAAATACAAATAAAAGTTACATGAGCTGAAATAGTTGGAAATGAGATTATACCCTTTTCGGGTCCATGTTATCTAGCCTGCTGCGACTTGAGAACTGAGAGTTTTTGGATATATGTGAAATGTAAACATTACGTGATAAACGCAACGTGCAAAAAAATAAAAAAGCTTATCTTTCCTGTCAACACCACTGCGCCTATATACGCAACGGATACAATGCGCCATAAACCTTACACCGAAAATGATATTCGCCAAACCGAGTGTTTCTCACCAATACTTAAGGCAAATGGGCCCAACTTACGCTGTGATTCCGGAAAATCACATGAACAAAACGTTCCACATAAGCTATCGTATGCTCTGACTAAGGAATGATGATTCCCTCTACTGGTCGCCCTTGTTGATACCAGAGGACTCAATGATGGGCCAGTGTTTGTTGACTATATCCCTCACTTTTGGTAAGTGGGAAACAAGAGCTGTCTATTAAGACTAGTGCCTATTCTGAAAAGAATAATCAAACAAGAGGCCCAATGGGCCACAACGCTCACCTGAGTTAACTGCTGTAAGGTCATCATTCCCTATTAGTCCGTCAAGTTTCAAGGCAATGGCTTAAACAGTTTTTGAGATATCTTGCTTACAAGGTTAAAATGCTGAATTTTTCAAAAGGCCATAAGTAAAACCAGTTTAAACCCCAGGGGCTTGATCAGCAGATTTTTTTTAAGGTTTTCCCATTATAAGTCTATGGGAGCTAATGACCTCCGGGGCATGGCCAATTTTGACCCCAGTGGCTTCATTGACAGGATTTATGTAGGGGACTACTAAACATTGCTACAAACTAAATATTTAAGCTGTGGGCCTGATAGTTTCAGAGAAAAGATTCTTTTAATTTCTTTTCCACTAAAAGTCCATGGGAGCTAATGACCCCCTGAGAAGTGGCCAATTTGGACCCCAGGGGAATGGTTGGAAGAATTAATGTAGAAGACTACCAAACATTGCTACATACTAAATCTGTTAGCTCTGAGCCTCATGGTTTCAGAGAAGAAGATTTTTGAAGGTTCTTTAGCTACACAGTTCTATATAAACTTATGACCCCTGGGGTGTGACCAGTTTGAACCACAGGGGCTTGGTTGGCAGGATTTAAGTAGGGGACCACTACTCACTGCTACATACTAAATATATAAGCTGTGGGCCTTATGGTTTCAGAGAAGAAGATTTTTTAAGTTTTTTCCATTATAAGTCTATGGGAGCTAATGACCCCCGGGGTGGCCAGTTTAGACCCCAGGGGCTTGATTGGCAGGATTTATGTAGGGGACCAATAAACATTGCTACACACTAAATATATAAACTGTAGGTCTCATGGTTTCAGAGAAGAAGATTTTTATGTTTTTTTCATTATAAGTCTATGGGAGCTAAAGACCCCCGTGGCATTGCTTGTTTGGACCCAAGGGACTTTATTGGCAGGATTTATGTAGGAGACCACTAAACACTGCTACATACGTTATCTATTAGCTCTCTGCTTTATGATTTCAGAGAAGAAGATTTTTGAAGGTTCTTTAGCTATATAGCTCTATATATACATATGACCTCTTGGGGTGTGAACAGTTTGGAACCCAGGGGCTTGATTGGCAGGATTTATGTAGGGAACCACAACACATTGCTACATTCTCAATATATAAGCTGTGGGCCTCATGTTTCAGAGAAGAAGACTTTTTAAGGTTTTCCCATTATAAGTCTATGGGAGCTAATGAACCCAGGGGCGTGGCCAGTTTGGACCCCAGGGGCTTGATTGGCAGGATTTATGTAGTGGACCACTACACATTGCTACATACTAAATATATAAGCTGTGGGCCTCAGGGTTTCAGAGAAGAAGATTTTTCTTAAGTTTTTCCCATTATAAGTCTATGGGAGCTAATAACCCTCGGGGTGTGGCCAGTTTGGACCCCACGGGCATGGTTGGCAGGATTTATGTAGGAGACCACTTAACATCACTTCGTATTTAATCTATTAGCTCTCAGTCTCATGGTTTCAGAGAAGAAGATTTTCGAAGGTTCTTTAGCTATTATAGCTCTATTTAAACTTATGACCCCTGGGGCGTGGCCAAATTGGACCACAGGGACTTGATTGGCAGGATTTATATAGGGGACCACTACACATTGCTACATACCTAATATATAAACTCTCGGCCTCATGGTTTCAGAGAAGAAGATTTTTTATTTGTTTTCCCATTATAATGGGAACTAATGACCCCCAGAGCGTGGCCAGTTTGGGCCCCAGGTGCTTGACTGGCAAGATTTATGTAGGGGACCACTAAACATTGCTACATACTAAATATATAAGCTATGGGCCTCATGGTTTTAGAGAAGAAGATGTTTTAAGTTTTTCCCATTATAAGTCTATGGGAGCTAATGACCCCCGGGGTGGCCAGTTTAGACCCCAGGGACTTGATTGGCAGGATTCATGTAGGGGACCACTAAACATTGCTACATACTAAATATATAAGCTGTGGGCCTCATGGTTTCAGAGAAGTAGATTTTTTTTTAAGTTTTCCGATTATAAGTCTATGGGAGCTAATGACCCCCGGGGCGTCGCCAGCTTTGACCCCAGGGCAGGATTTATGTAAGGAACCACTAAACATTGCTGTGTACTAAATATATAAGCTGTGGGCCTCATGGTTTCAGAGAAGAAGATTTTTTCCCCATTGTCAGTCTATGGGAGCTAATGACCCCCGGGGCGTGGCCAGTTTAGGCCCCAATGGGCTTGATTGGCAGGATATTTGTAAGCTGTGGGCCTCATGGTTTCAGAGAAGAAGACTTTTTACGTTTTTCCCATTATAAATCTATGGGAGCTAATGACCCCCGGGGCGTGGCCAGTTTGGGCCCCGGGGGCTTGATTGGCAAGATTTAAGTAGGGGACCGCTGAACATTGCTACATAATAAATATGTAAGCTGTGGGCCTCATGGTTTCAGAGAAGAAGATTTTTTTAGTTTTTCCCATTATAAGTCTCTGGGAGTTCACGACCCCCTGGGGCGTGTCCAATTTGGATCTCAGGGGCTTGATTGGCAGGATTTATGTAGGGGACCACTAAACATTGCTACATACAAAATATATAAGCTGTGGGCCAGATGGTTTCGGAGAAGAAGATTTTTTAAGTTTTTCCCATTATAAGTCTATGAGAGCTATATATGGGCATGGCGGCCATCTTGATTTACGGACGATGACCATTTGTACATATTTTCAATCCCCCTTTAACACAAGGCTCCACATAAAGTTTGAAGAAATTTGGCCCAGGGTTTCAGAGGAGAAGTCATTCAAAGGTGTGAACGGACGGACGGACAGACGGACGGACAGACAGACGGACAGACGGACGACTGACGATGGACGGAGTGATCACAATAGCTAATCCTGAGCCTTTGGCTCAGGTGAGCTAAAAGCTAGTGAGACAACTTTCTGTCTGAAAAGGGTGTCTCCCTGCGTCAGTATCTTTTAGGTATTACTTGTAGGTTGATCTCCGAATAGAAACCTACTTATGGCATATGCGACCAATGTAGACTTAGACCCACCTGCGCATCTGTGCAGTCTGAGCTGAGTCTATTCTTGTCAGTGAAAAATTGTATGAGCCTTAAAGATTCTATAAGCAAACAGCGTATAGCCTGATCAGACCGTGCAGATGCTCATGCTGATTTGTGTCTTCGCATGGAGCCCATTTCAAAGTTTTATTTGAAGAGGCGCTATTACTCATTTGATCCGCAAAGTAAATAAACTAGCCTTCTGCGCAGTCTGATCGGAGTCTTCGTTGTCCTCATTATGAAGCTTTGCACCCTTGGCTTTCCAAAATACGGACAGTGAAGACATTACGAAAAAATGCCTATTCAAAGATACTGAAAATTTTACCACCAAAAAAGAAGTTTCAGAAAAAATTCTGATATTTTCACACTTCTGCTCGAAGCATTTATTGTGGGTACTCGTAAGAACCGCCTGGGCAAGGTGGTTCTAACGAGTACCCACAATCTGTGTTTTGAGCAGAAATAAGAAAAATAATGTATACCCCTGAAAACTCCAGCTTTACGATATAAAAGTTTGGTTTAAGGTCATATAGGCACGTTTTCGTGATGATACGAATCAGCGCAAATGCGCAGGCTGATCGGAATCTTTGCTGGGCGCACATATTGGAAGTTACGTTTACTGTCATTGCGGCTTATTGTATTATGTTTGATGAAGGTACTCCATCACCTGGATAACACAGAGAATGGCGGAAAATTTCCGATGGTGGAAGCAACGTTCCGCGAAGTAAGGAGAGTACTTCGTCCGAACGGTACCATGATCATTGCCACGTCTCTACCTACACAGATCAAGGAAGCGCTCTGGTTCTGCCAGCTTAACGATGACTTACGTGAAAGATACGGCAATCGATTTCCCACCCTAGAACAGTATCTGGTCATGGTTGAGAAAGCTGGGTTTAAGTGTGTAACAAAACTCTCTGTGCTCGGTAATGAATTGTATGAAAATTACTTTGATCCCGAGGGTCCTCTAAAAGAGGAATGGAGAAAGACTGATTCAATGTTTGGACTAGCAACAGAGAAAGAATTAGAAAGTATTAAACAGTTTGTGCGCGAGATGAATGAAAACGGTAAAATGGTACAGTATATAAAGGAGCGTGACAGATCTTCCGAGATAGGTTTGATTCTTTTGTTAGTATGCATCGCTTTGTGACTGTTTCTAAATAAACAAGATGCCTAATTATTGCCATAACATACATTCCGGTCCGGTATATGGCTCCTGTCCAACCTAAAACAGATAAAAGAATAAAGTATGGAGTAAAAGGTCCCGAGTCAGTGTCTGATTAATTCCATGTTTACTATTTTAAAAATAAATAGAAAATATTGAACAAAGAGTGAAAAGTCTCGAGTCAGTGTTTGACTCTCTCCATGTGTACTTCTGAATACAATAAAATAATACGGAAGATGCGCACGAAGAGCCGCAGTCAATGAACCCTTGTCATGCTGAATGAATTAAGATACCTCCCCCACTTCTAATTTTCAGCCAATCAGATCACTTGATCCATGTTATTGATACAAATTCACATTCTTAATGACAAACTTTAGAATCCAACTGATCTGGATCTACACTGTTTGCAGAAGCAGGTTATATTCGAGATCAACAGGACCAGGATTTACATAGCCTACCAGTGACACTAAGAGGAAGAGTAAACAATGCAATAAAAAGCGAAACAAACAGCCCTTTCTTACCCAATGAAATCACAAATCAGCATCCGAAAAAAAAAAAAAAAAAAAAAAAAAAAAAAGGTAAGAGAAAAGTCCGGGGAATGCCAGAATCACAAACCGCAGCCCTTCCCAGACACCAAAAGGAAGAGGAAACCGACAAAACCAAACAAGCACAAATCGAACAAACGTATGAAAAGCACTAAGATTAGCTCTCTCTTCCCCAAGCGAGGTAATCGCAATGCTAAAAGGACTGAAAAACACAAGAACAAAATAACACAAGGTAAGACATAAAACAAATCGCCTCGTAGAATAAACCACAAAGCAACAAAGAGTATTACTAACACCGGGACCACCGCCTTAGAACGGCCAGTACAGTAAACCACTTGGGGGAGGGGTTGGGTGGGGGGGGGGGGGGGATGGGAGGCGGCGGTGGGTAAAGAGTTAAAGCACTTTTACAGCTTGCCAACTTCACCCTGGGTCTCGGTGCAACTCTTAATACAGAAATACATAAAAAATTCGGTACGCATAAAGGCTCCCAACGACGTACGAAAAAAAAAAAAAAAAAAAAAAAAAAAGAGTTAGAGTTAGGTTTATTAATATATCTAACGATATGATCTCTACTAATTCTAAAAGGGGGTAGTAAATAAAGGGGGTATCCAGGCCTCCCTGCCAAATCTATTTATTTTGTTTGCAGATGAACAGACTAACATGTATACTTTATCATGGCAGAAACATTTTTTATACAAAATTGCAAGTTTGAAAGATTTAATCCATTTTCCAAACATTAAGATAATTTTTGTTATTATTTGGCCTTAATCTTTGCAATTTTTTTTCTGTACATCATTGCAGACAGGCTTCTGTCCAGTTTATTGCAAATTTCGACACACATGAAAGAAACAAGAAAATGTTAACAAATTAGCCATCCGTACAAGGTTGAATTACCCTACTTCTAGCTCGAAAACGACCCTGCCTCTGCGCGACCAAAGGTATGCCATAATAAAGTGCACATGTTAGGCTGGGCCAAAATACCTCCTTATTGACATACCCATCCCCCCCCATTTATAACAAACTTTGATTTGGTATTTTTGGATGCATCTAGTCCAGTAGGTGATTGAAATAATCAAAAGAAAATTTTAGCTGCTAAGCAGGGGTACCGGTATCATTAACTACGTAAAACAAATTCTAAGTATTATTGCCGGCATTCTGCAATAATGTCCAGAAATAACGCTGGTTAGTACACTTCTGCAAGAGGATCTGTCGGAACTTGAATGTTATGGCAACTAACTCTATAAATTCAGGAGGATTGTTGGCAAAACCTTATTTTCGGAACAACTGAACAAATTTGTCACTCGCTAAAAAAGACATGCATGGTTGTTAACCCTATTATGGCTGATAACGCTGCTTCCCTCTTTAACTGTACAGTGGTGAGTCGATCCTCAGACTAAATGACGACTACCTCCTCAGTCTATGTCAGAAGATTGACTATCAATGTCTCTAGTCGGTCCCATCGTGATCCTGTTTGTGGTTTCGTGTGTTTAGGCTTCAGATCACTATTCAGTTCTTTGCTTTGCTTCATAACAGTGTTTTGTGATTATATGTATTTTTCATTAATTTAATGATAAGCTAGAGGATCCGTATGCGGAAGTAACATATGCTTGTAATTTGGAGCTGCATCAGCTTTAGGGGTGAGGTTTTTCGTGAGTAAATCTTGTTAAAGCCTCATCCAAAGGAGTTATTCTACAGACATTTCCAAGGCAATTCCTCTATTGCAGTTCTTCTTTTCTTGGTTTCATATGTGAGGTTTGTTTTGACATTGTTTGTTGCTCTTCTCTCCTCCTTTTGATGCTTTGGTTAGGTTGTCATCACGAAAACATTCCTATATAATTTTGACCCCCTAAACCCAACTTTTATATAGTAAAACTGGAGTTTACGAAGTATACATTATTTTTCACATTTCTGCTCAAAAACATAGATTGTGGCTACTCCTATGCTGACCGAACATGGATTTTTTTTTATTTGGAACTGCACCAAAATTAAGGGCGAAGTTTCGAGTAAAATTAATTTGAGCCCCCTATTATCTTTCTTAATGGCCGTTCCAATGCAGTTACTCTTTTGCAGTTATTCTTTGTTTGTGCGTCTGTGATTTCATATGTGGTGTTTGTGGTGTCCTTGTTCGTTCCTCATCTCTCCTTATTTTTCGTGCCTTGGAAGGGTTGTACTTAGCGATCGTGGTATTTTTTATCTTCACTGATATTTTTAGTAGACGGCGATATTTGACTGTGTCACATACTAAACTTCTACACTAAATAACTCCGTCTATTTTTTCGAATATAAGCCGTGTGGGTGGGGGGAGAGGAGGACGTAGGAGAGTCATGGAATTCGGTGCTCCGTAGTTGGCGGTGCGTAGTACCGCACCCTCTGACAGTATGCACTCTATGTCCGTACTCCTACAGTTTTATGCTCTTATCATGGTCTGAACATGTACATGTCATTTGGATATAATCCTCAGTTAATTTTATCTCTTTTTCCGCGTTTTGACCTTAGTCATTTTTTTCAAGCCCAGATATTATTAAAGTGCATAGATAGTGGGTACGTTGTATCCAAATATATTCTACAGTTTTATGCCGATCTTTTGGAAACTGCACAGGTGTTTTTGACATGATCTAAAAATGTGCATGTGATTTCCTCAGATCAATGTTTATTACTGTATCCGCGCTTTGAATTCATTTTTTTTTCAGACTTAGATATTATCAAAGTGTATAGGTAGTGGGTACCTTGTGTCAGCATCCTCCTAGAGTTTTATGCCGATCTTTTTGAAACTGTACAAAAATACTGTCGTGGTCTGAAGATGTGCATGTGATTTGGATATAATCTTCGGGGTATTTATGCTTTTCATTCTGAGCTCCGTGTCTCCGTCCGTCTATCATACTTCCGCCCGTAATTCATTTCCGGACGATACATTGTGTAAATGTCAATGGATTTTCACCAAATTTTGTATGTGCATTGTGCATTGATATTGTAAATATCTAGTTTGGGATTGCTGATAAGCGTATTTAGTCAATTCTGACAGCGTTGTTTTGCCCGCTACACATCCTTCATTTCATTTCCGGATGAAAAAGTGAGCAGGTATTAATGAATTAGCGCTAAACTTGGTATGTGCATTATGCTGAGAAGATCTGGATTGAGATTGCTAAAGAGCGATTTTCGTCATTTTTGACATAGTTGTTTGCCCGCCACACGTCCGTATTTTCGTTTTCGGAGATGAGGTGTACATATCAGTCGGTTTTCACCAAACATGGTATGTACATTAATGGATGTGGACATCTGGTTTGGGATTGCAAATGCACAACTTTCGTCAGTTTTTAACAGAGCTATCTGCCAGCCACGATAGTGCAGATGCAGAATAGAATATATGAAACTCACATGTAGACAAACTTGAAGCTAGGAAGTATATATATTTGACTTTATTTAAAATATCTTTAGATTGTATACTTGACAAACGAGTTCACATCACAATATTTCATTACATGTTTTAATGGCAGTAAAATGGGAGGCTAATAATTGTAAGAGTTCAATCGTAATGCATCAATAAGAATTTGCAATGAAACCTGCTTTGTTGAGCTTCGGTAAACAATAGTACTTGGGAAACTTATTCTGGTTCACTTTAATACTAACATTGGAATAAGGCTCAGTGGCAATCTGAAGCTGTCATTCTTAACTGATTTCCAAATATAACGTTCACATGGTCGACGCCTGACTATCAATGACGTGATCGGGCTCACAGTAGTCCTGTTTGCGGTTTTCTCCCAGTACATCATCATAGTGCAGGTTATATTCTATTTCCTTTTGGATCATTGAGCCCATGCTGGTTATTTTGAATATCGAATAACGCTTAAGCCGGCGCTAGTGGGGGTGCGGGGTGGGGGGGGGGGGGGGGGGCGTATGCAGCCTCGCAAACTACACTGTTGCATATGAAGAAACTCAATCAAACCGAGTATCCAATTTTAGTGATTTTGTGTGATCATTGTTTCCAAAGGCAATCCTTTTTTACTTTAATTTCCTGTGTTCTGGCTTCAGATTGCCATTGGGCCCTTAGCTTTGTTTCATCACAGTGTTTGAGTTTATATGTGATGTTTAATAATAATAATAATAATAATAATAATAATAATAATAATAATAAAAGTAATGATAATAACAATAATAATAATAGCAATATCTTTATCTAAAGAGGATTTACATATTTAGTATAAGATACTAATCTACCATATGATCCTCTATAAAACATATAAAGACATGGCGTTAAATACATAAGTACAGAAACATAAAACATATCACACAAGTCTAGGAATATCATATGAAATTTCCGTGATAAGGGGGGTTTCCATAAGGCCTTTTTTCTGCCCCGTAACAAAAGTCTTTTTTTTTTTGCTGATACATTACTTATTGTGTCCCATTTACTAAAACAGTTTTGATTTTGCAACGTAAGCCCTAGTTTAGGAGTAACATGATTATGAAAGTGAGTTGGGTAACTCAGTATGAACCTTAGTTCCATATTTTAAACACCATTTCTCTTTACAAATATATCACATCTAGTTATACCTTCTTTTGTTTGTTAGACAAATGCCATAGGTAATACCCTATCTCACTAAAATTACATCTGCAGCCTCTTTTTTTATGAAAAGCTTTATTTTTTGTTAAATTTGCATCTTGTAATTCAATAAAATCTAGCCTTTATTTCGGAAGTAAGCGGTGAATTATTGCGAAACTTACCTGAATACAAGATGAAATGTTGCATCTGCAGCATCTCTTTATTGAAAATCTTCATTTTTTTGTTAATTTTGCATCTTGGAATTCAATAAAATCTAGCCTTTCCCTGGGACTGAATGGTGAATTATTTTGAAACTTACCTGAATACAACATTGGAATAGGGCAAAGAGATGACTAAGTTTTGGTGACTTGACCTTATTTTCAAGGTCACATGGGCTTTGTTGGATTGTCAAACAGGCAGGTGCCTATTGGGCTATTTTTATGTTACTTAACACAAGTCTTCATTTCCTCCTTATACCTATAATATTTTTAGCTCACCAGAGGAGGGAGTGCTCATTGTGAGCTATTGAGATCAGTCAATGTCCATCGTGCTTCGTCCGTTGTCTATCGTCCGTCGTGCAAAGTGATGTGTCGCCAATTTGCTATAAATGATAAGTTCTCCTAAACTCCTGGGACAGTTTCAATCAAACCACATGGATGTTGCCTAGGTAACTCTCTAACAAAAAAGTTAACATTGTTCCACATCAATGAACAAGATCGCCGCCAGAGCTAAAAATAGAAAAAAAACCTTTGAATGACAGCTCCTCCTATATCATTTGGCCAGTTTGAATCAAACTTGACAGGCATGTTGCCTATGTGTCTCACTACCAAAATAGGTAAAATTGTTCCGCATCAGTCACAAGATGGCCGCCAGAGCTAAAAATAGAAAAAGTCTTTAAATGACAGCTCCTCCTATATCAATGGACCAATTTGAATCAAACTTGACAGGCATGTTGCCAGTGTGTCTCTCTACCAAAATAGCTAAAATGATTTTGCTTTAATGGACAAGATGGCCACCAGAAATATAAACAGAAACATCTTTAAATGACAACTCTTAAACCCTTTGGCCAATTTCGATCAAACCAGACAAAAATGTTGCCTTGGTGACTCTCTATCAAAGTACATAAAATGATTCTGCTCCAATGAATAAGATGGCCGCAAAGCGCAAACCAGAAAATCTTTAAAAGGCAACAACTCTACACCCTTGGGCCAATTTCAATCAAACAGTTGATATCTTGACAAAGCTTCATAACGGTCATGTGAAATCAGACCATGAAACTTAGGTGAGTGATTTAGGGTTATATTAGCCTTCTAGTAGCATTTTAGTTTAACAACGTAAGTTACAGATCTGGAGAAACATAATCATAAAAGTGGGTGGGGTAATTCAGTAACACCCAAAGTATCATACAAAAAGTATGAACCTAAAACCTATAAACTGTGTGACACTGTCTCTTTAAAAAGTTGCCACATCTAGTTGTCATTTAAAGAGTTTTTTTTAGCTCTGGTGGCCATCTTGTTCATTGGAGCGGAGATGTTTTAGTTATTTTGGTAGAGAGTCACCTAGCTACATTCTTGTGCAGTTTGAGTAAGCAATATTCTTGCGAAGTTTGATTGAAATTAGCCAAAATGTTTAGGACGATTTGTAATGTAAATATGTTTTTCTTTTCTTTTTTTGTAGCTCTGGTGGCCATCTTGTTCACTGGAGCGGAACCGTTTTAGCTTCTTTAGTAGAGAGACACCTTGGCAGCATTCTTGTGACGTTTGATTAAATTGTCCCAATGCTATAGGAGGAGTTGTCATTTAAATTGTGTGTGTCTATTTTTAACTCTCGCAGCTGTCTTGTTCATTGGAGCAAAACTGTTTCAACTATTTTGGTAGAGAGACATCTGGGCAAGATGCCTGTAAAGTTTGATTGAAATTGGCTCAATGATAAAGGAGAAGTTGTCATTTATACATTTTTCTGCTTTTAGCTCTGGCAGCCATTTTGCTCACTGGAGCAAAACCATTTTAGCTATTTTAGTAGTGAGTCATCAAAGCAACATCCTTGTTAAGTTCGATTGAAATTGGCTCAATGGTGTCGGAGGAGTTATCATTTAAAGAGTTTTTCTTTCTATTTTTAGCTCTGGCAGCCATTATGTTCATTTGTGTGGAACAATACTACCTTATCTTCGTAGAATGTCATATTGGCGATATTCCTGTGAAGTTTGACTGGTTGGCCCAGGGGTGTAAGAGAATTTGTCATTTATGACAAATTGTTGATGCAGCACAATGCATGACGGACGAAGCACGACGGACATTGACCAATTACAATTTAGCTCACAATGAGCACTTCGTGCTTGGGAGAGCTAAAAAAGATATGATAAGCAATATATTAGGAGAAAATGCAGACTTTTGCTAAGTAGCATAAAAAATAGTCTTATAGGCACCTGCTCTTTTGACAATTCTACAGCCCATGTGACCTTGTAAATAAGGTCAAGATCACCAAAACTTAGTTATCTCTTTGCCCTATCCCAATGTTGTATTCAGGTAAGTTTCAAAATAATTCACCATTCAGTTCCAGGGAAAGGCTAGATTTTATTGAATTCCAAAATGCAAAATTAACAAAAATTGAAGCATTTGTCTAACAAACAGAGGAAGGTATACCTGGGTGTGATACATTTTAAAAGAGAAACAGTGTTTAAAATATGGTACCTCAGGTTCATACTGAATTACCCCATCCACTTTCATTATCATGTTACTCCAAAACTAGGGCGTACGTTGCAAAATCAATACTGTTTTAATAAATGAGACATTATAGGTAACATATCAGCAAAAAATGAAGACTTTTGTTACGGGGCAGGAAAAAGGCCTTATGGACACCCCACCCCTTTTGAGCCTATAAAATATATTTGTCAAACGATTTACATATAAAATGTCCGATTTGATTAAAATGTTTATAATTTTAAAATGTTATACCGGGTTTTAAGAACAATTTTAATTTATAATGTCAAATATGAATTCCTCCTGCCGCTTAAAGGAGTATGTTCAATTGAAGTAAAAGGTTAAGAATGTCTGCTTTGATAGAAACCAGGTGACATGCGGTTGCAACAATTAAGATGGTCAGTAGAGACCGGTTTGGAGATATTGGAGACGGATGTCAGCAAACTGTCAGACCTGCAGGGGTCCTAGCTAAGGTTTTGCTAGCACCCGCCTCCAGTTTTTCAGTTTGTTCACAGTTTCAAAGATGGTGTAGAGAACCCCTATACATTTATAATTTGGAGCTGCATAAAGGATGAGGTTTCGCGCGAATTGGTTAAAGTCCCCTAGTAGTTTTCCTAATGACCATTCCAAGGCGGTACCTATCTTGCAGCTCTTTGTTTTTTTTTTGTTTTTGTTTTTAATGTCTGCTTTTATTTATTTATTTTTTTTTATAATTTATTTTATTTTTCCACTAGCATGTCAAATATCATACAACATTCAATATTGTAATTCATATAAAGTGTGCTCTTTACTAATATCCATACATAAATGCTTTCATGCAATATATAATGGCAATATGTAAAGTTTAGCATTACATCCACAGAAGAGCAATAAGAATCATAATAAGCTGTTATGATAGGCGTCTGGAGAGTTATTTTGTTTAGTAACTGTATACCGGGATATTTTGTTTAGTAACTATACCGGGATCACTGAGCGCTTGAGTGAACACCATTGAGTATATATATATATATAGGATTTGGTGTAGCTTTCACGTGTGTATACGCAAAAGCGGCACATTTCAGGTAAGTTTATTATTATTATCTTTTAGAATGTATGTTAATTGCACTATCTTGAGGAAAATGTCCGGTTCGACTGGACTGCCTTGTGCAATCGGACCTAACATTTTCATCCCACAAAGCAAAAACAGGAATCACATATTACCCGAGCAAGGCTCGAACCGACATTGTGAGCGTACAGTTAAAATGGACGCCTCACATGTGACCCGAGAATGGTTCGAAACCACATTGTGAGTGTACAGTTGATATGGACTATACGTCCAATAAATTTAACCATTTTCCACAGTGTTTTATAAATATTGGATAACGATCAGTTTTAATCGCTATTATTTTTTCAGTATGTATAAAAAAGTGACTTCTTTTATCCATTCTGTTATACTTGGTCAATTACCATTTATACGGTATTTATAAATGTAATATCTAGTTAAGATCAATATGTAATTGATCGGTTTATTATTTTCAGTTACATTTGTTACACCTAGGATGGCTCGTTGCATGTCTATATTAAGTAAATAGTTATTTCTTTCGTATATCCACATTTCAATACGTTCCCAAAATTCCATTATTAGGGTACAATGACAAAATATGTGCTCAAACATTTCTGGGGGAACGTTTGCAAACGTTACATAAATTATCTTGTTTAATGTTACACTAAATAGAAAATCGTTTGTCGCTAAAATTCGATGAAGTAATCTATATTGAAACCAATGTAATTTAGTATTATTAGAACATTTTGCGGGGATATTGTACAGTTGTAACCAATTTGAATGAGTTGGTTCAAATATTTTGTTCCATTTAACTTGACTGCTTGGAATGATATTCTTTTTGTTAATTAGCTGATACATATCCCTTCTTCCTCGTTCATTTTTCAATAATACTTTTATTTTAAATGGTAGATAATTGTTTGTTAGTATGTTAGTATTTATTGCAATTCCTTTATTTCTGATAAACAGTTATACCGCTTGCAGCTCTTTGTTTATGCGCCTGTGGTTTCATATGTGACGTTTGTTCTGTCCTTATTTGTTCCTCATATGTCATCATTACGAAAACACACCTATTCAAATATATAGAAAAATTCACCTCCAAAAACTGAATTTTTTTAGATAAAAAACTATGATATTATTTATATTTCTGCTCAAAACATAGATTGGGATACTATGTTTTTGAGCAGAAATAAGAAAAATAATGTATACCCGTGTAAACCCCAGTTTTACTATATAAAAGTGAGGTTAAATGGGGTCAAAATTATAGAGGCATATTTTCGTGATGTGCTTTTGGTGCCTCGGTAGTGTTACGCTTCGTGAATATCTTCACTTATCTTCATTTATAGTTTTTGATACTCTTCTACAGGAAAGTCTATAAGACCCATGTATTATTAAGACAGTGTATAAATTCAGAAGAATTGTTGGTAATGTTATCTTTCGTAACAATTAAAAAGCGTGTCAGTCATTACAGAAGGATACAGCCTGCCATTTCTACCGATACGTTACGATATGAGTGTTAAGTAGCCAAAGGCATGCATGATTTGACCCATTTATGTTGTATAATTTTACTCCCCTTTTTAATTGTACGACGGTGAGTCGGAGCACAGACTGAACGGCATCTCAGAAGGTTTTGGCCTGACTATTAATGTCTGTGAACTGTCTCGTCGTTGTGCTGTTTCTGCTTTCCTTGTGTTCTGGCTTCAGTTTGCCATTGAGCCCTCTACTTGGTTCTACCGCTTTTTTTTTATTAGCTGTTGTGTTGTACAGTTATACACTGATGAAGAACAGAAAACTACGCAGATGGAACACCAGCGTATTTCTAATTTGGACGGTCATAAGAACTACGAACGTGGTTTTGATAAAGTAAAACTAGTTTAAGTCCGACCTCTCCCAGTAGTTTTATGCGGACTTAATATACATGTTTAACTGGCAAATAGGCATTCTTCAGTAAAAAAATTAGCATACAATACAAAACTAAAGGTGACGATTTCAAGGATATGATACAATCCCGGGTTGTCCCAATCCCAATAGCACCATAAGAAAAAGACATAAGGGGCAAACAATGACAAAATAAACTCCGTATATGAAACGGCCAATGCATGAATAAAGAAGAACTGCAACAGAGAAACTGTCTTGGAACTGCTTTGAGAAACGAAATAAACCAAGTTTACTCTCGCGAAACGTCGCCCTTACTTCTGATGCAGCCCTAAACATACGTTCGGTCCGATGAGACCTCTACCTCCTCAGTGAAACATCATTGTGACAAGGACAGTAAAGACGCATTTGAAATAAACAAAAACAATAATTTGAAGCATATTAAATTTTAGAAATTAGGACAAAAACTATGAGAACCTGGTGTACGTGCCTGTGTTCACAACCAAATGTATCAGACACTTGCGGAAACTCGGCTGAAGTACTCTTGCTTCCCGCATCCCATCACCAAAAAGTTTGAAAGATGCGATATTCTCTTATTCGCATCAAAGATACAGATACTACGGGAGCATGTGATCCGACAACCTTTTAAACGTAGAAAGATGTTCTCGCAAGAAAGTTACGTCGGTCATGTTGAATAAAAAGATAGAATTGACTACTACGAAATGATCCCTGTTGAATTTGAAACTGAGCTTTGCCGGCCTCGGTGGCTCAGTTGGATGCGCCGTCCGACTGGAGACCAGGAGGTCGCGGGTTCAACTCCCGCCGAGGTCGGCAACATTCTTTCGTGGAGATGATCATGAAATGTTTTCTACGGTCATTCTCTCCCTTCCGCTGATTCAAGAAGGGCAGTTGTCAGTTTCTGGCGAAAGAATATGCACAATACTGGTTAACCGCTTAGAGGACTAAGCCTGCCCAGTAAACGTGTGGTTAGCCTGGTAAACTGACCGCGCTCGACATGACCCCATTGGGTTGACCGGGCCGTAAAACCTCAACACAAACAAAAGAAACTGAGCTTTACGCTGAAATAATTTATGAGGACGTCAGTATCTCGTCGGATAGCTTGGGGGTGGTCGGGTGGTGCGAAGGTGCTGTGTATCTTACATCACTGGGGCGTCCAACTGATATTGGCTTACAGTTGGGCAAGGCCTGCTATCCTTGTAGTGGGTAAGGGTAGAGGGGGAATGTTTTTATTTCTTCTGTTTCTTCACTTTCATTCCTGTTCCTCTTTCTTCCCTGTCCCTCTCTTTCATCTCCTCTACTCTCTCTCTTCTATCTCTTTTCTCCCTTTCTCTGGGAGACGACACAAAATGACCCTCAAGGGTTGACGTGTCGTTAAACCCCAACACAATCAATCAATCGTCGGATAGCTACAAATGTGAATGATTGACTTTTCGCAGATGTTTGTATTGAAAGATACACTTGACCCCGGACTCAGTCAACACAGTTTCGATAAATACACAACACATAATATAGCATACAGTCTTTACACTCAAAGGCTGTAAGGTAATACACTCTCATATATACCGACAAATTAGGGAATTATATAGTTACAAGTACATTGGGTAAGTTCTTACTTTCAAATGCATGAAATGTCAGCAATATGTATTAAGATAAAACGGGCAAACAAGTATAGCTCGCCAAAACATTGATAAACAGCTGATCCAATATATATGTTTGTCATTAATAACGCAAACACAAACACATGTATAGTTACGAAAAACTGTGTTACTACAATATGTTTGTAATTTTGAACTGCATTAGAATTGAGTTTTCATGTGTGGCGTGTTTTTTTCTCTTCAATGTTCGTTCCTCATATCTTCTTTCGGCGCCTTGGGATGTCTGTAATTGTGGCACTACCTTGATATTTTAAAATAGAAAGCGAGTGACCTAGGAAAGTCAAAATCACGAAGCAACTTATCGATATACCGAAAGATGAAGAGACGAAGATCGAACAATGACAAGACACGACACATTTGCAATACAGGAAGAACGGTAAGACAGATATCGCCTTGGAATGGTTAGCATAATATCTGAGGACGGGGAGAGGATTGTATAGTTACTCGATCAAAATCTCACTCATAATTCTGATACTATCCCAAATTACAAACATCTCTTCGGTCCACGTTGGGTCTTTTTTCTCATCAGTGAAACATCGAAGTCAATTACAAAGAATCACACAATTGTTACGAAGAAAGTAGATAGCGCAATAGAGATCTCCAACCAGAGCAAACGATAAGTAAACATTGGACTTGTACGAGCGGCGACCGCGACGAGACTTCATTTTTTCGATCTTCTTTCTATGCAATCTAAATCAAACTCTCTATATCCGCGCACCCAACTAGCCTGCGCGCGTCTGTTCTCTCTGCGCATGTGCAAAGTAGAAGTCATTACCCTAAAGCGGGATTAGACTGGACGTGTAAAAAAAAGGCAAGAGAAAAGTCCAGGGAGTGCCACAAGCACAAACCGCAGCCCTTCCCAGACACCAAGAGGCAGAGGAAACCGACAAAAGCAAACAAGCACAAATCGAACAAACGTACGAAAACCATTAAAATTAGCTCTCTCTTCCCCAAGCGAGATAATCGCAATACTAAAAGGACTGAAAACACAAGAACAAAATAACACAAGGTAAGACATAAAACAAATCGCCTTGTAGAATAAACAAAAAGCAACTTAGAGTAAGACTAACACCGGAACCACCGCCTTAGAACGGCCAGTAGAGTAAACCACCGGGGGGTGTGGGGGGGGGGGGGCGGGGGGGAGGTGGGGGGAGGGGGGGTTAAGGCACTTTTACAGCTAGCCAACTTCACCCTGGGTCCCGATGCTACTCTTAGTACAGAAATACATAAAAATTCGGTTCGCATAAAGGCTCCCAACTCAGTCAATGCATCAAAGCGAAAACATAAAAATCAAATTAATCACTATAATAAACAAAGACGAGTACTCGTGGCTAATTCTACTGTATGCCAGAGTAAATGAAAACCAATAGTTGAACCACGGCGGGCCAAGCCAAAGACGTGTCGTCAAGCCCCACAGGTTAAAGTTTTATGAAGAGGCCGTCATTGAGTCTGAGGCCCAAATTGTGCAAATAAAGAGTGAAGCATAGCCATCAACAATGATTGGGTTGATAAATAGGCATGCAGTCTATCGCATAGTATCCAAGCTATAACCGATTCTTTTATAACGGCGAATTAATCTTCTAAATTGCTCTGAAAAGTTAGATTTTCCCACAATTTTTCTAAATCTGTACACTAAGTCACCGTAAAATTCTGGTTCCTATATACCTTGTTGCAGAAGTGTTTTTAGACTGACGCTATATTTTTCTACCAAGGCACTGTGTCTGCGATAATATTTCGAAAACGCCTTACGAAATTTAAAATAGCGATAGACCTGCCTAAGAAGTTTGGCAGTAAGGGCTTTATTACGGCAGTTAAAGCCACTATAGGTATCTTGAAGTTGAATTAAAAGCCTCAATAATGTCAGCCTGATTTTCACGTGAGAGAGACTTCATGAAATCTCTCTCATAACAAAACAGAAACAAATCTGCAACAAGAGGCGCACAATTAGTTCCCATCGGAATACCAATAGTTTGCCTATAAATTTTAGTTCCAAATCTAATAAAAATATTATCCAAAAGATAAACAAGGGCATCACAGACTTTTTGACACGACCATAAATTGTGATTATTGTATACATCAGAAGTGAAAAAAAGCACATTCTTCGTTGCAAGCCAAATATTGGGTATTCTCCCGAATAAACGTTCGGTTAATTAAATCAATAAGTTTATCTTTTATAAGATGATGAGGTGACGTAGTATACAGTGTAGAAAAATCATATGTAGACAATTTAGAAGCCTGAAAGTTTTTAGATTTAAATTTATTGAGAAGTTCATTGGAATTTTTAATTGACCAAAAATAGTTAATTCCGTCCCTTTCGTAAACAGTATCATAGTATCTAATCCAATGTTTTATAACAGCAGGAAGGCATGAAGCTAGCAGTTTGGACAAAACAGTAGTCGTACATGAACTAGAATTAGTAATGAAACGTGCTTTATAAGGTCGTTCATGAAGTTTCGGTAACCAATATAAGGTAGGAAGTCTGTCTTGTTTTCTTCAATACTCACTGCAAACTTAGCAGTAATATCGATAGAATGGGTATTAACAATAGATCTCTCGTCAGTAGAAATCCGTTCATACGTTTTGATCCTACCAAGTTCTTGTATTAGAGTATTAATATAATGAAGCCGTCACACAACAACAACATTATTAGCAGCTTTATCAGCTTGAACCAAAACATACTTTCTATGAAATTCTTGGATACCTTGTTTCAAATATCGAAAAGATAATTTAGGCTAAGGAGGGAGAAGGTCAAGGTTATTAGAGTAAAATAACACACGTTCATCAATGATTTTAAAAATCGTAAATTTCTAATTATTTAAAGCATTAGACTCAACATGCTCTCGTTTACACCAACGCGTACAATAATAATTTAAAGCACTGGCAATTGTTTCCCGACATTTATTGAAATCAATGTGGGCTGGAAATCTATATTTAGGTCCTTCTGAAATAACTGAACGGATTCGTGAATCAGTTATAATCTTCAAGTTACCAGTGACAATATGACCCGCTGGTTGATAACAAAATTTAGAATCGTTACAAGCCCAAGAATCAGGGGAACTAGTTTCAATATCAAGATGAGAAACTAATTCATTCAAATTAAGTATAGTATTACGAATAGGTTTTACCGACCGTTCTAAAGCGGTGGTCCCGGTGTTAGTCTTACTCCTTGTTTCTTTATGGTTTATTCTACGAGGCGATTTGTTGTATGTCTTTCCGTGTGTCATTTTGTTCTTGTGTTTTTCAGTCCTTTTAGTATTGCGATTACCTCGCTTGGGGAAGAGAGAGCTAATCTTAGTGCTTTTCGTACGTTTGTTCGGTTTGTGCTTGTTTAGATTTGTCGGTTTCCTCTTCCTCTTGGGGTCTGGGAAGGGCTGCGGTTTGTGATTGTGGCACTCCCTGGACTTTTCTCTTACTTTTTTTTTGTTACATTTATAACAGATAATAGGAGATGCCATTTTTTCGAAATATGAAGGTATAGCTGATATATCATTATTATCTCGAAATATGCTAGGTAAATCTATGAATTCAATACCTTTATTAATGAATGGAATTTCAATGAAGTGTCTAATGTGGTTAATTTCAGAATAATTGCAAGGACGAAGAGCATGTTGAGTATAACATCTAGTAAGGAGAGCTGCTTTATACAGATCATGTTTTCTATCATAAAATTTATTCACCTCATCATCTAACTTACGTAATGAAGAAATTGACAGTGAAGCTAGTTACGAAAGCATTTGATGACGTCCAGAATTTGAAAGAATATTTAAATCAAAAAGAGATAAGACAGTTTTATGTTTTCGTTTAAAATTCCCATTTTTGCGCTTACCATGGGATTGTTTATTACGTTTTTTAATATATAAAAATGGAAAAAAATAACCATCGAAATCCGGCATTTTAGAAATATTTCCTTCATGGTAAATATTATCATTAAATCGAAGCGGAAAAGAGTTTGCAAAATTTTAATCCATTTAAATTCAAGTTCATGTATCTGTTAAATATATAACTGAACAAAGGATCAAGAATTGACATGTTGTGAATTCCATCATTTGGTCAAATATTTTGAATTTCAAAATTCGTATTTTAAGAAATTAAAAACAAAAACAAACGTATTTTAAGTTAAAACTAAATAAAAATGACTTCAGCTCCATAAGACAATTGTACTGATACCAAACACGACGATAAAATATTGACCCTAAGAAAAATGTCGTTTTTTTTCTTTGTATTAACACTAAAACAGCAATAAATACGCATTTGATACTGTGGTATTCATATCTAAAATGTTCTAAGAAATAAAATGATATGAACATCTTTACTATCTAAAGCAAAATTATAAAAAAGAACGGTAAGAGAAAAGTCCAGGGAGTGCCACAATCACAAACTGCAGCCCTTCCCAGACACCAAGAGGAAGAGGAAACTGACAAAACCTAACAAGCGCAAATCGAACAAACGTACAAAAAGCAGTAAGGCTAGCTAGCTCTCTTTTCCCCAAGCGAGGTAATCGCAATGCTAAAAGGACTGAAATACACAAGACCAAAATAACACAGGTAAGACATTAAACAAATCGCCTCGTAGAATAAACCACAACGCAACAAGGAGTAAGTCTACCACCGGGCGAAAGTTGCTTTTAATGCCATACACTGGAAATTTCCTAAGCGTCCGAAATGCTTAACAACTGTAATGTTTAGCTATTTGTATTCTCACTGAGACGTATTTTTTTAAATAAAAAATTACTAATCAACGTACATTAATTACATCAAAATGCTTCAATGTTACGTCATGAAAAGTGCCGCATTATAGATGTATAAGATAAAACGACTTTGTTACCACCGACACGAGTATCCATTAATTGCCATTCTTGGATGCATAAAATAAAAAAAAACTTGGTCAGATTGCTAGAAACAGATGTATTCTATAAACCAAACATACCGACAACAAAACAAGGGTAAGAGAAAGTCCAGGGAGTGCCACAATCACAAACCGCAGCCCTTCCCAGACACCAAGAGGAAGAGGAAACAGACAAAACCAAACAAGCGCAAATCGAACAAACGTACGAAAAGCACACAGACAAGCCCTCTCTTCCTCAAGCGAGGTAATCGCAATGCTAAAAGTACTGAAAAACACAAGAACAAAATAACACAAGTCATAAAACAAATCGTCTCGTAGAATAAACCGCATTGCAACAAAAAGTATTACTAACACCGGGACCACCGCTTTAGAACGGTCAGTAGAATAAACCACGGTGGGGTTTAAAGCACTTTTACGGCCAAACAACTTCACCCATGGTCCTGATGTAACTTAATACAGAAAAAACATAAAAATTCGGTTCGAATAAAGACTCCCAACTCAGTCAATGCATCAAAGCAAAAACATGGAAATCAAATTCATCACTATGATAAACAAAGACGAGTACTCGTGGCTAATTCTACTGTATGCCAGAGTAAATGAAAACCAATAGTTGAATCACGGCAGGCCAAGCCAAAGACGTATCGTCAAGCCCCAACCCACTGGTTAAAGTTTTATGAAGAGGCCGTCATTGAGTCTGAGGTCCAAACCGCCGTTGTGCAATTAAAGAGTGAAGCATAGCCATCAACAATGATTGGGTTGATAAATAGGCATGCAGTCTGTCGCATAGTATCCAGGCTATAACCGATTCTTTTATAACGGTTAATTAATCTTCTGAATTGCTCTGAAAAATTAGATTTTCCCACAATTTTTCTACCAATGCTCTGTGTCTGCGATAAAATTTCGAAAACGCCTTATGAAGTTTAAAATAACGAAAGCCGTGCCTAAGAAGTTTGGCAGTAAAGCTTTATTACGGCAGTTAAAGTAATAAGATTTGAAGAAGCTCTGGCGAATCTAATAAGTTCAGATATGTATACTCCATATGAGGTACACCGGGGGACATCGCCATCCAGAAAAGGAAAATTGACTATATCAAAATCAAAATCGTCCCGTTTATCATAAATTTTGGTGGAAACTGTACCATTAGATAATACATTGATTCAAATCCAAAAAAGGTGCCTCGGCATCGGAAGAATTGGCTTTATTTAATTGGAGTACAGTAGGGTATATGCGCTCCATCATTTGGTCAAAGTAAATACAGTCGAACCTCGTTATCTCGAACTCGCTTATTTCGAATTACCGCTTATCTCGAAGTGAAATTCTGGTCCCTGTTTTAACATGAAACTATGACAACAGGTAACAAAGTAATGTAGAAAACATTTTTTTATATATATATTTCTAACTTCAGGAGTCAAATTACATATTCATTTGTTAAATATGGTTGTTTAATTTATAATTTTCCTCACTCTCTCAACTCTGATATGTCGAAGTACGGATATCTCGAAGTGTTTCAGTGAGTCCCTTGGAATTCGAGATAACGGGAGTCGACTGTATTGTCAATATTTACTAAATCATCACGGTCTTCCATTTTGGTCCCGTCATCAGCATACCTTTCTCTTTGGTAAGACATCTACACAACATTATATCCAGTGGAATGTTTTCAATGAAATGGAAAGATTTTAGGACGAAGTATTGATATTGAATAACAACAGGGATTGACAAATCAAAACCATTAGATCAAAACGGTTAAAATGAAGGCTTTAATTACTTACGTCAACACACATAAGTCTAGGAATAAAGAAACTGTCGATGATATTCTTACTCGCAAGGGACGACATTAGAGAAGTTTTCTGACCTTCACAGAGTAACAAAAACAAACACAGATAACTATATTATCGTTTGCCGCGTCCATAGATGTAGCATCGTATTATAAATTGGGAAAATAACCCTGTACTATGGCAGCCTGAGACTGAAAACCTAGGGCCCCTCCGTGAAGCTTCAACAAGTGGCTTGGGGTCCGAGGATATGTCTGTTGCTTGGCCCGCCGTGGTTAACTATTGGTTTTCTTTAACTCTGGTTTACACTGGGTGTAGAATTAGCCATGAGTACTCGTCTATTTTTATCATAGTGATTTATTTGAGTTTTATGTATTCGCTATGATGAATCGACTAAGTTGGGAGCCATTATGCGAGCCGAGGTTTTTATGTATTCCTGTATTAAGAGTAGCACTTGGAACTATGGTGAAGTTAGCCGACTGTGAAATTGCTTTAACCTCACTCCTACTCCCACGCCACGACAGTTTAAAATACTGACCGTTCTAAGGCGGTTGGGAGGTCCCGCTGTTGTTCTTTATCAATGTAGATTTGTGGTTTATTCTACGAGGCGATTTATATTAAGTCTTTCGGTCCCGGTTTGTTGCTTTGTGGTTTATTCTACGAGGCGATTTGTTTTAAGTCTTGCCTTTTGTTATTTTGTTCTTGTGTTTTCAGTCCTTTTAGCATTGCGATAACCTCGCTTGGGGAAGAGTGAGCTAATCTTAGTGCTTTTTGTACGTATATTCGATTTGCGCTTGTTTGGTTTTGTCTGATTCCTCTTCCTCTTGGTGTCTGGGAACGGAATTAACTATTTTTGATCAATTAAAAATACCAATGAACTTCTCAATAAATTTAAATCTAAAAACTTTCAGGCTTCTAAATTGTCTACATATGATTTTTCTACACTGTATACTACGTTACCTCATCATCTTATAAAAGATAAACTTATTGATTTAATTAACCGAACGTTTATTCGGGAGAATACTCAATATTTGGCTTGCAACGAAGAATGTGCTTTTTTTCACTTCTGATGTATACAATAATCACAATATATGGTCGTGTCAAAAGTCTGTGATGCCCTTGTTTATCTTTTAGATAATATTTTTTTTATTAGACTTGGAACTAAACTTTATAGGCAAACTATTGGTATTCCGATGGGACTAATTGTGCTCCTCTTGTTGCAGATTTGTTTCTTTTTTGTTATGAGAGATTTCATGAGATCTCTCTCACGTGAAAATCAGGCTGACATTATTGAGGCTTTCAATTCAACTTCAAGATACCTTGATGATTTGTTAAATATGGACAATATTTACTTTGGCCAAATGGTGGACCGCATATATCTTACTGAACTCCAATTAAATAGAGCAAATTCTTCCGATACCGACACACCTTTTTTGTTTTGAATCTATGTATATCTAATGGTATAGTTTCCACCAAAATTTATGTTAAACTGGATTTTGATATAGTCAATTTCCCTTTTCTGGATGGCAATGTCCCCCGGCTACCTCATATAGTGTATACATATTTCAACTTATTAGATTCGCCAGAGCTTCTTCAAATCGTAGTGACCTTAACTACCGTAATAAAGCCCTTATTGCCAAACTTCTTAGGCAGGGCTATCGTTATTTTAAACTTCGTAAGGAGTTTTCGAAATTTTATCGCAGACACAATGCATTGGTAGAAAAAATATAGCATCAGTCTGAAAACACTTCTGCAACAAGGTATATCAGAACCAGAATTTTACGGTACAGATTTAGAAAAAAATTTAGGAAAATCTAACTTTTCGGAGCAAATCAGAAAACGTATTAACCGTTATAAAAGAATTGGCTATATCCTGGATATTATGCGGCAGACTGCATGCCTAGTTGTCAACCCAATCATTGTTGATGGCTATGCTCCACTCTTTAATTGCACGACAGTAGTATAGGGTGCCACTATGGACACCGCTTATGGGAATTTTGTATGTGAAGGTTTTTCAGGCTTAATTTTATAGGGATTGAGAAAGTCATTTTTTCGTCGAAAAAATGACTACTTCTCAGTCCCTATAAATTTTAGCCTGAAAAATCTCCAATACAAAATTCCCATAAGCGGTGTCCATAGATGGCAGCCTGGGGCTAAACTTGAGTGAACTAGCTTGAAAATGACTTAGTCATTTTTTTGAGTAGCTTGATAAAATAACTTAGTCATTTATTCTGAGGCTAAAATAACTTAGTTATTTTTTTTGCTGTACCTAAAGCTGCTTGAAAATAACTTTTTATAGTTGTAGTTAGATAATCTGTGGTATTATAGTAGCTTGAATATAATAACTTAGTCAATTTTTTGTGTGTTTTTGCAGTTTGATAGTTAGAACTAATGGTCTTGTATCTGAAGACCCAGCACTAATGGTCTTGTATCTCAAGACCCAGTCCTAATGGTCTTGTATCTCAAGACCCAGCACTAATGGTCTTGTATCTCAAGACCCAGCATGATATATTTGTGTAGCTGGATAAATGGACTTAGTTTTTCCTGTGTAGTTGATGAGTGTGCGTTAGAGTTGTTAGTGTGGTGTGTGTCTTGGCTGGTCCTATGCGTCTACTATCAGTCTCTTGGTCTTGTATCTCAAGACCTCAACTCTATACTAGGCATATCTTTCAATGGATTCCTAGAGGCTGTAAAGTAATATGCGTTTACTATGAGTCTCTTGGCTCTTGTATCTCAAGACCTCAACTCTAGTCAAAGGCATAACTTTATAACGTCTACTTAATATATTGAGATTCTCCAGAGGCTTCTCTTCTAAGATCTTGTATCTCAAGACCTTGTTTAAGTAGACTGGAAAGTATCAGGGGGCTTATTTTGTTTGTTGGTTTGCTAGTCATCTCAAGTTTTAGCTTACTACTACCTCCTATGAGGAGAAAATAAAGACACTAGACTGGTAAACATTTCAACAATTTTATTTGCCCCGCTAACTAGGAACACGATAAGACAGAGGATTAGGGCCGTCCCTCTGTTATCGTTAACAATGACTTCCTTAACACAACATAGTATACATAGGGAACTTCTGTGACAAGCAATGTGTATATTTTAAGCATTTACAAAATTGAACTCTTGGTTTCCACAGAGGTGTTATGCCTCTGTAAATGTCTTAGTATAATTGTCCATAGTTTAAAATGAACCACATTTCGACATCTCTGTCGTTCTGGTAGGGATCTTCTCCAGTACCATAGAGTTGTTCATGAATAGCTGTTTTCAAGTCCAGTCCTCTTCCGAGTTGATCCAGAATGTTGATACAGTACATGCCACAGACTCTACTCCATGGACTCTGTAACAATTCTTTGTTGTAGATCCAGTGCCTGGCATTCCTTTGAATGAATGGTAGAATATAGTCTTCTAATGGTGGTAATCCATAAGAATCAAAGTAGATAGCCTCGTTGTTGTTTCTGAAGTAAATGGCTACCCAATGCTCTCCTGGTTTGTCAGAAGTGTCCGTATTGATGATATAAGCTTTCACATCCAATGGTTTCTCTTCTGGTAGTAAGTCTTAGCACACACTTGTCCATGTAAATGTTTAAGTTGTGGTGCTCTGTTTAAAAGAGATGTGAGTTCGAAGGTATTCATTGTAAAAGCTTCTGTTTCCAGAAGTCTCTCCACTCTTGGTTGGTACTAGGATCACTTCTGTAACTGTTTTGATTGTTTCTGAGAAACATCCAGTTTTTATAAGCTTCCACTGCTTCTCTTGGTGACAGATCTCTTAGTCGTCTTATCTAACCATAGAAGACTGTCCCATTCTTGAATGATTTCGTAGATATCGAGACAACTCAGCGCTGCCTCGTCGTAGCCATAGTCTACTATCCAGTCAGTTGGTGAAGTCCATAGACACAGATCGTGGTATTTCTGACTGGGATGATCAATTCTACATCCAGTACATTCGTGTCGTGCATAATCTGCTATGACATCGTTCAGTTTTCCAACCACTGCTTGCTTTAGTGTGTCACAGATATATCGTCTTCTTTCGGGGGTTAATATGTCTTTTTCAGCAGCCTCCTCATCATTTTCTTTTTTCTGTTCAAAGTCCCTTTCTTGAAAGATAGGTTCTTCTGGTTCGTCTTCATATTCGTTTTTCAGTAAGCCATATCCAGGAACATGTCCATAATATGAAGCGTAACTGCTATCTCGAAGAATCAGTTCTTCTTCAAGGTAATATCCAGGATTCATTCTTGTTTTAGTAGTCTGTGATGACTTCTCTGATTCCGTTGATATCTATGCGATTATCAAACGCTGCATACACAATTACGTTGATGGTGCTGTCGAGTGCTCTTGCAAACTGAAGTTCCAGTCGTAAGTTTCCAGTTTTTATAGGATGACCTTGATCTGCCCCCTGATCAGGTGTGAGATCGTATCCCCAGAAGCAGTATCCTGCTTTGTAATCTATGTTGCAGTTCTGAAGTTGATTTCCCAAAGCTTGATAGATGGACATATAAGGTCTGAGGTAATTGTTTGATTCGAATTTGGGTTCAAAGGGTTTCTGAGATTGAAAGGTTGAAATAAGAACGGATTTCTGTTATAAGCACAATTGAAAGTTTCAGTGGTGACCATTCCAATGAAGATACAAAACGTTTGATCGAAGTCCACTGCCAATCGTGAAACTTTTGACTTCGTCTGCGAATGGGAAACTTAGCATTATGATGTACAATAGACTGATTCAGCTCGTTACTGATTGCAGGAAGAAGTTGGATATGTCGAACTTCCAAAGCAGCTTCATCGATTTTCACTACACAAGGGTCATACATATAGGATACAGAACCTGGGAGATGCATGATTGAGTCGAATTTTGATTTCTATTCCGTTGGGCAAATATTTTTCTTGCATAGCCAAATCTAAATGCAAACATCCCCAAAGTTCCACTGGTATGCTATTAGCTACAACAACATTGCGTGCCTTGACAGTTGCCCTGTCATGATCTTCAAATTTCCCAGCTGCATCTGGATACCAAAATTCACCAGCTTTCAGTTGATTAGATTTGACATCTGAACCAAAGGAAAACAGATTTTCAATGTAAGCTCTGTATGGTTAGGTGTCCATACTGCTGGAGACAAGTTTATTGTTTAGAAACTGATCGATGCCACTGAACATACTGTGCAAGAAATTATTAATGAGACCTGCTTTCTGATCATCATCCAAATTAGACCCGTCTTCTTTTAAGATTCTGAATTTTAAGTAACGATTTGATTGTGACAGGTCCGTTTTATATTCGGTCTGAACAGGTACAACGAATTCGATAGGTGCATGATAACTATCGAGCGAAGCAATCGGATGATACATTTCCATTTTAGTTTGAATCATGGTAGTCATCGTGGGCGGCACGGTTTGCATTTCTAATTCAGACTTGCTGCATTCGACAGAATCTTGTTGAAACATGATTACTTAAATATGTTTTGACCAGAAAATTTTTTCTCAATGTCTTTAATACTCAGACTCTTGCTTTTGCCTGTCTTGTTTACTCTTTGGTGTTTAGCGAAAGAATGAGATTTGCGCGATGAGCGTTTCGATTTTATAGGCAAAATTTGCTTCAAAGCTGCTTGACCGCGACGCTGCAACACTTGTTTTACATTTTGTTCTGACACCATATCGCGAAGTGCTGATATACCTTGTTCTTTGACTACAATCTTAGCCGATCGTAATCCAGCTTTAGCTACAGGTTTTAAAATGGGAACGATTGTTCGAATAGCAGTTTTGAAAATGGAACCTAAACCATGACAATATTGTCTCGGTATGCCACGATATACCGGGTACGATGCACCAGTCTTCATTTTTTTTAAATTTTCTTTGAGTCTGAAGTGTAACTTGATCAACGACTTTCCAGTAATAAATGGTACATCATAGCCTGTATCTCCTTTAATATTTATGTGAACTTGATCGATGAACGATTTAGCTACGGAAACGTAATGTAAGTTTAAAAATTCTTTGTGAGAGTGAATATCTGACTTTGTTTGTTGAAATGGCACAACTCTCAAAACTGGTGCAGTCACGTCTCCAATGTAAGTGTAACTTGATTTTGATATAGTCAATTTCCCTTTTCTGGATGGAGATGCGTACCTCATATGGGGTATACATATCTCAACATTAGATTCGCCAGAGCTTCTTGAAATGTTAATGACTTTAACTACCGTAATAAAGCCCTTACTGCCAAACTTCTTAGGCAGGGTTATCGTTATTTTAAACTTCGTAAGGCGTTTTCGAAATTTTATCGCAGACACAGTGCCTTGTTAGAAAAATATAGCGTCAGTCTGAAAACACTTCTGCAACAAGGTATATCGGAACCAGAATTTTACGGTGACTTAGTGTACAGATTTAGAAAAATTGTAGGTAAATCTAACTTTTCGGAGGATTCAGAAAACTTATTAACCGTTATAAAAGAATTGGCTATAGCCTGGATATTATGCGGCAGACTGCATGCCTAGTTGTCAACCCAATCATTGTTGATGGCTATGCTTCACTCTTTAATTGCACGACAGCGGTTCGGGCCTCAGACTCAATGATGGTCATTTCGTAAAACTTTAACCAGTGGGCTTGGGCTTGACGAAATGTCTTTGGCTTGGCCCGCCGTGGTTCAACTATTGGTTTTCATTTACTCTGGCATACAGTAGAATAAGCCATGAGTACTCGTCTTTGTTTATTATAGTGATTAATTTGATTTTTATGTTTTCGCTTTGATGCATTGACTGAGTTGGGAGCCTTTATGCGAACCGAATTTTTATGTGTTTCTGTATTTAGAGTAGCATCGGGACCCAGGGTGAAGTTAGTTAGCTGTAAAAGTGCTTTAAACCCCCAGGTGGTTTGCTCTACTGACCTTTCTAAGGCGGTGGTCCCGGTGTTAGTCTTACTCTTTGTTGCTTTGTGGTTTATTCTACGAGGCGATTTGTTGTATGTCTTTCCGTGTGTCATTTTGTTCTTGTGTTTTTAGTCCTTTTAGTATTGCGATTACCTCGCTTGGGGGAGAGAAAGCTAATCTTGGTGCTTTTCGTACGTTTGTTCGGTTTGTGCTTGTTTGGATTTGTCGGTTTCCTCTTCCTCGTGGGGTCTGGGAGGGGCTGCGGTTTGTGATTGTGGCACTCTGGACTTTTCTCTTACCATTTTTGCAATATCTGAGTACACGTACAATTGATGATACGACGTGTTTAAATCGACAGCATATTTGAAAGCATGTCTTTCGTTACCAATGTGTTTATCATGAAAATTTGGATTGACACCTTTTCTGCAAGTGGAGTTGGAAAGAAAATTTTAACTTGATTTGGATCCTGTGAGTGGACTTTCACGCGTTGACTATTTTTCACATATGAAATGGTGATAGATGCATTGCTCTGTTTTAAATGCGTGCCATAACGTTTGTCGATTATATTTTGTATTTCTTCGACCAAATGATACGGTGAATGATAGTTGCCTTTTGGAATTGTGAGATCAACTTCTGCACAACTACCATCATAAGTGCATTTCACTTCATCTATTTTCGCAGCTAAATTCCTGTCGTAAAATCTTAAAAAGAAATAATTATTTTCTTCAGATATATTTAAAATTTGTGAAGGTGTGATCATTTCTACTAACGCAACTTCCCAAAGTTCTTTTTCGATTTGAATGGGGTGATCTAGTTTTACAGTGAACGAGTTTTGTTTATTGTCCGGATACATGTGTAAAGAACTGTCACTTAATAAAGTCAAATAAAAATCTTTCATGGTTTCAATTTTGAGTCGGGTTCATCACCGGGTAAAGATTGTTTTCTGAATTTCAAACCTGCGATGGTAAGATGTAACAGATAGAACTGCTGAGTAAGATTAACCACAATTCTTTATCAGGACTTCTCAGGCTGATTTGAACTGACGATGTAATAATAATGATGTAAACTACAATGATCTGTGCAAGAAATGTAAAACAATTTTTAACTATTTTTCCTGTGCTGTCTGTAGATTGTACTGAAGCGCTGTCATAACGCATAAATGAACTTTTAGGATCCATTTTCACGCTTTTATACTAGCTCAGATTCTAAAATCCAACTATCAAATTTAGAAGGATAGCCTTTCCAATAAAACTTTGATTTCTTTTACCCACTTTTTGCCAACTTTTCGCTTTCTGTGATTTGAAATAGATTCAATTTCGTAAATTTGATCTTTTTCTACACTTTGTAACTCTTGCGAGTAGAAAGTACCTCTGACTGATTCACCATCGAGATCTGTTATTTTATAGGTAACGGGAGGCTGAGTTTTTATCACAGCAGAAAGTTTGAATAATTCTTGAGTCCAATTTGGTAAATACCCTTTCTCAAATGTGCGTTTTAATTTGTTGATGCGCACAAAATCTCCCACTTTGAATTTAGCTTCGGTAGATTTTGAGTTCTTACGATTCGATTTCTTGTTTCCAAACAAAATTTCAGAAACCTTGGCTTCTTTTGGATTGTTACAGAGACAGATGCACGTTTAATGCAACGATGATACGAGTGATTGTAAGCGTTGACTAATTTTGAAAGTACATCGAGATATCTGAGAGTGCGATGATGTGTAAAATATTTCCACATGCGACTTTTCAAGGTTCTTTGAAAACGTTCAACGATACTGGCTTTAGTTTCAGGGTTCTCTGTAGTGAAGAAATGAATCTTTTTCGATTTCAAGAAATTTTGAAAGTCTTTGTTTTTAAATTCGGTACCTTTATCGGTTTGCAAACTCTTAGGTTTTCGTCCACTTTTTAACACAGACTTAAATGCATGGACTAAAGTTTTACCTGTCTTATCTTTGATTGGCACAACCCAAGCATATTTGGAAAATACGTCAATGATACAAAGTAAAAATCTGTATTTGTCATTAAATTTTGAAGTACTCGACATGTCTGCCAAATCTGCCTGCCATTGATAATCGATTCCAGCTGCTACAGTTTTGCGACGCCCAAATTTTCTACGAATAGGCTTATGCAAAGTATACGTTTGTTGTTTTCGCAACCAACGTTTCACATCATCTACCTTGATCTTTTTGGAAATTTTCTTGGCAGCTTTATACAACGGTAAAATACCCGTGTAGCCAACGGAATGATTTGGATTGTAAAATAGTTTGGAAAGCAATTTATTCATCGTAACTTGACCAAGCAACTGGATCTAATTGACGTTTTGCAGAGAACCTTTCCTTTTTTTATACTACGTTTCGGAGTAATATGTGACCTCCTTTTCTTTGATTTTAAAGGTGTCTTATCCTCCTCCTCCTCTGGAAGAGAAGATGATGGACGGTCTAATTCTTTTGAACGATGCATCCATTCCTATCTTTTTTTATTACCCACAAAATCTTGAGGAACGTTCATAGCTTTAAGTCCCTCGGCAAAGGGTTGCCATCCCGTAGGTTCTATTCCTTTTCTTTGTCTCAAAACATCATTGACCAAATCGATAATATTTGAACCTGGAATGGGCTGACCGTACATTTTGACTGTACCGTCTTCATCCCAAGACAAATTAGGATGATCGTGTAACATGGACATTAATAATCTGGCTTTCTTTTTCATTGTAGTGGGCACACTGTCCATGATCCTTTGATTAATTTTAGACGAAATAGATTCTGGAAGTTGAAGTTTGTTATTTTCTAAAGCTTTACGATGTGCCGTTTGAAACTGATGTAAAGTCTGACCATACAATTGAGTTTTTTTTTCGCCTTCGGATAAATCTTCGTTTGCTAAAACAGAAGATAAATCTCTTTGAAGACTGGCAGTAGCACTGACATCTAGGTTTTTTAATTTGTTCTTCCTTCCAACGTTTCATATCTTCCCAAAGTTTGAAAGGAACGATTGCCATTTTACGACCTTCCATTTGCAAGTGCACCTGATAGAATGGACCCTATTACTTGACCTATGAGTGGTTTTAACAATAAACCTAACAGCGCACCACCTTTTTGATTAATGATTTTCTTTTTCTGTGCCACAGGAACCTTTTTAGAGGAAATTAATAATAGATGATTTTTCCTTGGCCTCAGTCTCTATTTCTGAGCAAAACTTAATTTGACATTGCCTTTTATAATATTCAAGCAACATTCCCCAACACAATCGATGACTTCTTTTGGACAATGTTGAATAATTTTCTGGCGATACTTTCCAGGAATTTGAGTCAGACATTGCAAAAAATGTCCATATTTTTTAATCAAAATAAGTTTTTGCCCTCGTCTTTTCTTATGCACAGCCATGACTTAACTGATCAAAGATGTTTGAGTTACAACCTTTTTATAGGTGTAATTTTCGTCTAGTAAATTTTAAGTTTGGCTGACCTGCCACTCTGAAAGGTTGATTGTAACCTAACTGTCTCATAGCGGCTTGATAACCTATTTTGCCAGCCTGACATGGGTTGCAAAGGTGAAAATCTTGAGATAGTAGGAGATGTCTTTTGTGGTGTCTTATGCATATCTTGCAAAATGATATTGACAAGATTTCGAGTACTAGAATGTGGACTAGGAAGAGATGATAATGGTGATGGAGTTGAGGGCGGCGTAAATTGTTTTCCAGGAGGTGTACGTTTTCTGAAAGTGATAAAACGTTCATTTATTTTACGTTTCTGAGACATTTTCTTAGTTGTTTTCTTAGACTTTTTAGATTTCTTAGATACTTGTTTTGATTTCTTGGAGGGTTTCTTAGTTTTCTGAGATGATTTCTTAGTTGATCTTTTTTTGCCAAATTTTCTCATGAGTTTATTTCCATCCCATCTAATGAGACTTCGAATAATGGTACCGCCAAAACGTCCACCGCCTCCAGGTTTTAAAATAATACTGCGTTTAATTTCTGGATCTACCATAGCACTTGCTAATTTTTTCACATCATCTTTATGTCTATCCATGAATTTTTGAGTTTGTTTGGGTAATTTCATTTTACCTTCCAAAATTTTGCGAGCTGCCAAAGAAAACCATTTGATCATTTCAACTAATCCTGCATTTAATAAATGTTGACGTTTCTGAGTATCGTGTTCTCTACTCAAATTGTACAGAGCAAGAATCAAGTTAGCAGATGTTCTTTATTGTGCAACAGCCATGATGACTTCTGATCAATTATAAACCAAACGTTTCTTTTTATACTACTGGAAAATAGACAACAGGACCCTGTTGATTTGATTTCGTAAACCAGTTTTGAAAAATATCTGTTCTGAATCTAAGATAACTTGGTGTGTTTGGTTTTAAATCGACCAATAAGTAACCATAAGGTTTGGATGTGGCATCATTAAAAGCGTGAATCATGTGAGGTGCTTGAAGTTGATTTGAAAGAACTTTGATTTGCATTTTATCTCTGGGACTTTGAAACAAAATCAGATAATGGGCATTCAAACTAATTGTGCGAGATGCTTTACTTTGCTGAAATAAATTTTGTGTGATGTACACCACAGTAGCATTTCTGTGATGACCTTTTCTAGTAAACCACAACTTAATTTTTTCTTCGTCTTTGTCACCTAACATATCGTCAAAGATGACCAAGTGTGGTGCACTGGTATCAGAGATGATTTCATCCTCATCATCGGGAATGCCATGAATAAATTTTATATTTGACCCTTCGCGTTCTTGTTACACATTGTAAGCAGATTGCCATTCTTTGTAACACCACACGATATGTAGTGGTAAAATATCAAACAAGTCCTCTCGATACTCAATCATTTTTTTCACAAATTCAGTTTTTCCTGAACCACTTGGACCTGATATAAAGATATTAGAAGGATGTTTAAAAAACAAACTACTAATATCTTGTTGTAATACCTGTACAGATGCCATGATGGAAACTGAGTTAGAATAAGAAAGTCATTTCTTTTTATATTTTTTTTTTTATTGAACAAAAAATATTTTAACTATTAACATAATATCAACACGATGAAAAAAAATATCTTGAAAAAAAAAAAAACAACAACACACTACTAATATTTTGTTGTAATACCTGTACGGATGCCATGATGCAAACTGAGAAAGAATAAGAAAGGCGTGTCTTTTTATAACTTTTTTTTGAACAAAAAATATTTTAACTATTAACATGATATCAACATGAAACAAAATATGTACACTATTTTTTGTGTCTCCTAAAACAATTTGATATAACCACAATATCTCTGTGTCACAGTTTCATGTTGTCTTAGATTTCAAATCCATAGGGTACAGTATAACCGTTTTTCAGAATCACACTTTTATTGTAAGTAAATCTATAAGTCTTTGATTGTTTCTCAGTAGTCACTCGTCTATCTTTATGTTTCTTAATTCTCTGATACTCCACAGTTTCCTTAAAGTCTCTGCACGTTGACTTGGCCCATTCCAACATTCGATGAAAGTGAATAAGCTGTGAAGTGTTGTAATCCAGTGTCAGTCCTTTGACTTTACACGTTGACTTGTGCTGACCATCTTTATTCACATATTCGTAACCATAGTTCTTTGGTCCCATTCCAACAAATTTCGTGATTTTTGCATTTGGTACTTCGTCCGTCCATTCTCCAAGTCGATTATTGATGATAGTTGGATTCCATAGGTCTGGTTTGTGCACATAGATGATAGAATCTGTATCGAAGTACGTTCATTCAGTTTTTCCAGTACGCCATAAAGTTTCAATCTCGCTTGTGCAGTGACGAATGCTGCAACAACCACATTGCTGCACGCATGTGCCTCGATGACCGAATCCATATCTTCCCAGTTGACAAGTAGAAACTGTTCACCATATACATCAACATTCTTCACCAATTTTGTTGGATTTGTCACCAGGTCAAAAAACTTGGACGGTTCAGAGATCTGTTCTGTTCTTGTTAAGTTCTCACGTTGTGCTAGCTTTCCCCAGAGACTCTTTAGCATAATCTTTGCAATAGCTCTCATCCCTTTATTCTTTTCCACATGTTCCAGTAAAATTCCTTCTGCCTGATGGTAATCTGACTTGAACTTTTCTTTATCTTTGTCCGTCTTACACCAGTCCGGATAACCACTCGATTCTTGCTTGATCTTTAAGAAGACATCAATATATTTGGCAAAAATTCCACCAGTTCCCGTTGCTTTGTCATACTGAGTCGTCTCTGGAAAATGCCACACCTCGTAAACATTCAGTAATCTGTAACCTCTCTCTAACGCCGCAAATAATTTGATGCTCACCCAGGTATATACTAAAGCTCTGTCTTCTTCATTCTCGTGAGTACATTTCTTCGTATTATCACAATCTTCTGCACAGCTCCTACAGAGTGGAAACATCAACTTGTCATTTGACTTGTATGGTAACACGGGATGGTACAAATTTCTTGGTGGTAAAACTTTGCATTTGATTAGTCCACAGTATTGCTGAATATTGTCTTTGTCGATGTTCTCCTGAGACAAGATGGTAGGATGCCCCAATGGAAACAGTCCATACTTGCAAATGAATGGGTAGAGCGAGCAAACATCAATATACTTGATTTCATCTTGAGACCTTTAGTCAATTTCATGGTATAACTTCGTCGAATTGGTTTGGCCACCAAACAATGCATCTCTTAGTCTGAGAGGGTCCAAATTAGTAAATTCTGCGTCCACCATTTGTCAAAATTCCGAGTCCTCTTTGTACTTCTTATCATATTCACATTCCCAAAGTTCTATTACTCGATATCCATAGCATTCCAGAGTCTGTGTCTTCTCAGTTGTCTGTCGATACAGTTGTTCCATAGTCATACAGTTGTGTCGATTTCTAGTATTTCTGTCAGGAAAATGAGTTGGACAACCGTGCCAATAACATCCATGAAACTCGAAAATAGTTTTGGATTCAGAGTGGTATCCATCAACATAGTGACCGTGAATCTTCTGTTCTCCACCATTCAAAGCATGCCGTATCTCTATACCATTCTTTTAGCCAAACTCTAAATCCATCTGAGAGCTTTGATTGAGTAGTTCTTCTGGTTAGGATATCCTTCGGGCGGAACGATGGCAATACAGTCTTCAGGCATATTATTCTTTCTCCAAACTTTGGAACATGCTTGAGCAATAGTGCATGCTTCAGCAAAAGGATCGAGGCCACTAACGTTCTTCAATTCCCGTCTGAAGCATGCACATCCTCGTCTTAATATATCCACATCACTCCGACAGTATTCTTCCATCTCTCGCCTGAAATCAAACACAGCTCCAGATTCTCCTTTAGCGTTATACCACTTGAAAAACTCGTTTCTATCTTTCTCTGACATCTGTTCAGGGCTGTAAGTCTCGGCCGGAAAATATGGTCCAACATATCTCTGGTTGGCCAATGTATTTGCCAGATGGGGAAAGTAACCTTTTTTTTCATCTCTGTCAGTCCAAACGTGTCGGGGAAACTAGCTAATCTCATATGCAGGAATTGATAGGAATCTAGAAATAGAACTTTACCGACGGTCATTCTCAAAATCGTGTTTCCATTCATGATCACATTCGGTTTAACTGTACCATTTTCCAATATATAGCGTAATATGAATTGCCCATCATATCCACCGAAATTATGAGCAATGCACGTCACGCCTTTGTTACCGTCTCCCAATATCCAGCCACAAAAATTAGCTAAAGCATCAACTCCTTCGAATATCATTTCTCTACCTCCAGGAAACTGACTACAAGTTGGACATGGCTGATCAATTGGGAGATCCTTACATATGTCATATCCTCTTTAAGCTACACAGAAATTCACATGATGTTCACCAGTTTCTTGGGTAGATTCAAAGTCGAAGAAGATGAAGCGAGACGATTTCTCCGATTTCATCTCTTCATCTTCTTCGTCATCTGAATCTTCCGAACTATTATTCTTACATTGATAATTCTGAATGAAACACTGGTGATCAGGTCCTACAATTGTCTTACAGAATTTACACTTTCCAGGACACACGTGATTCTTCTTATTACCAACAATCCTATTGTCACATTTTGCACAATTATACACTAACTGACAAATAGATTTCTTCTGATTAGTCTTGATGGGTTTATGATTATTAAAACAAGCTGGACTTCGAAAGGTTCTTTTACAATCCCTACAGAATATCTTCCTCTCGTATGTGCAGGGAATATCATTATAACACTCATCGCATCCATCTGGGCACCTGTGATCTCATCGATTGGTATATCCGATATCACAATATTCACAATAGTAATTGCAACCTAGAAATCCCGTAACTTTGGTAATCGTGTCATAATGATGGTCTCCATTCCAATAGATATGAATCACTTTGGTTTCACGTTGCTTCTTAAACTGTAAGGGAAACAGCAATCCATCTTTAGGATGTTGACTATGAACTTTAATCAGATAGTCAGGAGCCATGACAGCTTGAATCAGCTTATACTCCTTGAGGCCACAGGGTTTGTCGTGAGGAATATTAGCTTGATCCAACAACTTCATCGTTTCTACTGTCTGCAACGACTTATAAGATTTTCTGATATGATTCCACCTCTGTGTCCACGAATCCGAATCTTCCTTCTCAGCATAACATTTTCCAACCACAATAGCTCTTGCCATACACATCACATCCTCGGTGTTGTCAATGCAAACGATACTTCTTTTATTTGTTCGCATATTCTCCGACTCAAAGTACAATTCATGATGAAGAGGCTTTCTTCCACTGCCTTCAGGTACTCTAGTATGTGTGATATCTAAAGATAGTTGTCCATCGTTGATTCTGAAGTTTTCATTAGACTGTAATACTTTCTCGATTTCTTGAGTAATCAATTCTCCTGTCAAGTCTGAAGTATTCGTATATGGTATGAAAATGGTTAACTTCAGTGAAGGATGGTAGATACTCATACGAAGCTTGTCGTTTCCTTGAGCTTCACATTTCCTTTTGATATCGTCAACCATCTGCTGAAATAATCTTGGTATAAATTCAACTGGTGATGTTTTGTCAGGAAACTTTTTCACATCCACCGAATACACTTTTGACTTTGTTTTAAACTTTCTTGATTCTATCTCACTTTTAGCTTTGATAGTATAAAATGAGTCAAAGCTATCTTCTTCTTCCTCAGAATCTGAATAAATCACCATAGCCCTTTTCTTCTTACGTGGTGGTGGTCTAATCTGATCATCATCATCATACTCACTGTCAGAATAATCCACCAACCGATTATTCGTAAAAATAATAGGCAAGCTCTCCTCCTCCTCACGACTCTTACTTTTCCTAGCTCTTTTAGGCATGTTATCTCTTCAGTGATTCATCAACAAATGATGGTGTAGTCCCAATTGAGCTCGGCTTTATACACAGTCAGGGAAGCCTGAAGAACAAGCCATTGTGATAGAGTCGTTGGGCAGGCGAGACAACATTTCAGAACAAATAATATTTTTGGCAGGCGAGCCAACAGTAAAGAACAAATAATGTTTTGGAAGGCGAGACAACATTAAAGAAAACATAATGTTTTTTGACAGGCGAGACAACATTAAAGGAAAAAAAATGTTTTTTGACAGGCGAGACAACATTTAAGAACAAATAATAATTTTTGGCAGGCGAGACAACAGTTAAAAACAAATAATATTTTGACAGGCGAGACAACATTTAAGAAGTTGAAATATAATATATAAGCCATTACTTTTTGTCCAATATTCAGAAATTCTTTCTGCAGTTGAACGGTTACTATTCTTTTTTTATTCCAGTCATGGCTGAGTACTTACCATCAGAACTTCAACACGCGATACTGGGCAACTTAATGTATAGTTGTGCAATATGATTAGCATTCAAGACAATGATTCAAGAATCCTGGTTTAAAATCAGCTTGAAACGGCTTGACAAAACTTTGAATACCAGATCGCAGGAAACCTTTAATAGCGAAATGGTGCGACTATTTCTGACCATAGATGAACTGCCGAATCTCACTGATGATATGCGATTGAAATTTCACAGAGAGATTATTAATTTACATTGGCGCAGCAAAGATCAAATTGACAAAGCTCGTAGATGTATGATTGCCTATCGCAATATTACAATGATTAAACTTCGATATTTGAGGTTTGCACTTCAGAGACAGTGTCATTACATGACCGGATATATCTCTAGTGATAATCAGCTTTTCGCATACTTTATACTCAAAGATGAATTGCCTAAATATCAAGACCAGGGGTTACTGTGTGCATATAAAACTCCTGACCTTCATTTCATACCTACTCAGCTATATTTGGATTATAATAGCACCAGACACTATATAAAAGATAAGGACTTGTATCAGATCATTTTGGGAGATCGACAGTTGTTCCAGCAAGACGCAAAAAAGATTGTGTTACAATTCCCAACTCGGTATTCTAATTGGCTTCTTTGTTAATCATGATTAAAATTACGAGAAGTCTACCCGTGTGTTTGGATCAAATCTTACATTTCGATGTGTACAAGTCTGCATTAGAACAAACTTTGTCCTTAGAACCGCCAATGGCTGATTTCTTAAAATCACGAGAAGGAATCAAGATGTGGCTGAACAGTTTAGAAACTTTCGAAACATTTAGATACTGGGTGAAAAATTTTCATATGAGATGTTGAGACGTATTGATGACTCTCCGATAACATACATCGACTGGCTGACGTATGTAGCAAGCAACGAAACCGTAACTAGTCACATCGATTCTGTATTGAAAGACATTCAATGAGCATCAGAAGAGGAAGCTATGGAATTTGAGGAACTCATTTCTGAAATCAATACCTTGACAACACACAACTGACTGTAGTATATAAATGTATGCGATCAGTGTTAAATCATTTTCTTGCACAATGGATTCTGAAGAGAAGAAGTATTACGAAGTGTCCCTCGCACAAATTTTAAAATTCAGACCTTATAGGAAACTTCTGTTTTGTATTTTCTTATTGTTTTCACATGATAATATAACTCAAGAAGAGATACAGCAGAACCTAAACGATTTTGAAACCTTTGAAGATTTCAAAAGACTTTGGTGTACAAGTATCAAACATCGGATGGAAAAACAGTCGAGTATAATCACGTACGAAAACTGGAAAAGATGTGTTTTCAATAATCCCAAAGTGATAGAATTCCTCTACAAGCATCGGCGAAACGCTACTCCACCGGGGGTAAAAAGTCTAGAACGGAGGCACTTGGATCATTTCACATCTGACTGCCAAGGAGTAAACATGTCTTGTAACAAACCTACTGATCCAAGAATGACTAAGGTTGAGGACCCTAAAAGCATCTACTATCAGTATTCATCTTTGAAGAAACTCTTATCGGAAGAAGACATACAGCTGATGCTGCCATTAGAAGATTCATTAAAACAGCAGGGTCAGCTGAAGCCGCCATTTGGAAAGTGTTACTTCTGTAAGGACCCTACGCACTGGATTGGTGATTGTCCAGAAGCAAAGAAACCAAGAAGTCAATCGACAGTGGCTACTGAAAAGAAGAATTGCGGATCACTAAATCATTGGGCTCCAGATTGTCCACATAAAAATGAAACAGACTCTTCAAGTGTTTCTCCTCCAAGTACACTTGAGAAGCAACAACCTTCAACTGCTACTGAGATTTCGACAGCAAGAAAACGCAAGCTTCCTGATACCGATTCTGAGGAAACTGTACCAAGCAAGAAAATGAAAACTCGTGCTGGATCAAGAAAGAAAGCCTCCAGGAAACAACACTGTTTCGTATGTAAATCAGATTCCCACCGTACTAAGGACTGTAGTGATATTGTAGTTGATCGTTCCGAGCAGGATGCTACAGATGAAGAATAAAAAAAAATCAGAGACATTATTCACAATGTACTAGTGTTTTTAAGATAAGTGTTTTCTTACTTAATATAGTTTGTGTTATTGTACTTAACAATAAAAGATTAGCTAAATTATTCGTCTTTGTAATTTTATAATCTTAAAGGTTATTCTTTAATGGAATCAGTGGGTAGCCCTGAAAAGGTCTGTTGGTAAAAATTTCCTTCCTAAGCTTTATGAGGAAGATCGACGTGTAGGGCTAACGACGGCTACAGGTCTTGTACCCTTCGATAACTCTACACCTCGTCTCCTTATAAAACTTTCAAAACCCTTTTTCCTCTGTTGATTCTCCACCTCCACCCAATCTTTACGGTGCAGGGCACTAATCAGTTTAGTCAAACAGAAAGGAATGTATTTTCCCATCTTGAAAATATGTTTCGAGTTGGAGAGCTACCATATATATAGATGCAAAGCGGATTGACCTACTTTTCTTAACCAATCAAATCAGACTAACATTCAACCAATCAAAAGTCAAAGATACTATTACTTTCATACATCTAACACAAAACAATATCAATAAGGTTATTTCAATCAGAATAAGTTGGTGGCCCTGAAAAGGGCCGTTTTGGTGTGGATACCACATATTTAAGCATAGGAGGAGTAGTAGCGACCCCCAACAAGCAGGACAGCGATTGGCCCATCTTAAACAGTTGACACTCCGGTAGACAGGCAGGGCAAAACATCGGGTTTCATCCAGCTCTGCATCCCAGTCCTCGCCACTTCTAGTCTCATGGGTATTAATAGAACCACTATCCAAGTCCTCTTCTTCATCAGGCTCCCTCTTAATCTCGACCCTCTCCACCACCCTGCCACCGTGTGCCAACATCTCTATCATCCTCTTTAGGTTGTCAACAGTTCTAAGGATAGACTCCACGCTGTCCTTAAAAGTGTTGATAGCCGCCATCATCCCTTCTGCGGCACCCTTCATGGCGTCGCTCTGCTCCTCCAGTGCCCTCATATATGCTTCGCAATCAGTCTTCGTGGTAGCCATACTTTTTGTCTTGAGAAATCTCAAAAAGTGAACAGACGCAAACCAGCCTACTTGTATACTACTCAGATGGATTGACCTACTTAGACAATGAACCAATCAGATACTGATCCATGGAACCAATCAAAAGCTAACATGCACAAAAAAACAACCAATCAAAAATTATCCAATCACAAAACAATCAGTGATAAAACTAACCAATCAGAAAATCTATCCAGTCACAGACTACCCTTACATACTGTTACTGATTACATTTAGCTAAGTCGATCAATCCTCACTGTGAGTATAGACGTTGATGGAGTACAATCGTACAACCATGGAGACAAATCAGATAAGCTTTGATGAGATGATTAGCAATCAAGATATATTGCTGAGAGCATGCAACGAAACGTTTGGGAACGATGGAAATATAACACAGCCGTTCTTTCCATCACAATCAACTTTCCTATCTCAGGCGCAACCACAGGTGATACAGCCACAGCAGAAACAACAACATCCTAAGTCACAATTGATTGAGGTTATGGCAAAAGAAATTAACGAGTTGAAAAACAGAGTGAAGAATTTAGAAGACAGCTCCCAAGCTCAACCCGCAGGAATACAGTTACCACCAATCAACATACCACTCCGATTGGACGTCGCTGAACATGTAATACCTACAGGTCAAGGGATTGGAGCTGCAACTAAAAACATAAGTATGACTAAGAGGAAGAAGACAAAATAATTATCAGGAATTCATTATTCCCACAACAGCCCTTATCAGGGCTACCATTTTCCTAAGAAAGAAAACCATCTTATTGTTAGCATACTCATTCATACACAGAAAAAAAATCTAAGTCCATTTTATTCAAGCTACACAAATATATCATGCTGGGTCTTGAGATACAAGACCATTAGGACTGGGTCTTGAGATACAAGACCATTAGTGCTGGGTCTTGAGATACAAGACCAATAGGATTGGGTCTTGAGATACAAGACCATTAGTGGTAGGTCTTGAGATACAAGACCATTAGTGCTGGGTCTTGAGATACAAGACCATTAGTTCTAACTATCTAACTGCAAAAACACACAAAAAATTATTTTATTCAAGCTACTATAATACCACAGATTATCTAACTACAACCATAAAAAATGACTAAGTTATTTTCAAGCAGCTTTAGGTACAGCAAAAAAAATAACTAAGTTATTTTAGCCTTAGACTAAGTTATTTTTATCAAGCTGCTCAAAAAAAATGACTAAGTTATTTTCAAGCTAGTTTACTCAAGTTTAGCCCCAGAGTGCCATCTATGGACACCGCTTATGGGAATTTTGTATTGGAGATTTTTCAGGCTAAAATTTATAGGGACTGAGAAGTCATTTTTTCGACGAAAAAATGACTAAGTTCTCAGTCCCTATAAATTTAAGCCTGAAAAATCTCCCCATACAAAATTCCCATAAGCGGTGTCCGTAGTGGCACCCTATACTACTCACGACGGCGGTTCGGGCCTTAGACTCAATGACGGCCTCTTCGTAAAACTTTAACCAGTGGGTTGGGGCTTGACGATATGTCTTTGGCTTGGCCCGCCGTGGTTCAACTATTTGTTTTCATTACTCTGGCATATAGTAGAATTAGCCATGAGTACTCGTCTTTGTTTATTATAGTGATTAATTTGATTTTTATGTTCTCGCTTTGATGCATTGACTGTGTTGGGAGTCTTTATGCGAACCGAATTTTTATGTGTTTCTGTATGAAGAGTAGCATCTGGACCCAGGATGAAATTGGCTGGCTGTAAAAGTTTTTTAACCACTCCCCCCACCGGTGGTGTACTCTGCTGACCGTTCTAAGGCGGTGGTCCCGGTGTAAGTCTTACTCTTTGTTGCTTCGTGGTTTATTCTACGAAGCGATTTGTGTTGTGCCTTACCTTTTGTTATTTTGTTCTTGTGTTTTTCAGTCCTTTTAGCATTGCGGTTACCTCGCTTGGGGAAGAGAGTGCTAATCTAAGTTCTTTTCGCACGTTTGTTCGATTTGTGCTTACTTGGTTTTGTTGGTTTCCTCTTCCTCTTGGTGTATGGGAAGGGCTGCGGTTTGTGATTGTGGCACTCCCTGGACTTTTCTCTTACCTTTTTTATGATTGTGGCACTCCCAGGATTTTTCTCTTACCTTTCTTCCATGTGTTTTGTCCTTGTATTTTCAGTCCTTTTAGCATTGCGATAACCTCGCTTTGGAAGGAGAGAGCTGGTCTGTGTGCTTTTGTTTGTTTTGCGCGTGTTAGTTTGTGCCTTTTGTCCTCTTCCTATAGGTGTCAGGGATTGGCTGCGACTTGTAATTGTGGCACTCCCTAGACTTTTCTTTTTACCTTTTTAATGGAAAAAAATATAAACGTACCAAATTATTTGAAATTGCCACAAATTGTAAATGTACAATGAACATGCCACTCGTACAGATTAAAACAATGAACAAATGGTATTATCTACGTGACATAACATACCGACAAAATCAATACGAGCGTAAGCTTAACTAAGTGCTATTTTGTATAATCTTTCATAGTCATTTGGTGTTTGCATCAAAGTTCATACGTTAGTAATAAAATGTAATAGGAGAGCAGATAACGACAATCTGACTATTAAACAAACCATCGTAATATAAAACAACATTCAACTAGAAGTATGCACGGATTTGATTTATATTTCGTATGTAGTTGCTTTCTTTTTTTTTGTAATTTTAGAAATATAACAGAAACACGCGGCTTCTTAGAGATAGGAATAGGTAGTTCATACAAAAGATTATGCTAGGAATATTTTTCATTAGATATGGGCTACGTTCGTTAACCGAAACGTTCGCAGTTACTCGCAAACTATAACAAACTTTCCGTTCAGTTGTGACAGCTTTCAGCACACGGTAGCGAATATCTGCAAATTATCATCGAACTGCCTTTTGACACAACCAAGATGGCGGCCTATGCAAATAACCTCTTTGTATGTTTGTTCGTAATAAATGTATGGAAATGTTTTCTGGGTTGATATTATACTTTCGATTCTTTATAAAAGTATTAATTAATGCTATAATTTATTCGATCTAATATCAAGTTTCGTTGACGAGAATAAAGGCTACTCTCTTTTTTAAGTCGGGTTTACAATAACTGTTCAAAATATGCAAAATAGTTCAGAATGTGCACTGGAAGCTTAGGATGAGGATTGGGATCCTGTAAAGCTAACTCAACCCCAAGTAAGTTATTACTGACCGCCCCAATTGTGGTATGTTTTGTTAAATGTTCTGTAGTTTTTCACTTACAAATGTTTTTTTTCTTTTAACTAATGATGTAAGTTAAAGAAAAGTAGGACTCACAACTGGGCCGGGTCCCACAACTGGTCCGATTCCCACAACTGGGCCGATCCAACAAGTAGGCCAAAATTTTCAATTATTCCCACAAACGGGCCGATATACGTCGGCGTCAACGTCTTATGTGAGTCACGTAATGTCTTTTTCGAATGACGTTATACGCTTTACTGAAAACATGGCGGACACTCTGGAAGATGACGCTTTCATCATTAAATTAAAGCAAGATAGAAGAAAACCTTTATCTATAGATACTAACGCCGAAGGTTTTGGTATGATTTTGACGTCATTTCTAGTTAAAAGGAGGAAATCGAAAATGGGGTGCTTCTAAAATTGCGGGGAACTGAAGAATACCAGTGAATCTAAAGTGAAGAAAAGTTTGGAAAAATTCTTATACGGCATTACTTCACACACACACACACACACACACACACACACACACACACACACACACACACACACACACACACACAAAAAGGATCCGTAAAAGCCACACGTTGGAGGTGTGACACAGACCCTGAGTATCTAAGGAGGAACTAATTCAACTTGTGTATAAAAATCATCAGGTGGATAACATAAAGGCAGATGCCATCTACGAGTCTCTGAGAAGGAGCGTCTACCCAGTTGTAAGAGAAACCATTTCTTATATTATCAAAACAGAGTTAAGTGAGAGCAACGGAAGACACCCCCATTATATTTAACATATACTCTACTATAACCCTTTCAACCTCACTTGGAACGTTTTTTGCGTGGTGATATAATCACGTTTGCCAAAAATGTTCTAACTGACCATTTAAGAATTGAGCTTGCACTGGATGATGAAACATTAGGCTATTCGTGAGCAGCCTGACGGTAGCCGTCGTTGTCAGCATGTGTAGTCTATGGTCTGTAGTTCAGGATACATAGAGAAAAACAGAGACAGCGTAACTGCCGCACAAATGCCTAGTCTGATCTGAATATTCGCTGGCTGCGCATAGTACTGGCCAAAACCTTACACCCCCTGCTCAAATATAACGTCATCTTGGCCAGTCTAATAATTATATTATTCTGTAAATTAAAGATTACAACAGCTATATGATTTGGTTGTTAAAATTGTACTAACTGCTGTGCAGCTGCACTATTGTACTATTTATATGATATGTGATCTCCGTTCAGAGTCTCAATATAATATCAGTTACTGATGAATCACAACGCAATGTGGCTTATGACGAGCAACCATTAAAAACTTTATCAGCCTGCCCTAGTCCCGGGGCCTGAGTCCATACAACAAAAAGTGATATAAATCACCAAATAACCTTGCATCACTGGATACGAGCGTACATTCGCCTTATTGTTTATACGAGTGCATTAGAATTATGCATTATGATTAGCATTGAACAGTGTATTGAAAACGCATGCGTAGCAATGTACGATGTTGCTGTGAATCTTGTCAAATTCGGCCTATTTGTGGGAATATATTGAATGAAATCGGCCCATTTGTGGGATCGGCCCAGTTGTGGGAATTGGCTCAGATGTTGGATACGGCCCAGTTGTAAGTCCTACAGATATATTCAATTAAGTGTGGGTAACAGAGTTACTATATGTTTGTGAAAGGGCTGCAAACTCTGCTTGCCATCTGTTCTAACTGTATTTTTCTGTCTTTCCCTGTGATGTTGAGAACTTTGTGTGGATCTGATTGCATCAATTCATATGTTCATTTATTTACTTTGAAAATCTCTCGAGAGCGATTTGCGTTATTGAAGCAGCCCTGTGCTGCGGTTAGTAATGCAAAGTGATAGCGAACGTTTTGCTCTTGATCCCTGTGCCTAATGACGAGTGCCAACAGGGACAGGGACTCGCAAATAAATTGCACTTCTGAACGCAGTCCTGGTGATGTTGCATAACTCAGCAAATCGCTCTTTTGCAAACCGACTGCAATGATAAGAGACACAATGTCAGAAAATATATGCGCCCAGCGAATACTCGTCAGTCTGTGCAGTTTAATCAGTCTTCATTGTCTGCCTTAAGAAACTTTGCATCCTTAGCTATCCAAAATGTGCCATGTGAAGATTCTCATCAGACTAGGAGAATGCACAGGTGATCTGAATCTTCTCTGGGCGGACATGTCCGTATGTATGTTTTTTGACAAGCGGATCATATGGTTGTAGAATACCAAACAGAGATTTGCATTTACCTGCATGTACGTAATAAATGTGAAAAATTGCTCTAGAAATGTGTATCACCATTTTGTGAATGTATATAAATAACAGTTTATTGAACGATACTTTCCAAGTTTAACCCTTGTCATGTTGAAAAAATTAAGATGCCACGTCCACTCTAATTGTCAGCCAATCCAGATTTTTGATACAAATTTACATACTGATTGACAAACAGTGTAGATCCAGATCAGTTGGCTTCTTCAGAAGCCAACTGATCTGGATCTACACTGTTTGCAAAGACAGCGCATATCCGGGTTTAGCAGGACAAGGGTTAAGCAAATCTATAAATATTTATATAAAAAGACGTCTGTCTGTTTTTTAGTCAAAAATTTGTATGAAGGTATCTGATGATACCTAATTGCATAATCTATTCTTGTTCAGAAACATGGGCATTTCGATTATTCATTTCTGTGTTTTGTTCTCAGTAGTCATTCCTTTTAGAGCATATTTATAAATCTTTATGCTACTGTCTTGACGTGCGGATCAAAGCAGTTGCGTGCTTCGGTGGGAACGCTCTTCCTGAAAGACGCCTCCCTTCATGTCCGCAACTGCTTTGTTTCGCGAGTCTTGGCAGTTAATGTGTACTCGATTAGGGAATGCTTAGTGCTTTGCCAAGACCTGCATTTCGCCAGTTTCCATTCAAACATTTGTGTTAAGTGCCATCGCGAATGTTAAATACAGAAACGTGGTTGCATCCTACACACTCATTTTAGTATAGTGTATAGTGATTATTAACTTTACGTTAAGTAAAATTGCATTTTCAAATACAGTGTAACGCCAAAACGTTAAAAATAACTTTTTCGTTTGATATTTTAATATAAAAGAATAATGAGAGTGACTATTGTAAATACATAGGTAAAATGAGACTAAACGTGGTTCATCTAACATGATTTTATTGCCCCTACCTAGGCGCTATGCAAGAGAGATCAAAGGCATGTCATAATGAGGTGATCATGAGATGCCAGCTAGAGAATGGTAAAGGGGCCTCCTGAAGGGTAATACATAATTAAAGGGGATAACAGATACAGTTTGCAAACATCAACTAAGTTGTAGGGTCGATTGGATTTGTTTGTTGTTGTTTTTATTTATTTGTTTCTTTCTTTGTTATTTTATAAAATATTTATTTACTCAAGTTATTTTTATTTATCTATTCATTCATACATTCACACAGCAATTCCTGTTTACATGTAAGCCTAGCGAAGACTCAGATAAGTCTACGCGTCCACGCATTCTGGACAGAGTCTTCAGTGGATAGCGATGATTCGGGTTTTAAGATATTTCATAGGTTAATAATTCTCTCAATAAATGGAATCATTTATAATTCGAGTTTTGTTTTATTCCATAGTGGAAATTGACAACCAACATTTTCATTACACAATTGAGATTTTCCAGGATGGTTCCTGTGTTGCAGTTCGGCGGTTTCATAATTATATGGCATTTGTTTTGTCATTATTTATTCGTCATGTCTCTTTCTACTTGTGCCTCGGAAAGGCTGTGCTTCGTGATTGCGGCTTTTCCTGGCTATCTTCACTTATAGCTTTTATTATTACTATTATTGTATTTTCTCAAATATTTACTGGATATTCCACATTTCAGCTGTAATTATGAAGAGTAACAACTGAACGCATATCCTATAAAATAAAACAAAATAAGCCTATAGTCTGGCTTAGAGCGTTAGTTATACAGATTATTGGTGCCGTATCTAAATTTAAAAGATAGTAGTTTTCTATATTTGTTTCATAATGATAATATTTATTAATTATGTCTGACTAATTTCCAGTCTCCCAACCAGATGTACAGGCTGATCTTAGTCTGTTCAGCCTAATGCAACTTTGTAGAACTATTGCTGTGACCTGGCTCATATGATATTTCGACTGGAACACATATTATTTTTATGTCTCTAAGGTCAGTAACTATGCAAATCAAAGTACGTTAGGGACTTGTCGTTTATACGGAAAGGGGACTTTGCTTTCTGTTTTTTGTGCGTGCTGAACTTTTCCCTTAGTTTGCTTCTAGGCGAGCCGAGTGTTTTTATACAACTTTTGAACCCAGGGTAAAGATATTCATTTGGTATCAGTATAATCTATTTAAATCTCCAATAGTTTTTACTACTGACCGATCTAAGACGGTGGTTCTAGTTGGTTTGTTCTTTGTGTAGCCTTGTGGCTGCTCACTGGGGGCCAATGTTTTGCCAAGATTTAATATCTTAGTATGGTGGATCATACTTAGCATTTTGGTCACCTCTTTGGGGACGAGGGAGCCGTTTGCTTTGCTTTTTTTATTATTTGTTTTTAAGTTTGCGTCATATTTGCTTTTTGTCGTGATTTGTTTTCTTTTACTCTTGGTGCCATTGGTAGGCTATGTTCTGTGATTGTAGCTCTCACTGGATATAATCTGTAACGTTAGACTGAAGGAGTATTGTAAGATGTTGGTGCGCTAAATAATTAGGATTAATTCACCGAAAGAGGTTATTGTATCTTTAATGTGTATTTCGTCTGTTTTCAGTACTAAGTAAACAAGAAAGCAATCGAAATCACCATGAGTCAGTGCGAGGACTACGATGCAGCTTCCAACTTTTATGATGACAATAGGACAGCAATGGCTGCTGATGTTGTATCCGGTCTATTACAAGTGTATGGTGGCAAACCATTACAGGTATACATTATTGTACTTATAAAATGTGTCAGAGTTCTATGGGCCGCGCAATGCAAAAATGTACCTTCAGGAATGTAAGTCGGGTCAGGGCAGAGTGAGTAATCTTTGGATGCCAAGAAAGTCCAGCTTTTAGGTAGACAGCAAAGAGTCTCATCAGACCAAGAGGACGCGTGAGCTGATCGGAGTCTTCGCTGTGCATATATATATGAACGTGTTTTATCTCATAGACTGGTTCATATCTTTTCTTTGTTGTTGCCACCATATATATAGTGTTATAACAGCAGAAAAATGGACAAGCTATTTTATTACCCGCTATAGATTGGGAACAATAGCAATTATTCAGATATAGTACTTTGTTAGTCGTGGTGTGTTTTTTGTTTCCAAAGGCAATCTTTTTGACGTTTATTTTACTACACTGCAGCTGGTATTAGTGCCGTGTGGCGGCGGTAGTACGTCTCCCCGTACTTCACCATAGTGCAGATTATATTTCATTTCCTTTGGGATCATTGGGCCCATTATGGTACATTTGAAGATGAAGTTCTGCTCATGTATACGCTAGAGGGCGTAAGCAGTGTTGCAAACTTCATTACTGCTTATGAAGAGTCTCAATAAAACCGAGACTCCCATTTTCTGATCTGTGGTGTGTTCTTTGTTTCCAAAGGCAATTTTTTGACGTTTATCTTACTCTTTGTTGCTTTGTGGTTTATTCTACGAGGCGATTTGTTTTATGTCTTGCCTTATGTTATTTTTGTTCTTGTGTTTTTCAGTCCTTTTAGCATTGCGATTACCTCGCTTGTGGAAAAGAGAGCTAGTCTTGGTGCTTTCCGTGCGTTTGTTCGGTTTGCGCTTGTTTAATTTTGTCTGTTTCCTCTTCCTCTTGGTGTCTGGGATGGGCTGCGGTTTGTGACTGTGGCACTCTCTGGACTCTCTTTACCTTTTTTTCAAGATAAAGTTGTCAATTTAACGTAACATATAGCCCGTTAGATACTGAGGCATGCTTTCCCTAAGCAATGATTCATGGATAACAAAATGTTCGCTATGGTTTACTTATAGAGAATAAAAACTATTCTTTTGACAAAACGTACTATTTTTACACTCTATAGAATTGTGTCGTCGAAAGGCGACATGAATAGAAAGCCAATAAAATATTCAAAAGGGAGCGAATCAAAACTGTCAACCTTACTCGAATCCTCGTATTATAACTGTAGCATTGCCATATCTCGAAAAACTACATGATTAGGTAGAGGTTTACAAACAACATATTTTTGTCACCCAGGTAACGCACCTTTCATTTGAATTTAATTTAAAATCCGTAAAGTTTCTGTAACTTTTCAAGAATTTTAATTCCTATTAATATTCATAAGTATGGTAATGAGCGAATAAACTAAGTAATAAAGGCCAATATATTAGTTTTATTTTGCTATCAACATTATTATCAATTGTTATTTTATCTTTGGAACTGTGTGTGAGGTATAAGTAATTTTCTGTCTGTACATGTCACCATTTGAAAATAAAACAAGTCGCTGAAACAACGGCAAAATATCGTCCTGTTAAAGTGAGCTATGTCATGCGTACAACTTTAATTTTCAATCCATTAACATCAGACAACAAGTCGGGAATATAAAAATCCTTGAGGATGCATCGTATGCCTTTTTATAGCCATATCTTGACAGTGGTGTAGTTTATAGACTGAACTTATTATTTATATTTATGATAGACATGTTCTGTTTCTCTCCCTTGACTGGATCTCGATAATAAAATTACACAGAGATATGAACTTGGATGAGGTAAAACTCTTACTGCATTTATTTTTGCTGCATCAGCAGTACTGGATCAAACAGAAGTAAAACTAATGATGAAAAATGGTATGGTTGATGTCTAGGAAGAGTCTCCAATCACAGAACATAGACGACCTATGACACCAAACGGAAGAGAAACAAAGCAAGACAGAGAGCACAGAAGACACAAACCAAAGAAAAGCAAGGCAACAGCTCTCTCTCTTTCTTCCCTAACAAGGTGATCACAATGCTAGACAGTATCCACTATACACAACAATAAGGTAATGAACAGGACAAAAACGCCAAAATTCCCACAAGGCCATACAAAGAACAAACAACACCAGAACAGCGCTTTAAACGGTCAGTTATAAAAACTACCGACTGCTGCAGTCTGCATGCCTAGTTATCAACTCAATCATTGTTGATGGCTATGCTTCATTCTTTAATTGCACGACGGCGGTTCGGGCCTCAGACTCAATGATGGCCTCTTCGTAAAACTTTAACCAGTGGGTTGGGGCTTGACGATATGTGTTTGGCTTGGCCCGCCGTGGTTCATCTATTGGTTTTCATTTACTCTGGCACACAGGAGAATTAGCCATGAGTACTCGTCTTTGTATATCATAGAGATTAATTTGATTTTTATGTTCTTGCTTTGATGCGTTGACTGAGTTGGGAGCCTTTAAGCGAACCGAATTTTTATGCTTTTCTGTATTAAAAGTAGCATCGGGACCCAGGGTGAAGTTGGCTGGCCGTAAAAGTACTTTTAGCCCCCCCCCCCACACACACACACACACACCCGGTAGTTTCTCTACTGACCGTTTAAGGGCGGTGGTCCCGCTGTTAGTCTTACTTTTTGTTGCTTTGTCGTTTATTCTACGAGGCGATTTGTTTTAAGTCTTGCCTTGTGTTATTTTGTTCTTGTGTATTTCAATCCTTTTAGCAGCCAGAGATAAAGTACTAAACATGCCAAAAATGAAACACATAAATCAGCCAGCAATAAACATATTTCAGAAAAAACATCAGTTTGTTTTTATAGCCTTGTTTAAACATCTGTTGTTGTTGGTCGGACCTTCCTACATGTTTTCTGTGATGTTTGAAAGGTTGAAAAACAGAGAGTCTCTGTGCGAACCAAACAAGTACAGTCGACTCTTGTTATCTCCAAGTTCAAGAGACTGTCTGAAATACTTTGAGATATCCGAACCTCGACATATCAGATTTACAAAACTGAGGAAAAAATAAATTGAACTACCAAATTCCACAAATGAGTATGTAATTTGACACCTGAAGTTAGAGATATATTGAGAATATTGTGGAAAAGAGGAGTGGGAGCAATTTCTCCGCTTATTCACAAATATTTTGTTACCTGTCTTTTAGACTTCCATGTTAAACCAGGGACCAGGTTTTCACTTCGAGATAAGCTGGTATTCGAGATAAGCGAAGTCAAGAAAACGAGAGTCGACTATACTTTGAATTGTATACAGCAGTTGTACCTAGGATGAAGATTTCGTTCCAGTAGAATTGGTAAAACCCTCCGGCCACGCAAGCGCACTTAAATTCTTATAGGACGAAATACTCATGATACACATATGGTTTTACCATTGGCCGTTCGAAGGTTGTCTTTCTGATGTTGTTCGTTTATGTGGGTATATGGTTGCTTGGCTGTTATTCATGACTTGTCTTGTTTCTTGTCTTACTGCTGTCTTCAGTGGGTCCTGTCTGGCATTGTGACTATCTCGTTAGGCAAGAGGGAGCTTGGTACTTTGCTTTTCGTTGGTTTAAAGTGTTGTTCGTCGGCGTTTGTTTATTATTCCTCTTGGTATGATTAATAGGCTACGTTCTGTCATTGTGAATTTTCCTGGACATCTTGTGTACAATATAATATACTAGAATACAGTGCCTTTTGTTCCGGAAAATGGGACATATAGAAAATCAACGTACGCAATCGAAAAAAAAATCAATTTTTATCATATGTATTTTTGGAGTATTTTATTTTGAGATCCCATAGACACAGTTCATCGACACATTGATAGTACGAACACCATATTCTGGTGTGTTCACAATGTCATTTGTGACTTTCTATTTTATTTTAGAACTTACGTGTTCTTGATGCCGGTTGTGGCACGGGCAACTACGCCAAAGCGCTGATTAATTTCGGTGTCAAACACCTCACATTACTAGATGCGTCACCAAATATGTTAAAAGTGTGCAAAGAAAAACTTAAAGACTCTATAGATAAGAAGGTTGTAGATGAGATGGTTGAAGCCAGACTTCCAGATTTACCTTTCGATAATGGACGCTTTGACGCAATCTTTATCAGTCAGGTTTGAACTTTGTGTTTTATATTTTCTTTTTGAGCTTACCTATATAAACTTTGAGGTCAGACGAGAGAAATTCTTTTCATTACGAATCGTTGAATGCCGATATTCCTCGTGCTACATCCTATGGCATATTTATATTTCTAATTAATTTGTTTTTCTAGAGCATCTAATCTGGACATTTTGAAAATCGAAATAAACTTTTAACTGCCTAACTTCTTAAGCAAGGACGCCGTTAAAATAAATTACATGAAACATTTTCTAAGTTTTATCGCCGTCATTCTGAATTAATGTCCAAAAATAACATTGGTTTGTAACCCCTCTGCAAGATGGTCTGCCCGAACCTGAATATTATGGCGACTTAGTCTAAAAATTCAGAAAGATTCGGTCGGCAAAACAGATTTTCCGTACAGTTTAAAATGATTGGCTCTCGCTACAAAAAGGATGGTTACAACATAACTATTCTGTGGCGAACTGTATACATGGTTGTTGACCCGATTATGATTGATAACTTTTCAGTCTTTAATTGCACGACAGCGGGTCGGGACTCAGACGAAATGTTGATTCCCTCCTCAGTCTGTTTAAGATTGTCAGCGCCTGCCTATGAATGTCTGTGGTCGGGCTCGTCGTGATTCGGTTTTTTGATAATCTTGTGTTCTGGCTTAGACCTCCATTAAGCCTTTTGCTTTGTTACATCACAGTGTTTTGTAATATATGTATTTCACTGTGATGTTTCACAGATGAGGTAGAGGCTCCCTATATGGACCGAACAAATATTTGCAATTTGGAGCTGCACCAGAATCAAGGGCGAGGTTTCATGCGAATAAAACTAGTTTAAGCCCCCCACCCCCCCTCCACCTCCCCTATAGTAGTTTAGTAGTTTTCCTTCTGCCCGTTCCAAGGCGGTTCCTCTGTTGCAGTTTTTCTTTGTTTGGCATCCTTGTTTGTTCATAACCTCTCCTTAGTTTGGTGCCTTGGGAGGACTGTGCTTTGTGGTTATGGAATTTCCTGTGTTTCACTTGTATTTTGATAAAGCTTATCAACTGCCTTGAAAACACCTTCTGTTCTGATGAAACGATTTGTTTACAAAACGACATTGTTTTCAAAGATCGATGACTTGTTTTAAGGTTATAAAGGGTTCTGGAACAAAATCAAGCAATCGAAACAGTTAAACTCTCCCATCATTTTCTAATAATTACAATAAAAGCAGTTTTTCTTATGAAGACATAGAAATAAAGAAACGCGGGAAACGCCACAGCCAGGAAGCATGGCCTTCACGAGGCAGCAAAAGAAAGAGACACGAGGAACAAAACAAAACCAAAATAAATAAATAAATAAACAAAACGATAAAACAAACGCCACATATGAGACAGCTTACACATAAACAAAGAAACACTGCAGCGGAGGAACCGCCGTGGAATGGTCATCATAAATAATAATAAAAAAGAATGTGTGCCTGTGTGTGTTTGGGGGGGGGGGGGGGTGTGGGGGGGAGGTTGGTGTGAAGATTAAACCAGTTTTATTCGCGCGATCCTGCACCCTTAATTCTGATGCAGCTTGCAATTACAAACTAATGTGCGGTCCACATAAGGGTCCTCTACCTCATCTCTGAAAAATCTCAGATAAATGATTATAATGACAAACAATGTGGTGGAATTACCCGTCCGTACCTCAAATTTACGAAAACTACGAACAGTTCTCTTCGTAAATGAGTGGATTCTTTCGTATTTTTGCGTAATTTTGTCCGGAGATTGCGTATATTCTTGTAGTTTGTTACGAAGGTTTGCGGAAATCTGCGTATTTACGAACAAATTTCCGTACATACGTAGAAATATATTCGTAGCTGTCTACAAACAAACGGAGCAATCTCCGCACTCTTCGTAAAACTGTGGACTTAGCATTTTTCAGTGCGGAATCGTTCGTAGAATATAGACTTAAACTTATTTCAGTTCGTATATGTATGGAGATTACTGGACTTAGAAATTTTTTAGATCAAATGAGAACATAGAATATAACTTAACCAATTTTTGGTTCGTAGTCTTTCGTAGCATTCGGAGTGTGCTAGAGACCTTTGTAATTTAATATGCATAACAGATTCACAGAAGACTTTGTTGCCATGGATACAAAATGGTATCAATTAAGATATCATAAAAGTAGTTGCTTTATTGCTTTGAAACCAAAAAGTTCAGTCATTTATAGAGCTACTCTGAGGCAACATAACTATTAAGCTAGTTCATTAGTGAATTTAAATTATGGATTAGAAATACATATACTTGGTTTTTGTGTTTTACATGTAAAATGGAATAGTCTAAATGACTTTAATAGTCCATGGAAATGTTATTGCTGATTTCAGAAGGTTGGTGGTTTCTTTTGATTACATGTATTTCAATAGAATATAAGCAAATCAAAAAGTTGAATTCTAAGTCTTGCACTTTTTATTTTTTCATTCACAATACGTTGATAATAATGCTTTTCTTCAAAAGAAGTGCTGTAAAATTGTGGTAAAATCTTTTTTCCATCACTGTTAACAGATATACAAAACACACATGTACATGACTTTTTAAGTAGATTCCAATGACTAATAACCTTTTTGTAAATACAAAATGCTTTAATACAAAATAAACTTATGTTATACTTCATTTTGTGGTAGAAAAAGCATGCTTTATGGAGTTTCCATAATAATTTTGTTACTGCCCTACCTTGAAATCCTGGAGGTGCTTGCTATGTTCATTTGGAGGCCAGCCTAGGTGGCTCCATTGGATGCACCTCCAACTTGTGATTAGGTTACAGGTTTGACCCCCATTGGGTCAGCAACATTATTTCATAGGGATATGATCATGAAGTACTTTTTATGGTCATTCTCTCCCTTTCGCTGTCATGTAAGAAGGGTATGCTTCAGTTTCTGGCGAAAGAATGTGCACACTCACTGGTTAACCACTAAGAGGACTAAGCTGCCCAGTAAAAGTGTGGTTGGGTAAACTGACCAGGCTCTACATGACCCCATTAAGTTGACTGGGCCGTAAAACCTCAACACAAACAAATGTTCATTTGGAGACAAATAGGTAGTCATGCGGAGCTGATTACAAACAAGCGGAGTATTAGGACATTTTCTACAAACCTCTACGCAAGATACTGATGGTAAGTGTGCGTAAGCATGCGGAGCTAGTTACGAAAAACTACGCAGTCATGCGGAGATGATTACAAACCAGCGGAGTATTGGGACATTTTCTACGAAACTTTATGCACCATACAAATGGTAAGCTTGTGTAAGCATGCGGAGCTAGTTACGAACAACTACGCAGTCATGCGGAGATGATTACAAACCAGCGGAGTATTGGGACTTTTTCTACGAAACTTTACGCAACATTCAAATGGTAAGCGTGCGTAAGCATGCGGAGCTAGTTACGAACAAATACGCAGTCATGCGGAGATGATTACAAACCAGCGGAGTATTGGGACATTTTCTACGAACCTTTACGCAAGATACGAATGGTAAATATGCGTAAGCATGCGGAAATTTCATCCCAATACTCCGCTTGTTACGAAAGTGCGTAGCTCATTCCAAATGTGGTGGTAATCGTAGAGATTTACGCATTCTCCGCTCTGTTTTCCATTTTTCAGAAAAAAATTGCTTCGTAGTAAATGTCCCAATACTCCGCACAATATTTTCTTCGGAGTTATTCGTAGTTGCACGGAATCCTTCGGAAATTTGAGGTACGGGCAAGCCAAGGACAGAATGGCGCTCTGAAGCCAGAACACTAGAAAACCACAAACATGAGCGCGCTGAGCCCGACCACAGACATTGATAGTCAGGCGACGACCATCTGAAACAAGTTGAGAAGGGAGCCGTAATTTAGTCTGTGATTAAAGAGGGAATCAAAGTAATTAACCATAATTGGGTTAACAACAATGCATTCAGTATGCCGCAGACTATCCATGGTGTAAACTAATTTTTGTAGCGAGTGACAATCTGTGTAAATTGTTCAGAGAAATCAGTTTGACCATCAGTCCTACTGAATTTTCAGACTAAATAACCATAAAATTCAGGTTCGGACAAACCATCTCGTAGAAGTGTTTTCAAATCAACGTTATATTTAGACAGTAATTAAGAATGGCAGCGATAAAACTTTCACGTAGTTTATGATAACGGTACCCTTTCTTAAGAAGTTTAGCAGTTAAAATTTTATTTCAATTGTTAAAATCACTGACTTGACTAGATTTTTAATAGATTTCATGGCAGCAATCTCAGAACAATGTAATTAAAAGCATATCCACAAGTTTTATAGTTATTAAATATTGAAATATAAATATTTAATATTGAAACATAAATTTACGAACAAAATCAACATGACACAGAAATTTATGTTGCCATGGCAACAAATATGTCGAATTTATACCACATAGTTTTATTTAATATTTTCTGTTTACACTACAATTCTATATTTTTTCACCACTTTGATTGTCAAGTACTGGATGACAATTTAGAAAGAAAAAGAAGTGATCACTTAAGAAAAAATTGCATTGCCATGGAAACAAAAGTGTTTCCTTTATTGAAATAATATGTGGTTTTGACTTATTTTAACTATGAAAGGTAAAGTGTTTATTATTTGACTGGTTTTAATGTGTTATTTATCAAGTATCTGACCGTGCGTGAAAAGCAACAGTCACACCACTTAGCTTTGTGTTGCCCTGTCAATAAAACACATACATTTATCCCATAACAAAGACGTATAAAAACACGTATTTTATGTAGCGCGGTAGCTCAGTTGTGAGCGCACTGGCCTCTAGAGGTTCCGGGATAGACCCCAGGCTTAGGCAAGGGAATTTTCGGTGTCCGAACACGCTTTCCTTTGTCATTTGCAGGCATGAAATGAAACCAGTGCCGTCCTTCGGATCGGGACGTTAACTGGAAGTCCCCTGTGTAGGGAAAGTCACACCATGTGCAGGTTAAAAAACCATACGGTAATTCAAATTGGTTACTTGTAGGCCTTCATATTGCAACCCGGGGTGTACAGTGTACATCGTCTGTGTCCTCTTAGGAACTTTTGACGTAACGGAAGAAAGATAGAAAAAAAGAAAGGCAGTATATTACGCCATTGCCCATAAGAATATGTTGTTTTTGATTTGCCGTAATATGATTTGGATCGTACTGAAGTACTGCTTTTGCTAACAGGTTAAACAACATCATAATAAAGTAAAAGATGAAATAAAGAAATAAAGAAAAAAAAAACAACAGCTAAAAATGTTTATTAAAAAAAAAAAAAAAAAAAAAAAAAAAAAAAAAAAGAAAAAAAAAAAAAAAAAAAAAAAAAAAAAAAACAAAAAAAAAAAAAACAAGAAAAGCACACACACACACACACACTCATACACACAGAAGTTCACCAATGACACTCAAATCCGAGTCCGTTCGTAGTAGAGGCCACTACACCACAGAGGACAGCATTAAGAACTGACCAAAATGAAAATACTTATTGGCTAGATTTTTCAATGCAGTTCCCCTTCCCTCCCCCCCCCCCCCCCCACATAGAGTTTGAAATAAGTTAATCACCTCTCCCGTCCTCTTTCCCCCTCCCCCACCCCTCCCCCCACACAAAATATTCTTAATTTCGTGTGCCATTACGTTTTAATTTTATGTACATTGTTCTTTCTTTCGGTTCACAGCTTCGTTGGTTTCAGACATCAGAAGGCATAAGCTGCTCACCGTCTACATCGCAGTAATGTACTTGGATGAACTGATTTATTTCCCACGAACTTGAAGGCAGCGCTTGTATCCTTGATGTCATGGCGGTGCACAGCTAAGCCGGGAGCCAGTGCACGTGATCTATTTATACGTGTAAAATTCGAGAACGATATTCAGCTGCTTTGGGAGAATTTGAAAAAAGTATTGTTTTTAAATTAAAAAATCAGAAAAAGCAAACAAAATTCCATAGATCTCAAATCGAAATTATAAATGAGGGCAATATGCTGACGAATCAGTGTTGAAACCCCACTGGTAATCTGTACCATTATCTCGGTTAATCTTATTTATTTAGTAATATAGATTTGTTCAAAATATTCATTAAAAATATTTAGTAAGTCATCCAAATGAATATCATATTTCAATAATATAGGCCTGATTATCTCGAGAAAGCGACAGCATAAAGTCACCTTCGTAGCAAAACAGAATCAGATCTGCAATAAGAGGGGCACAATTTGTACCAATAATTGATGGTATAATTCGGTATATAACCAAGCCTCCGCTTTTAATTCTTTTATGTGTTCTTTGTTTCCAAGGGAAACCTTTTAGACTTTTTACTTTATTCGCGTGAAACCTCACCCTAATTTTGACGGAGCTCCATATTACAAATAAAAATCAAGCCAAGTTTATACGTAGGAATTAATCCATAGTGTTTACCATAACACTGAGAGATTTTGTACGAAGTTTACGTATGTACAGAATTCATATTTATGGCACAATAATATGTGTATTAACGAAATGTTATCAACATTTAAGTTGCAATCCCAGAAAATCTACCATTCAACACGTGGGCACAACGAAGATTAAGACCAGTCTGCGAATTTGCACAGTCTGATCACATTACGAAAACACGCCATTCCAAATATATTGAAAATTTCACCACCAAAACACTAAAAGTTTTCAGATAAAAATTCTGAAATTTTTCTGCTCAAAACATAGATTGTGGATATTCGTTAGAACCGCCTTATAGAGGCGGATCTAACAAGTACCCACAATCTATGTTTTTTAACAGAAATAAGAAAAATAATGTATACCCCTGTAAACCCCGGTTTTACTATATAATAGTGGGGTTTAAGGGGCTCAAAATTATATAGGTACGTTTTCGTAGTGCGCATTTTTGATAGTTAAGGGTGTAAATTTTTTCTATGCGGACAACGAAGATTTTGATGAAAATGCGTCGGGTGCCCATGTAAGAAAGTACGTTTTCTCACGTTGCGACATATTTTGTTACATTTTATGAAGGTGCTCCATCACCTGGACAACACGGACAATGGTGAGAATTATCCCAAAATAGAAGCCACGTTCCGTGCTGCCAAGAGAGTACTTCGTCCTCAAGGTGCCATGGTTATTGCTTCAATTCTGCCAACACAGATACAGAAAGCACTCTGGTTCTGCCAGCTAAATTATGGTTTGTGTGAAAGATACATCAAGCGAGTTCCCACACTTGAACAATATATGACCATGTTTGAAAAGACTGGGTTTAAATGTGTGACGAAAATCTCTGTGCTTGGCCATGAGCTGTATGAAAATTATTTTGATCCCGAAGGTCCACTGAAGGAGGAATGGAGAAAATCTGACTCTATATTTGGATTTGCAACAGAGCAAGAATTACAGAGTATTATACAGTCAGTGAGAGATATGAATGAAAACGGACAAATGGTGAAGTTCATAAAGGACCATGACAAATCTTCAGAGATGGGAATGATTATAATATTAGCATGTATTTCTTTGTGATTGCTTGTATTCCATTTTATACATGGTATAAAATACAGAAAAAGCAGTTCCAAAGGCAATCCTTTTTGACCTTTATTCTATAAATGTAGTGATATCTTGTACGTATTCAGTGGACCATGAAGTGCCTATAATTCGAACTTCCGGTTGGCGCTTAGAAAAATGGCGGTCATGTTCAATATGATCTAAGAAAACTTGCTGGTTTGGCGGCCTGGAGAGATGTGATTGAGAAATTCAGAGTAGGAACCTGTGATAGACTACCCTACTAGACTACATGTTTGTAGTAGTGAGTCTAAATAAGCGTCTCATGTCATAGAACAATCCAAATAATACCTCACTCGTTGAAGTGTAAACAATACCCCACCCAATGAAACAATATAGATAGACTAGAAACACTATTGCTAAATTGAATTAGTGGTATACAGTGTGATACATGGTTAATAAATTAATAAGCAATGGGTCCAAAGCCAGTTGAGCAATCAGCAAAAAAGCTCTATAAAAACAAGGAGCACAGACACTCCTGGTAAAGTCGGCAGTGGTAGTCCAGCATCTAATGCTGATAAAGTCAAACAGTTAAAACTAGTTCAGGAGTCAGATGGTGCTGTGGGGGTGACACCACCAACCCCACCACCAGTACAAACACCAGAAGGCGATATCAGCATTAGGGTGATGTTGCAGAAGATGGATAGTAAATTGGAGAAACGATTCCAAGAGCTAGAAGATAAGTTTATAGGTATGTTTGATAACCTAAAGGATGAGATAAAAGGTTTAAGAGCTGAAGTAGCTGAATCAAAAACTCAGTTTGCAAAGCTAGAATCTAAAGTGCAAAGCATTGAAGATGCTGCTGAGTTCAACAGTAACATGTGTAAAGAAAGAACTGAAAAGCAAACTGCTTTGCTCAATAAAGTTAAAGCTGAGTTAGAGGATAAAGTGAAGGATTTAGAAAATAAACTTTTACTCCAAGAAAAGCAGGACCGAAAATACAATTTGCTTTTCTACGGCATCACAGAAGAGTTAAATGAAAATATAGAAAACAAATTGAAGAGCCTGTTTGTTGATGATTTACAATTAGATTATGAAAGAGTTAACAATATGTATTTTGTCCACTACCACAGAATTCCATCCAAGAGCCCAGGACCTAAACCCATAATATTAAGATTTTGTCAGTATCAGGATAGAGATTTAGTGTTGTCAAATGCTTATAAGCTAGCTGGGTCTAAGAGAAGAATAATCCCTGACTGGCCAGTGATTATGAAAAATGAAAGGGGGCGATTAGCAAAGGTTGCTTACAAAATTCGTATGGAAGAAAAACTTAAAACAAGAATAAAAGACAAAGGTTTGGAAGTATATTTAGAGGTTCGCAAAGATGATAAATCGGAGTGGTTAAGAAGAGATGTTTAAACCTGACATCAACATAATTGCTAAAACTGAGTGGGACATAGAATAATAGCCTTTCCTGAGTCATGAAGGCCCTAGTAATAAGATGCCTTAGCACTTGTCACCTAGGAAATTGGGGGGGGGGGGGGGGGGTGGGGGGGGTGGGGGGGGGGGGGGGAAGGGGGGCGGGGTCAGAGCTGAATGTGGTATTGCTAGTTTTGTGTTCAGTAGTCACGGTACTCTCTGGCAAAAAATTTAGCAATATCCTTGTGTAAGTAAAGGTTCATGTGTGACCATATTAATATGCGGGCCTCACCTGGGCCTTTGCTGGTCAAATTCGATCAGCTCAACTTCCTTGTGGGCAGGTTCATGTGCGTATATATGAATGTTTGCATACATTGTGTATAGGTGTACGGTGACCTATATGCACTGCGGCCTCTTCATAGTGTGGTTTAGTATAACATGGTTTTAGAGGTGGCGCTGTTCATGGGTGGGCCCAAAAAAAAATGTATGGATTATAGCAGAGAATGACAAATGGTCATTTTTCGGTGTAGTCTATGCACTTTTGTTTTGGATATAACATGGTTGTTTAATTGGCATGATTTGTGCTGTGGACCCCAGTGAGAGTGCTGTAAAGTGGTTGTGGTGTATATTTATAAATATATATACACTTTTCAGGTGAAGAAACAAAAAGTAAACAGATCTGATTAAGTAAGAGGTATGCAAGCTGTTCATGTTTTTTTGTGTTTCAGCCAGGCAGCCACACTCCTTATTTCAATTTTTTTTAATTCAGTTTTATTTCATTCTGCTGGTCAAAGTAGGCCATAATTGTTTTTTCTTGGTTTATTTGTGTTTGTTATGTTAAATGCATGCAAATTATTTGCTAGCCCCAAAAATGCCAATAACATTTATAGTATATGTCATTTTTAAATGCTTTCTTTCTGCTGTTTAGGGTTAGGTGGGGCTTGGCATTGCAGATGAATAGCTCTAGGTGAGCAATTCATATGGGGTGTCTGGCCTTTTTTTTTTTTTTTTTATTTTTTTTTTTATTTTTTTTTTTATTTTTCTTTTTTTTTTTTTTTTTATTTATTTTGAGAACAATTACTATGGTGCTTTTAGGGCTAGAGTAAATTTTACATGACCTGTGAATGTCCAGGATCTCCAAATTTGTTTGCATTGCAAGCAGACAACTCTTACTTCAAACCATGCTTAGTTAATTTGATCTAAGTAACCTTTTATTTTATTTTGCTGCTCAAAGTAGGCCATAATTTTTTTTTTTTTTTTTTTTCTCCGACTTATTTGTGTTTGTTATGTTAAATGCATGCAAATTATTTGCTAGCCCCAAAAATGCCAATAACATTTATAGCACATGTCATTTTTAAATGCTTTCTTCCTACTGTTTAGGGTTAGGTGGGGCTTGGCATCGCAGGTGAATAGCTCTAGGTGAGCAATTCATATGGGGTGTCTCCCCCCCTTTTTTTTTTTTTTTTTTGAGAAACAATTTCTATGGTGCTTTTGGGGCTAGAGTAAATTTTATATGACCTGTGCATGTTCAGGATCTTCAAATTTGTTTGCTATGCAAGCAGACAACTCTTACTTCAAACCATGTTTAGTTAATTTGGTCTAAGTAACCTATTTTTGAACTGATTCATACCCTCAACATTGAATGTGACTGGGCGGATAAGGAGGGGGTCTTGTTTCTGAGAACATCTCAAAATGTAGGTTTTTGTTTTCTTTTTTTTTTTTATTTATTTACTTCCTTATTAATATATTTATTTATTTAATTATTTATTTTTACACGAAAAGCATAAAAATACAAAAAAACAAAACAAAAAAAACAAACAATTTCTCAGATATGTTAAAAGGTTTGAAAGGCCCCAAAGGGGTGGGTAGTTGGGATTTCTGGAAACAAGACTTCTTTCTTTCTTTCTTTCTTTTTTTTTTTTTTTTTGTTTTGCCCGTATCCAAGTCTGCTATACATCACGAGAACATACCTATATAATTTTGACCCCTTTAAACCCCACTCTTATATAGTAAAACTTGGGTTTACAGGGGTATACATTATTTTTCTTGTTTCTGCTCGGGGGCGTGGAGTGTGGATGCTTGTTGGAACTGCCTCTGCAAGGCGGTTCTAACGAGTATCCGCATTCTGTGTTTTGGGCGGAGATGTGAAGAAATATCAGAATTTGTATGTGAAAATTTAACCTTCAATTTTTGGTGGTGCAATTTTCAATATATTTGAATAGGCGTTTTCGTTATGAAAATTGGCAAGGATGTTGGGGTGAATGGCATAGGGTTTTGCTCGAATAAAGGTAGAGTTTTGTGCAAGCAGTGAAGGCCCTGACCAGAGGCTGCATAACTCTGCCTCTGTTCCGGCCCTGCAATGTTTGCTAATGCCTTGTTCAAAGGTTTCAAAAATGGGTTATACTGTGTGCATGTTAAAGTAGCTTATACCAGTTATATCAATATTATTAGTACCTGACATAGTTTAATACATACATGTTAACAGTTTTACCTATTAAAGTAGAGTATGAATATAACGATATTTCAAGATACTGTATTTTTCCTGGAGGCTTTGATAAATAAAGTACGACAGGAATAGGGTTGAACAGACTTTTCGTCTGCCTAACATTGTTAACCCACCTATCTTTGAAAGATCATACAATCAGAGTGTTTACAGCAATTTATACAGCATTCCCGCTTTCTCACGTTATTTAATTGGGAAAATCAAAGAAATGTAACATTTGGTTAGGATTTATGTACCTCATTCGTCTGTTAAATCATTATATCTTAGTATGGACAAAAAACATGCATTTTTCTTCTTTTTATTTACATTTTCCGCCTCAATGCCGACATGCTGTTTTGTTTACCCGGAAACGGTGATGACTTCTTTATCGCGACATTCACTTAAAATGAAAATTGTCAAAGTATGGAAAGCCGTTTGTCCACTGAAATGATGGTAAATGCTCAATCATCTATCCCACCCCTAATATAACAAATTCGGAGGAATATTATTTCATAGAAACATTAGAATGTCTGATAAAAACAAAACTAACAAATTTCAACTCGTAATTTTCCCAATTGGAAGTTAGAGTCCTTGACTCTAATTTTCACAATAAAGGTATAGTCGCTTCTGGTAACATCGCGGGTTTGGGAACATCGCGGTAACGGTATTTCCCGCTGACGTAATCATGCGACGCCATCTAGGACCCGTTCCAGTTGAAAAGTCCGCAACCCGGAAGTCAAGTTTTTGTTTACAAAACTAAATGTGACAATGAATCGTTTCCTGGTAAGTGTACTTTATATTTGTATTTTTCTTGTAGATTACTCACTCATTAGAATGTCCGCATACCCCCCATGTCCCTTATCCTTCCGTAGATACTCAGAAAATTATTTCATGTTTGCGAGATTTTGCTTGTTGATCGTCTGCTTTCCCCACCCAAAATGGCCGCCTGTTGCGATCACGTGATGACGCTATGGGTTGCGTGCGCAACTATCAAAGTTAAGCCACAAAATAAGGCTCCGTTGGGGAAAATTGCCTAATTGGCAATTAAGGAACTTTGCAGTTTGGTACCACTGTGCCTGTTTATCAGTGTTTTCTTGCCAGTTTGATAAGATTTCCTACAAAATATAAGATGGATATATGAATATATAAATGAATATATAAATGATAGCAAAAAAAAAAAAAAAAAAAAAAAAAAAATAATAATAATAAATAAATAATAAAATAAATACATTTTAAAGTAAATAAATAAACAAAATAAGAAAATATATAGGTAAGGCCAAATAAAAAAAAAAATGTGTGTTTAGGGTAACCCTCACCTACCTAATTTTCCTGATGAAACCTAGCAATTTTTTTTCATGTTTTCTCAAAAAAAAAGGTGCTAAACATTCCAATAAGGAGGGCTGAGCAAACAGTGTAGACCCTGATCAAACTGCTCCTAAAGGAGCATTTTGATCAGATCTACACTGTTTGCCATTCTATCAGTACTTTTAGAAACATTTAAGGAAAATCAAACAGACTTGGTAAAATTTTATGTGCATTATGTGCAAAGTCCAAATATAGTTGGTAATTATGGTATTATTCTTCATAAAAAAAAAAGTAAAAAAAAAAAAAAAATAAATAAAATCCCTGCCTACCCTACCTATTTTTTTCTAAAATGTTACCCTAAACACACATAATTTTTTATTTGGTCTAAGTTGGTAACACATAAATAAATAAATTTCTTTGTTTATTTCAGGATCCCAAACCTAAGCGGCTGCGTCTCCAGTATGACAGGGTAAACCTTTAGCGTGCCTTTGATGCAACTGCCAGGGGTATGTCAGTATACCGCGCTGCCAGAGAGTTCAATGTGCCTGAATCAACTCTGCGTGACAGAACTAGAGGCAATGTGACATTAGACACTAGAGTTGGTGTTGATACTCTGTTTACAGTGAGTGAGGAAAAACAGCTAGTGGATCATGTTAAGTATATGGGTAGTATTGGGTATGGTTATAATAAATCAGGGATCCAGTATATGGCCAGAGATTATGCTTTATCATTGAATAAGCCAGTGAAATCAACAAGTGATCATCTAAGTAATGCATGGTTTTATGACTTTCTGAAGAGATGGCCTGATTTAAAAATCGTTAAGCCTCAAAAACTTTCATTAGCTAGAGCCAAGTCTGCCTCAAAAGAAACTCTTGACAACTATTTCAGAGAGCTTGGCACTATTCTTACAACAAATAATTTGAAAGACCACCCAGAAAAAATCTTTAATATTGATGAAACTGGCATAAGTACAGAACATTCACCTCCTAAAATTGTGTGCAGTAAAGAATCTGTAGCTCAGTCTGTGACATCCTCAAGAACATTTAATGTAACAATAATTGCTGGGGGAAATGCTCTGGGTAATCATATACCACCATATTATGTATTCCCGGGTAAAAGATGGAATAGTGACTTTTTGCATGGTGCACCTACAGGGGCTGATGGTGAGATGTCTCCTACTGGCTGGTCCAATTCATCAGTATTTATTAATTATTTAACCAAGCATTTTGTCAAGTATGCTGGAGTCACAGATAAAAATAGTGATCTAAAGACACTTGTGCTATATGATGGACATAAATCACATGCCTCATTGACACTGACAAACTGGGCAAAGGACCATAATGTGATTCTCTTTGTGCTTCCGCCACACTCTAGTCATCTTACACAGCCTTTAGACCTTGGTGTGTTCGGTCCTCTTAAATGCATGTACAATCGTGAATGTCATACTTACATGCAGAACAATCCTGGTATTTCAATCACCAAATATGCCATTGCAGAGTTGACTGCCAGGCCATATGTGAAAGCAATGAGCCCTGAAAACCTGACATCAGCATTCAAGAAGGCTGGAATATTCCCCTTTAATAATTCAGTTATTTCTGTGGAACAAGTCGCACCTTCTATAATATACAAGGAGACTGAAGAACCTGAACCTGATCAAGATGATGCTGCTGCTGCATCTGATGCAAATTCAGACTCTACTATCAGTTACGCTACCCTGCCAGTCCCTGTTATTTCTCATAATTCAAAGCAGGCCCTACAAATACAGAAGCCATGTTCACCCCCTATAGTGAAAAATATATGTGAAAAAGGGGAGGATTTCTTCAAGAAGAGGACAATCACCAGTGTGGTCAAGAAGCCTAAACCTAAGTTTGTTCCACCCTTTCTTGCTGGTAGCTTAATGAAAAAAGCAAATATGGAAATTCTTAGTGCAGCTGCAAAGAAGTCTAAGTCCACTGTCAAAACTGTATCTTTCAAACCCACACTGAAGACCATGTCAGCAAAGACCCCTATCAATACTGTCTCAGGAAAATACGAAGTAAAAAAGTGCATCAAAGTTCTTTCAGGACCAACTACATCTAAAAAGATCTTTGAGCCCATGCCAAGTACATCTGGCCTGAATAATAACAAAGGGGCGCCACTGGATTTAACATCTGAGGATAATGTTGACAGTGATTTTTCAGATGAAGAAAGAGAGACGTGTTGCAAATGTGGATTATGGGAGCCCCAAGCCTTTCGTGACTGTACCAGCCTTCTTATAGCTAAATGGGCTCAGTGTGACTTTTGTCCTCACTGGACACACCTTATCTATTGTTCAGAGGTCAGGGTTGTGAGGCGTGGTGACACTTTCAGGTGCCCACATTGCCTCACTAAATCGTAAACTCAAAACACAGAAAAAAAAAATCCTGTAAATATGTTAAGTTATAGTTAAAGTGTTGTTTTTCTACTGGAGGTGTGTGAATTTCTTCCAAGTTCTTGCAGTCACAATCTCATATTAACTGTTAATACTTTGGTTAAATTAGATGCCTAAAAATATTGACTTACATTCCCCTTATGGAGCCCCAACAGTTTACCGCGATGTTAGAATTCCCTCCCCTGACAGAACTTCTGCAATATGGCTGATATTTGAAATGGGATTAACACCCTGATGAGGCTTTCCATTCGATCCAATTTTCATGGACTTGTAAAGGAATAAATACCCTTTGCAGCTGCTGGATGATAACTTAAATGTAAGTATTGCAAGTTTATTTATTCTTAATTTTTCCGTTAGTACCGCGATATTCCCAAACACCGGGCTACCTGAACACTGTATGCATCCACATATTTTACTGATGCACAAAACTTGAGATATATCCAGTGCCCACAAAATTCACATTTAGCCCAGTTAACTAAAGTAACCGCTCTCATAGTCTTCAGTGTTTTTGGTCTCCCAGAAGTTACAAACACAACATTTAACTTTTTTATATCGTCACTGGACTGATCGCTTTTTGTATCTTTCAGATTGATAGCTCCTCATGCTTCTTCAATACAGAAGTACTCGGAAGAAGTTCTAAAAGCCTTAATTTCTTAGCAACGTGTTCCTTCAATTCATGCTCTTGAAGGGTATATATCACAGATTTTTTATGTAAGTTTCCAGTTAGGAAATAACATATATTGACTTTTAAAACTAAAACTGGACGACTTTTGTTTTGACATGAACTCTTCTATAGAATTCCCACAATACATTAATGTGGCAGTAATTTCTTCCCATACCTAAATTTTTTTTTTTTAGCTCGCGCGTTTACACTAAAAGTTGCCTAACTGTAGTCTACAAGAAATGGACGGTCATGAAGAATTTTACCATTTCTGCGTAGACTTTCTTTTTTTCTCTCTCTTCTTCTTCTTTTCATTCACTACAACTTTTAAAAAAAAAGGTTGTAAAGAAAGTTTTCGATCAAGTAAGAAAACAACGAGAAATACAACATTTTTGTATAGTTTTCACTGTTTTAATTAGGTGCTATTCAAAATATCTTAACTGCAACATATAGACCTTTGCTTTTTTTTTAGCAGCAAACGGCCTAGTTATTAACATATCACTAGTTGTTTTTTTGTCTCTATCTCTCAATAGCTATTTTTGTTATTATTTGAGTTTGTTCCTTTTTTTTTTTTTTTTTTTTTTTTTTTTTAGATTTAAAAAAAAGAAAAAAAAAAAAAAAAAAAAAAAAAAAAAATCAATACATAAATACATTTAACACCTAGAGAAAACGAGTTTTTTTTTTTTTTTTGGTAGTGATTCTACTCTATTAAGCGAGCTGTTAATGTCTAGAGAAATTTTGGTTATATGCCACCATATTTATGAGGGTCGCCTAACTCAACAGCCAGTGGCCGAACTTTGTAATGTTGACGGAGTTTGGGTTTGTTGGTATGTTTTAAGGTGGGTACGAGCGCTTTTTGAGCTAGAAAACTACAAATGTTTTCTTATATAGTTTTTTTTTTATATTCTGAGTTGTCGCATGGCGAAGCCTAACAATTTGGACTAGCCTGCGCATCAACTTAGATGGGATCTCCACTAATTACACGGGGCTGTTGTGTTAGGGATTGATGTATGTTGTGACGATGTATCATGATCTAGCGCGACAGGCTGGATCATGATACAACGTCACATGCTCTGTATGTTTGGGTGTCAGCTCTGCTGAGCGGTACAATGTACATTCGACTTGGTAGCAGATCAAGGCTGATGCAACGCTGATTCGACGTTCGTTTGGCGTTGTATGTCCTCTGTGGGTATAAGACGCTGTTGAAGAAAAGTGACTGTGAAATGTAGCTTGTTTTCCTGCTCTCTCTCTCTCTCCCTCTCTCTCTCTCTCTCTCTCTCTGTCTCTCTCTCTTTCTATCTCTCTGTTTGTGTGTTTCTGTCATATGTATGTGCACTAATCAGTTTGAATTAAAAGAGTAATTTTTAAGGGCCTGCATGGGTTCGGTTAGGCTATGCAGTAGGAGATACCCAGACAGGCTAGTATGGTAATCTCCTTTATAGATACCTCAACTTTGTAAATATGTATGTAAATTTTCATGTATTGCCATGACACTTGTTGTTTGTATTGTTCACCACGTGGTATCCCAGCGACTCGAACACCAATGACCTGTCTGCTGTAGTTGTGTATGTTATGTGTTTTGTCTATTGAGTTTTTTTCATTAATTCTCAAAGTCATTTTCTATGGATGATTTGGGCTTATATTTGGTAAGATGACGGTTAAAAGCCATATTCAGTAATGTCCCCGCCCGTGCTGACGACCTCAAGGTCAGGATCACAGTGGGATTTTTTCAGAACTCATATATACATTCTAAACAAATGAAAAATTCGGTTTATAATAGGTACGATGATAGACATGGGTTCACAGTTTTAAATCGGTAATACCCCCATTTGTGTACATGATCTTGCGGCCACCTTTTTAACTAAATTAAGTTGCAAAATCCCTTTTTCCGGAAGAGGTGGGTCATGGGCGGGGGCATGTGTCTTACTGAAATAGTTATCCTGGGACAGAGGTGTTCGAGTCTTTGATATTCCACTGTAGCTACAGTTTGTAGAAAATGCTTACTGAGTTCAACATTCACGGTAACGTAGTTTCATAAAGTGGAAGGTTTAAGAAGACTTTTTTTTTTTATTATTGAGGGAGGTTTACGCAGATGTTTTATATACTGATTACAGGCAATGATATTTTGACAATATATGTGTAAGTTCATTGATGTTTGCTCCAGGTCGCCTTAGCACCGATCGGGAAATGAGTTATTTTATGGTAAGGTTCTTTCTCTCTTATCCTTTCTTCTTCTCTTTTCTTCTTTTTCTTTCGTCTTATGCAGGGCTTTTATTACTCAAGGTTGTTGGTAAAATTAATTTGTGGTGTATATATACATGGACTGTTTTAATTATTCGTGGCGGACCTGTTGAAGGGATTAGGACTTTGACCGAAAATAAATTGTATGGCAGATAAAATATCAATCTTTTCACAAAATTGTCAGGGACTTGCAAACCCACAAAAAAGACGAGCGGTTTTTAGACATGTAAGATTAAAGAAGTATAACATTATTTGTTTGCAAGACGTTCATATACAAAGGCTACAGGAATCATATATTAAAGCAGAGTGGGGGTATAATATTTATTTTAGTTGTTTTAATAATAGCAGTAGGGGAGTAATGATTCTTTTAAATAACAACTTTGAGCATAAAGTAGAACGCGTTAATTCAGATGTAAATGGGAACTACATTATACTAGATATAAACATAGAAGGACAAAAATTTACTTTAGTTAATCTTTATGGACCAAATGACGATAAGCCAAAATTTTATAAAGAAATAAGACAAAAATATAACGCGTTTCAAAATGATAAGATTATTATTTGTGGTGATTGGAATTTAGTAATTAACCCAGATCTTGATACGAATAACTATTTGCACATAAATAACCCTAGAGCGCGTCAGGAAGTTTTAAATATGATTGATGAGGAAGATTTTGTAGACATTTACAGGGTATTAAATGGAGATAAAAGAGAATTTACTTGGAGTAGGAGAAATCCAGTCCGGAAACAGGCTAGATTAGACTTTTTCCTAATAAATGATGACTGCTTCCCATATGCATCTGAGGCAAAAATAATTCCAGGTTATAGATCAGACCACAGTGTCATAGTATTTGAACTTGCTTTAAATACAAACGAAAGGGGGCGGGGTTACTGGAAGTTCAATAATTCATTACTAAAAGATCAACAGTATGTAAGTCTGGTTAAAAACACGATTTCTGATGTAAAACAAACATACCAAATAAATAACGGAGAAAACAATATTGATAATCAAGAACAAGAATTTAGTATAAATGATCAACTTTTTTTAGAAACGCTTTTATTAATGATTCGTGGTAGTACAATAAAATACAGTTCTCAGAGAAAGAAACAGCGGCAAGAGGAAGAAGCTAAATTAGAGAAAGATATTAAATTGATTGAAGAAGAAGTAAATGCAAACTTTTTAAATTTATCTGAAGATGTTTTGGATGAATTAGAAAGTAAAAAATCTTTATTAAATGAAATTCAAAAAGAAAAAATTGAAGGAGTATTGTTAAGATCCCGAAGCAGATATGAAGATTTAGGCGAAAAACCATCACATTATTTTTTTAATTTAGAAAAAAGAAATTTTACTAGTAAAGTTATACATAAATTGGTGAACGAAGAAGGTAAAGAAGTTACAGAAACGTCCGATGTTCTAAAATGCCAAACAAATTTTTATAAAGAATTATATAAGGAAGTCGAAATAGACGATTCTAAATCAATACATTCAATATTAGGTGACAATGAAAGTAAATTGTCCGATAAAGAATCACAGGAATTAGAAGGTGAGATAACTTACACAGAGCTAACATCCGCTTTAAGAAATATGAATAATTATAAAAGTCCCGGTTTGGACGGGTTCACAGTAGAGATTTTTAAATTCTTTTGGGTCGATATTGGACAATTTATTTTACGTTCATTGAACTTCGGTTATCGTACTGGCTCGCTAAGTATTACTCAAAAGCAAGGTATTATAACATGCATTCCCAAACCAAATAAACCAAGAATTAATTTAAAAAATTGGAGACCGATATCTTTATTGAATGTTACATACAAACTTGCATCAGCAGTAATATCAAATAGATTAAAAACAGTACTTGATAAAGTCATACATGAAAATCAGAAAGGTTTTATAGCGGGTAGGTTTTTAGGAGAAAATGTAAGACTTATTTATGATGTACTTTTTGAATCTAAAAAACAAAATATACCCGGTCTGCTACTTTCCATAGACTTTGAGAAAGCATTTGATACTGTCTCTTGGAAGTTCATTTCGAAAGTTTTAGATTATTTTAATTTTGGAAGGTCTATTAAAACCTGGATTAGTCTATTTCAAAATGGGGCTGAATCATGTATACTCCAAAATGGCTTTATGTCCGACTTCTTTTATCTTAAACGAGGTTGTAGACAAGGGGATCCGATATCACCATATATTTTTATATTATGCGCAGAAATTCTCGGGAAAATGATAAGGAATAATAAAGATATTAAAGGTATACACATAAATAATAAAGAATTCAAATTATCACAATATGCGGATGATACACAGCTTTTATTAGATGGCTCTGAAATTTCACTTAAAGAAGCTTTACGTACATTAAAACAATATTATATAATGTCAGGATTAAAAATAAATGTAGATAAAACAAGGGCCTTATGGATAGGTAGTTTAAGTAATTCAGAAAAAAACTCTGTGTGATGAGTACCCGTTAGATTGGTCGCAAGAACCTTTAAAAGCCTTAGGTGTAGTGTTCTCACCCCTAGTGTTTAATATATGGGACCTAAATAGCCAAGAAGTTCTTTTAAAAGTTAAGAATATACTAAATCAATGGTCCAGAAGAAAATTGACCCTGATAGGTAGAATAACAGTTATTAAATCTCTCGCTCTTTCTAAGTTTGTACATCTCTTTATTTCACTACCAGCGCCACCAAACGAACTAATAAAGGAGTTAGAAAAAATGTTTTACAAGTTTTTGTGGAATTCAGGACCAGATAGGATTAAAAGAAGAATTATAATCAAAAATATAGAATATGCAGGTTTAAGAATGGTGGAATTAAGGTCATTTATAAAAGCATTAAAAGTTTCATGGTTACGAAGAATACTACAACAATCAGATACTGGTGGGTGGAAAGAATTAGCTTCGACAAATTTTTCGGAGATATTTTCGTTTGGTGGCGTTTGTGCGGCGAAACTTAGTTCCAATTTACAAAATCCATTTTGGAAAGATTTAATGCAAGTTTGGTCTGAATTTTGTGAAGCGGTTCCCGTAGAAAACATTAAACAAATTCTTATATGCCCTATATGGCATAATGATCGCATTGGAAATGGGCAACTGTTCTTAAGAAATTGGTGGGATATGGGCATAAGAGTAATTAATGATCTTATTAGTGAGGAAGGGATATTTTATAGTTTTGAACAGTTAAAAGCGAAATATAATATAAGGGGCACATTTCTAGACTATCAGCATGTATTAAATAATATTTCTCAAGTATGGAAAGATCAAATTAACATGAATCGTGTATTTATTGTTGAAACTAAACAAAATGTAGTATGTAATATATACCTTCAATACCTAATTAAATCAAAGAAAGGAAGTAGAATTTTCTACGACATTTTGGTCGGAGTAAACGAGTACATCCCACAAGCAAATTGGCAAACGGAGATGGGGGCTATAGGGGAAGAGGAATGGAAAATGTATCATCGAACATTAAAGTTATTTCACGAGATAAAACTGCGCGACTTTCAATACAAAATTAATAATAAAATTTTAGTAACTAATTCGTTTCTTTATAAAATTAACAAAACTGACAATCTGGCTTGTAGTTACTGTGGTGAGCAACCAGAAAAAATTCATCATCTATTTCTTCGATGCCCAAGAGTAAAAACATTTTGGATTGAACTTAAAACATGGTTGACAACAAATATCAATTTAGAAATATTGTTAGAAGATCGAAACATATTATTTGCATACGGTGGTAAAACAGAACTGGTCAATTATATCTATGGTTTAGCAAAATATTACATCTACAAAAACAAATTTGCTTCCAGAAATCTAAGCATTCAAGGTTTTGTCAGCCTGTTAAAGAAAAAAATGCTTAGCGAGAGATACACTTTATTCATTAATAATAGATTAAATAAATTTTTTAAGAAGTGGACACCAGTATATAACTACTTTTATCCAAGCACAGAGTGACCCATGGGTCCAATATGACTTTTATGTTAGTGTCTGGGTTCTGCTTACTGCTGACTATCTGCCACGGGTATATTGAAACAGACTCTGGATAAAGAGGTGCACCATGAATTTATAGTTATAGAAGACAGTATACTTTAGAACATATATTGATATTACAGCTTGTTTTCTGCTGTCCTTTAAGGAATTTTTTTTTTTTTTTTTTTTTTTTTTTTTTTTTCAATTTGACTACCGTGGTCTCGATACAGCAATGGTTTCACTATTATCAGTCTTAGTGGTAACTACACACCAGTTGAGACAGGCAGAAAACAATCTTCTGTATTTTCACGTGTTACATGAATCTGAACAATATTCCAACAGCCGTGTCTACCAACTTTTCTCAACAACCCCCTCTCTCTTTCTAAACTTTTTCTCTTTTACTAATCTTTTAAAGAGATAGGTTTTGAATTTGTCATTTCAAATGATAACGTATTTAAAATAGTCATGTGCTGTATATATTTGTCAGTATATATGTATTTATGACATTTAAACACATGTTTAGTCTAAATAATAAAAAAAAAAAGTGCCTATAATTCATTTTGTGGCACACGATGGATAGATACTCCATCCAGGGAGACCACACTGACCCAAAATTATTCTCCTCGCTTCACGAAAGAATATATATTTGCTTCTAGATGCTTCACAAGGAAACAAATTATTTTAAGGGGAATGACTGTACTAGGTAGATTGTCCGCCATAGTTGACAAAAGAGTCAGCTATTGCTATTACTCTACATTATCTACCTTTCGATTAAGAGGTGCATATTAAAAGAAAAAAAACGTTGATCCTAAGGGGAGAAAATTCTTTTCTCTTAAAATGTACCTCTTTTCAGAAGACAGGAAAACAATGTTGACAGAGTTGCATCTCCTAAATGTATCTACAGTCGAACCTCAATAGCTCGAACATAGGTGGCTCGTTTATCATGGCTAATTCGAACTCGTTTTTGAGTCCGTACGAAATTCTTCCGATAGCTCAAGAAAACAAATATTAAGGAAAATTTTCTTATTTTATCATAAAATTTTATTTGTACTCATTAGAATCGCCTCATCGAGGAGATTCTAATGAGTACACTCAACATAAATTTATTCTATAGAGAATCGAAAAGATGTCCCTAAATAATCGCTATGTGCTCCCTAATCTGGCGCAATGATTAACCCAGTGGCTCGAACTACCCATATCTCAAACAAATTTCCATAGTTCCAGCCATTGAGAAGCAGATGCTTTTCTGCTGCAGTTGTTTGCCTTTGAAAAGGGACGAGAACGTTTACAGCTTATCTTTCATCCAGTTATTTTGCATGCAGTTGTAGAGACTGAGAAAACGAACATGTATTGAAAGGACACGTCAAGCTGTATCATGTGATGTAGTAAAGTTAGTTAATAGCTGTTTGGCACAAACGTGCGCGTGTGTTTACCCGTATCTACCGTAAATGTTCGAACGCCTTAACCCCTGAACATACGTGTCCCAAAATTTTAACACATGCATTTTACTGTCTGTTGATGTATCTAAAACCTATAATTGCAAGGACGCCAACAAATTTGCATTATGCGCGGAGAACAAATGATTTCATGACATAAATTGCAGGAATGCACGTAAGGCCATGTTCACACTACCCAGCAAACACACGACGTTTAAACAACGTCGATTCAACGTTGATTAAGAAAAAGATCAGCTCCAGCAGTGATTTGTTAAGTAATAAATCACTGTTTGGAGGTCAGTTGTAAAGTAGATCAAATCACGAGCGCGGAGCGCGAGTGATTTATCTACTTACAACTGACCGACAAACAGTGATTTATTACTCAACAAATCACGCACAAGAGCTGATCTATTTCAATTCTAACACATAGAAAACGACGTAAAAGTAATTGTATCCTTCAGATTCTTCGAACTGTCCGCCACCACATAAAGAAATCCCGCCAACAGTTTTGACTGTAACGCTGTTGTTTACATGCATTTCTTACGTTGTTGACCTGAGAAAAACGACGTTACATCGTCTAACGCCGTGGAAACGATGACTGACGTCAGCAAAGAGTCAACATGACGTCGGAATGGCGCCAGATAGCGTCGCGCGCTTCCGCCCAGTGATTTATTGCAGAATAAATCACTGAGTTTAACCATTGGCTATATAGGCGAGGAGCGTTAGAATTCAATATAAAGACGTTGAATCAACGCTGAATCGACGCTGTTTTAACATTATGTGCCTGCTGGTAGAGACCTTATCTGGATCAGTTTGTTTCGGATCAAGTTGATCTGGATTAAATTTGAAGAGTGAATGCGGCCAAAATCACCGTTACGCATGTGGAGACAAAGCCATAACTGATGTTTTTACATGCTTTCTGAGGAAACATTTTTTGTTGACGGCAAAGAACAGTCGAACAACTAATAAAATGTACTGTTAAATACTCGTAGTAACTAAACTTGTCTTTTTTTTATCCACAGACCGAACGGAATATTTTTAAATGGATCGGATACAATTTTAAGATAGTAACTCTGTTAAACTGTTTTGCCTCCCTTCTGTAAAGGCATTTACTCTACAAGGCAAGCATTTGCTTACAAGGGAAGTGAAACTGTATTCAGGGAAGCAAACAGGAACAAAACTTGTCTCCCTTGTAACACGTAACTTTTGTCCGGGTTTATATTCTGGTGGGTGTAAAAATGCCAGTTCATTCTGTACCAACATCCAAGCTTCCACCCTTTAGAAAAGGCATTTTGTTAGAATGTGCAAAACAATATTTTGTTTTCCTCGTTTCTCATCTTATAGGTTGTGATGTGCCGTTTCAGTTATTTGTGACTACCGATCTGCCAGTGTTTTTTATTTGTGACAACAGATTAGACACATATTTTATTTGTGACATTTACGTTCAGCGCATATCCAGATCAGCGTATGCATCCGTGCGGTCTGATTCAGATCATGTCATGCTTCTGTTCCGTTAGATTATTCTATAATTAGACAGCAAAGATCCTGACCCGACAACGCAGATGAGCAGACTGGTATAAGCCTTAACAGTTCACATATAGCATAATGGTCTTTTTCTCATGTTTAAAGTCAATTGAACTCATTCAAATTTACAGCACTAGGCTAAAATTACACCTAACTGGTATTCGAAATCACATTTAACTAGTATTCGAACTGTAGAAAGCCATTATAAGTCAGCACTCCATACAGTCTGATCCAGCTCTTTCCTTATCATTGGTATATTCCACAGTGTTCAAAGATTCTGCAAAACAAACTGGATTGTGTGGAGTCACAGGCTGATCCCTGTCTTCAGTTTTCTCATATAATTTACATCTATTTTTGTTTGAAAAGTCATCTTAATACTTTCTTTTGAAAATGCATAATGATATCAGAACTTATGCCCAGTTCATCGGTTCAAGATCAATATTTTCAATATCTATATGAACGCTTAGCATTCTGGGTACAATTTTCAGCAGGCGACAAATTGGTGACATTTTTCTTAATTTTCCAAGAAAACAGGATTTGACGTTTCATACAAATCGTCTCCCCTTGGAGACGATTTGCATGAAATGCAAAATCCTGTTTCCTGGGTAAAATAAGAAAAATGTCACCAATTTGTCGTCTGCTGAATTAGCCCACAGAATGGTTAGGATTAAGATGCTATTTTTTGCTAGTTTGAAAGCAAACAAATCAAAAGATTATCCGTGATGCAAAATATACATTGGTTTTTACAACACTGTGAATATAATTATTTACTGTGCTTTAGTGTTATTCATTTTATTTATTAAAAAATTATTCGAACATTCACTCGAAATGAAGAGTTTACATTTTGGAATATTCTGCCTCTTCGTCTTAAAGCAAGGTTGGTTGTTTACAATCTACCGAAATATGTATCTAAACACATTTTGGGATAACTTCCTTTTTCTGATTTTAGACTGAAAAAGGAAGATTGATCCGATACATGAGACAATGTGTCTCAGGGTTAAATGCAAAGAGTCATTACGAAAACCTGCCTATTCAAATATACTGAAAATTTTACCACCAAAACATGAACATTTTTAGATTAAAAATTCTTCATATTTCTGCTCGTACCATAGATTGTGGGTACTTGTTAGAACAGCCACGGCGAGACGGTTCTAACGAGTACCCACAATTTATGTTTTTGAGCAGAAATAAGAAAATTAATGTATACCCCTGTAAACCCAAGTTTTACTGTATAAAAGTGGGGTTAAAGGGGTAAAAAATATACAGACATGTTTTCGTGACGACAGATCGTTATTATGTCTTATAGTACTCAATAATTCTATAAGCGGGTAGTATGGGCCTGTTCAGACTGCGGGGATGCACAGGCCAGACTGGGCTCAGAAACGGAAACAAAATGCCACAAATCTTTTTATTTTTATCTTCTTTGTTGAATAGGTGGGGAATCTAAAACTACCAAGTTCCCTTGATGTTCATTTTTTACGCTAGAATGTTTTTTCTCTGCAGACTTTTCAGTTGTCCATCTTCCACAATATTGTGAAAATTTCATAAAATCTGAATAAACGGAATTTGTTAAAAAACGGCCTCCAAATAACATACCCTACCGATTTCTGCATAATTGGCAGCAATTTTTACTGTGGGAAAAAGTGAACGTATTTGATTTTTTAAAACCAACGAATAGATTAAAAACCATTCTGCTTGGGTAGTAACATAAAAATGGCTTTGCATTAAATATGCATATTTCCTAAATTTGCATGTATAATTCTAGTTTATGTTTTTTTTTCTTATTTCTCCATGAATTTGTTTGTGTTGAGGTTTTACGGCCCAGTCAACCAAATGGGGTCATGTCGAGCGCGGTCAGTTTACCTAACCACACGTTTACTGGGCAAGCTTAATTAGTCCTCTAAGCGGTTAACCAGTATTGTGCACATTCTTTCGCCAAAAACTGCCCTTCTTGAATCAGCGGAAGGGAGAGAATGACCGTAGAAAATATTTCATGATCAATCTCCAATATTTCTCCATGAAACTGTAACTTGTAGGTTACTATTATAGCTCCTCTAAGAGGCGCTTCTAACGGGCACCCGCAATAAATGTTTTATGGAGAAATAAGAAAAATAAATTAACTTTGATCCCTCTTATTCATAATCATGTAAGCCATGACATTTTCCCCATATAATATGGGAAATGAGAAAACCTGTCCATTACAAGCGACTTATGCAGTAAAATGGTTAAATTACGTAATAACAAAATGGATAAGTTGGTTTAAAAACAACTAGGTTCGGAAAATCGCATACTTACATAAAAAAACTGTGTAGACCCAGATCAGACGACGCAGAACGGATGTCTGATCAGGGTCTACACTATTTACTATCCAGCACACTACACAAGTACACTACACTACACTACACTTTTTTACTATCCAGCAGTTTATAGAGACATGAAGACAGGTAGTCGTATTGACCTGTTCAGATTTTAGGACAAGGATGCTAAGGAGTAAAAGGTAATGAATACACTTTCGGGGATGGGGGAAGGGAGGAAACTCTTAATTAATTTTGTTCCCTTTTGGAGAGGGGTCTACTAAAGGGAAAGATTTTGCATCTCATTATGAAAACATGCTTATTCAAATATACTGAAAATTTCACCACTAAAAAAAATGAAAATTTTCAGATAAAAAATTCTGATATTTTCATATTTCTGCTCGAAACGTAGATTATGGTACTCGCTAGAACCGCCTCGACGAGGCGATTCTAACGAGTACCCACAATCTATGTTTTTGAGCAGAAATAAGAAAAATAATGTATACTCTTTTAAACTTTAGTTTTACTTTACAAAAGTGGGGTTTCAGTGAGTCAACATTACATAGGCATGTTTTCGTGATGTGTTAGAAGCAAATTCTCTTCAGGTACAGTAGATTTCGTTCCAGAAGGGGATTTATTTCTAGGAGTACGAACAGAAATCCACAAAAAATATTGTCTTTGTAAAAATGGCGGAAAATCTTCCAAGTGTTTTATGTGCTCACCAAGTGTCCAAATATTTAGGGTAAATACGCTAAGATATAACAACATAGGATCGCAAGCAGTATCTTCTGACAGCAAGTTATACGATGTTATGTTCCGAGTAATGAACATATACAGCGATAACAGAAATCTACTTCTGTTTTAATTTACTTTTAAGTAAAGCAATGCATTTCCAACCATTTTGTGAACATTCCATAGGCGAAGCAAGCCAAACAATTAAATATCAATTGATCTGGTATCTCTAAAGAAACTAAATAAAGGTTCTTTAACCAATTTTGTTTCACTAACTGTACCAAATGCGGTGTGTTTTGTTTCCAGCTGGCAAGACCGCAAACAATGCAGTCTTCATGTGACGTTTGCATTATGTCAATACTTTAAAAAAAAGGGACTAAGCCGTACTAAGACATACGAGTATATGCAAACTTCCATAGATGAAAAATCAGTTATTGACGATCATCGCATTCCGCTATTTCCGCTTGTCGACTTTAGAGTACTTATCAAAGAGGTCCAGCATACGCTCCATAGGTTGTATTGGTTACCGAAGCATTCCAACGGGCATATAAAAAAAGGTTTATCGCAAACTTCAGTTCATGCACTATGACTGACACCCAAAATTGTTAACTTCTTGTCTAAATGCTGTTTGTCTAACTGCTGTTAAGAACATGTAATTAAATACTGTGATACAGTGTACGAAAGAAGTGCGAACAACCTGATTTTGTCAATGAAATATTCTGTTGAGCCTTTTGGTAAATTCGAATCTAGATATCCGATGCGTCTGTTTTGTCTACACCATATACCACATTGCCACATACACTGATAAAAGATAAATTTCTGGGTTTGAAAGAACGTTCCCTCGCTTTTTTATCAGAAACATGTTTTTTTTTTTGTTTTTTTTTTTACCTGCTTCAGGAATATTTCCATTTCGCAGTGTAGGCCAAACGAGAATAACGAATTGGAAAAAGAATAGGGAGTAGTGAAAATGGTGGCAAACAAAATAGCAAAATCTCCCTCATGATTTATACAGCAAAGAAAAAACTTCAGGTTAGTGTTTGGTAAGATTAGCAAAAATCAGCAATGTAGTTTACGACCTCCCCTCTCCTCGGCCCTACCAGCATCGGCTCAATGAACATAAGCAAAATGAAAATACAAACTGCACTACAATGAAGTATGTGGTCTCTTAATACGGCCACCACACGGCACATAACACTAGCTGTAGTGAAGTCAAATAAAATCTATGTAGTTTGCCCCTTGGAAACAAACAAAACAATAAAAGAACGAAAATCGAAGTCTCGGTTTCATTCACGTTCTTCATATGAAAGCATGTATTTTGCATTTTGTCTTAACTCATCCACCGGCACAAGCAGTTACTAGAATATAAACGAAGCTACCTATGAAAGCATTACGAAAACACGCCAATTCAAATATACTGAAAATTTCACCTCCAAAAACTGAAAATTTTCAGACAAAAAACTCTGACATTTTTTATATTTCTGTTCAAAACATAGATTGTGGTACTCACTCGTTAGAACCGCCTCGCTGATCAAAACATAGATTGTGGCCTACACTGCGAAATGGAAATATTCCTGAAGCAGGTAAACGAAAAATAGAATATTCAAAACGAAAACACTAATAACACTTATACCAAATCTGTGAATAGCTTAATCTTAGAGAGGATAGGTCCTGATTGACCAACTTAATTAGTGACAGTAATTTCTCATTAAAATCTAGGTCTGAATAGTTGCAATCATTTTTATTTAGAAGTTAACGCTCACTACTTGATTTTTATCTGCTGAAAAACAAGTCTTAAAATAAAGGTTGATAACCTGAGCTAATACTTTGATATAATCATTCTTTGCGTGTACGGAAAATACTATTTTCAAATGAAACGAAATTGCTGCTTGTTTTGTACAGAATGCTAATGAGAACAGGATATCAAAGGATGATGAAGAAAATATTATGAATTTTAATTGATAGTTTATGAACTAGGCCATTCGCCAAATTAGGTCAAGCTAAATTGCTTTGTTAACGATTAAGTGGTGGCTATGACATAAAAGCCTGGTCCTGCTGAACCCGGATATGCCCTTCCTTTGCAAATAGTGTAGAGCCTGATCTTGGTCTACACTGTTTGTCATTAAAAATGTGAATTTGTATCAACAACCTAGATCAAGTAATCTGATTGGCATCAAATTAAGCGTTGGCTTGGCATCTTAACCCTTTGTAGTCTGGAGATCCCTAAAAGGATAATTGACAAACAGTGCAGACCCAGATCAGACACAGCAGAACGCGGCGTCTGATTAGGGTCTCCACTCTTTGCAAATAGTTCAACCATTTTTTCGCTAGGAATATCTAAATCACATAGCTTAACATATCTAAAATTGAAATTTGAATCTTCCCACATACAGTGTGTGTGTATGTGTGTGTGTGTGCGGGGTGTATTTTTTGGATTCCGTTGTGATTATAATTGCCTGACACAGTTTTGAAACGGGTTTCAAACACCAAATGCATATACTCGATGACAAACCATCGTAAGATCCTGGTACTTCGACGTTCAATCGCCTGAGTACGTACTATTTCAGTGAAAACGGTGTTGTTGTCTTTGAAAGTTGAAATCGGACCGTATCTCCAAGATCCAACCGACTCTTGGACCTGCCTAGTCCACCACGGACCAAATCACTAGTGAAACTACCATTTCTTGTTTTCAAATCATTTAATACAATTTGTCTCAGGACAATGTTTTGAGAAAATATATATTTGACGGACCCTCTTTTCTGTTGAAGAGCAAATGACCTGATCAGAAATACGCACTCAGGCAATGTGTTGATACGTATTCTCATCTGGATCTTTGCTTCGCTGAAGGTAAATTTTGTCTAGGAATTTCCAAATTCCCACCCTCTAATAGAGAGAGAGAGAGAGAGAGAGAGAGAGAGAGAGAGAGACGGAGAGAGACAGAGAGAGAGACAGAGGCAGAGAGTTATTCATTCTAATTTCCAAAAATATTAAAACAATAATTCCTAATATAATTATGTATATATAACAATGCATTTATACAGTATTCCGGATTTCAGCATTGAACGTTTGAAAATTCGCACTGAAAATCACGCCGATGTGGTTCAAAATATTTTCAGATGGGATCAGATTTAAAAGGTAAATACAATACAATATACTTTTACTTTATGCAGCATAAAATATCATATAATGTTAGTAGACAAAGAATTACCAATCAAGCAGTGGTAACATACATGAAGACATTTGCTTCGATTACCGAAGAGCAAGAATGCAAAGGTCAAAGTATCATGTAGGTACAGAAGTGCTCAAGGACAACATTAAAAAAATATATATAGACTTGCTTAAGATAGTCGGTTTTTACGTATAGAAAAGATATATTAGCTAAATTATGAATTATAGTTTTTGATGTTGCAAACAAATGTTTCTAATCAATGCATTGTCGGCCAATGGCAAAAGTAGTGTTTGAAATATATTTAATTCTTAGTTCTCGATATTTTAGACATACAAAAAAGGTAAGAGAAAAGTCCAGGGAGTGCCACAATTACAAGCCACAGCCCTTCCCAGACACCAAGAGGAAGAGGAAACAGACAAAACCAAACAAGCGCAAATCAAACAAACGTACGAAAAGCACTAAGATTAGCTCTCTCTTCCCCAAGCGAGGTAAATGCAATGCTAAAAGGACTGAAAAACGCAAGAACTAAATAACACAGGGCAAGACTTAAAACACACACACACAAAAAAAAAAAAAAAAAAAAAAAAAACACGTAGAATGAACCACAAAGAAACAAAGAGTAAGACTAACTCCAGGACCACCGCCTTAGAACGGTCAGTAGAATAAACCAACGGGGGTGGGGATGGGTGGGGGTGGAGGTGGAGGTGGAGTGGGGTTTAAAGCACTTTTATACCTAGCCAACTTCACCCTGGTTGAAATGATATTCATCGTTTTACATTTTCTCTGAGTGTTGAAATAATTTCATATCTTCCAGTTTCGACAGCTAAATTACGATAGGATAATCTGAAGCGTGCGAGTGATTTTTGCAGATATACTCTAGAATTGCTTTTAATTGCTATGCAAAATTTTGACCGTTGTAGTTGATATTCGCATCGCAGTCATTTCTTTATATGCCCGTCAAAAAGATTGACTTTGGAAACAAAGAACATATTATATATTAGAAAATGGTAGTCTCGATTTTATTGAGACTCTTCATAAGCAGTAATGAAGTTGGCAACACTGCTTACGCCCTCTAGCATATACATGAGCAGAACTCTATTTCCAAAGAAACCACAATGAGGCCAATGATCCCAAAAGAAATGAAATATAATCTGCACTATGATGAAGTACGGGGAGACGTTCTACCGCCGCCAGACAACACTAACACCAGCTGCAATGTAGTAAAAGAAACGTCAAAAAGATTGTCTTTGGAAACAAAGAACGCATTACAGATTAGAAAATTGGAATTACTCTTCATAAGCAGTAATGAAGTTTGCAACACTACTTACGCCCTCTGGCGTATACATGAGCAGAACTCCGTTTTCAAAATACCATAATGAGCCCAATGATCACAAAGGAAATGAAATATAATCTGCACTATGGTGAAGTACGGGGTGACATCCGTGACTTTCATAATCGAAATAAAATTTTAACTGATACACTTCTTTAGCAAGAGTGGTGTTATCATAAATCGCGTAAAACAGTTTCCGAGTTTTATTGCCGTCATTTGGAATTAATGTCCAAATATAACGTAGGTTTGAAAACACTTATGCAAGAAAATCTGTCTGAATCTGAATTTTTAAAGCGACTCAGTCTATATGGGAAGATTGTTGTAAAAACTGAACTTTCGGAACAATTAATAAAGCTTGCCACTCTCTACAAAAAAGAGGAACATTGATATTCTGCGGCAAACTACCTGCAAGTTTGTTAACCTGCGTTTGGGGTCGATCCTGAGACTAAATAGCGGCTCCTCAATCTGTTTCAATTGGATCTTGGCGGGATCCTTGGGTTGTCAAACAACACCACTGGAATACTGGAGCAAAAGAAAACCACCAGTTGAACTCCGGTGAGCCGAGAAACAGACAAAATAATTTCCGGCCCAGACCATCTAATGAATAGATTTTAAGTCGAGGCCATCATAGTCTGAACCCCGGCCCACCGGTAATCAAAGTTGCCAACCCTGATTGGATTAACCGCTAAGCAAGCAAAAAATTTATGACATCAATGTTGTACCGCTTTCGTTTTTTTCAACATATGACAATTTTACTAAAATGATATAAAAAATCAGGTTTCCTACAATTTTTCTAAACTTATACACTAAGTCACCATCAAAAATCAGGTTTCGATAGGCCTTGTGGCAGAAGTGTTTGCTACTACCTTTCCAAGGCGGTTCCTCTGTTGCAGTTCTTCTTTGCGCGTCGGCGCTTCCATATGTGTCGTTTGTTTTGTCATTAATTATTCCCCATCTCTCCTTCTTTTGGTGCCTTAGGAAGACTGTGCTTCGTGATTGTGGCATTTCTTGGGAATGTTCACTTGGATGCGTCCTCTTGAATTTTATTTTTATTTATGTCCCGTTTAAGATAGTTGGGTACCTTATAGTTTAGATTCTAGCTTGGCCTAATTTACAAAGGCTTTCACTTCCAGTTTCTATACAGGCCATCAATGCGATCATTAAATTCCTTCCTTACATTCCTGACTTTCTCATGCTCTGTTGCCACGATGGCATTTTCAGCCGTACCTTAAAACAGTCAATTTTGTATCAAGTGTCCGAGAAAAATCTGCTTCAAGCTCCGTAGAACTTCCCTCATGAGTTCTGCAATGTGGCTATGACTTCAGTTTCCTTTTGGAGAATTCAGTAGACTCGTAATATGATGACAGGTTACGTTTCCTCCACTCGGACATCGCAGAGGAAGCAATTTCAGTACCAATAACATTCTAACACTGGGACTAGGATTTTGGTTCTGGCTTCCTATAACGTTTTTCACAAATTATTATTGAGCTCATTGGCCATAATGAAATTGTTGCAAACAAAACAGTAATACCCTGGGTCTAGTTTATAGTTTCGGTTGAGTAAATCACCTTTTCTGTGAATAACAAAGGGAAGTATGACTGCTATAAAATGTTTTAAAAGTTACAAAATCTAGTAAAATGTAAAACGTTGTTGAGATCAATTAAATAAAACTAAAATCCCGAGTACCTATACGCTTCACAAGACTCCGAAAGACCTCCAAATATTAAAATGTCCTAATTTTCTTCTTTCTACTGATTTCTACACGACCTTAGTGACGTTTTCGCTGGTTCCCGGTCAACGTTTAGTATAAGAAAGGTTTGGTAAAAACCTCTTTTGACCAATTAAAACGTCTGTAGAGGTTTTAAATAAACTTAAATCTAAGTATTTCCGCGCCTCTAGTTTGTCTACATATGGGTCGCGCCGTACAAAATCATGTCTTCGGTCATATGCAAACAGCAAAGGCCCAGATCAGCCTACGCATCCGCGCAGTGATCCGGGCCTTCACTGTCCGCTAACAAGATCTTAACAGACTGTATGAATGGAGAGCAAAGGCCCGGATGATACTTTGCTCATGTTCAGGATGATGTGAACCCGCACATTTTGCACATGCTCAAAGGCACTTTTTCGCTTGACGCGGCTATCATTTTTCTACACTTTATAACCTTGGGTACTAATTGTGCCTTTCTTGTTACAGACTTGTGACTGTTACGACAGTCTTATTTTTCTCTTTCTCACGAATATCGAGCTGGCCCCGGTGTTATAAAACTTTTTTCATGCTCGACTCAGCTGAGCATGAAATTTGTTTTGCTAATAAATCTCAAATTACTAACAATTGCAAGTTCGTTCTTGCTATACTTATCTGAGCATGAAAATTTCTCTGCTTATAATATGAAAATGCCAACTTTTGTTGGCATTTTCATATTTATTAGCAGAGAATAATTCATGCTCAGCTGAGTTGAGCATGAAAAAAGTTTTTTAAACTCGGAGCCGGATCTTACTGAAATATTCGAATCAATTTTTTTTTATATTTAGAGGAATTGCTTAATACTGATGATTATTTATGACTACATCGTGGATAAAACTTTATCCAAAAGAACGTCATGTCTTTGATCGAGCTCTTCGTAGTTTAAGTAGTGTTAGTCGGGTTTCTCAATTTTTGTAACAGAAAAAAAAAAACGTAATCCTACAATCGGAAAGATATACGATCGAGTTTTTGTATATAATATAAAGGTTGGATATTGGTTCACCCAAAACCGCTGTATAGCAATGCGAAACTAATTGCATTTTGGAGAAATGCATGCATTTTGCATGATATTTGTTTAGAGTTTTGTCAAGCAACTGTAAGTTCCATTAAGTGTGTAGTACATATGTATACACTAACAGGAATAAATAACATTCTTTCGTGGAGATTGATCATGAAATATTTTCTACGGTCATTCTCTCCCTTCCGCTGATTCAAGAAGGGCAGTTGTCAGTATCTGGCGAAAGAATGTGCACAATACTGGTTAACCACTTAGAGGACTAAGCCTGCCCAGTAAACGTGTGGTTAGGTAAACTGACCGCGCTCGACATGACCCCATTGGGTTGACTGGGCCGTAAAACCTCAACACAAACAAACAAACAGGAATAAATTACACCCAATATACACCCAACTCGCGATAAATTAATCTGTACAGTTGATGTCTGAATATAAATTATCTCTGTTTGTTTAAAATTCTTGTCGCATTTTATAAAACGGTGTGTAGATTATGGAATTTAGATGAACATTTTAGTCTGCGGAAATTACGTCAGTTATTATGTTTGTTCTTCATACATTCTTACCCAGTATAGTTCGTCAATAAAGGTTTAAAAATAATGGATATGAAGGAATGTGCGGCGATTCCCCTCAACATGCATGTTTCAGACTTACGTAAGTACAATACAGTGTTCTATACGAATACATTTTATTGAAAAAACATAAGGACAAACACCCAAAAGATGTCTGGTAAAAATTAAAATGTGTCATTCAAAATGGTGTCATAAAATTTGCAATCAAACGTTTTCTTACAGGTTTATTGTAACGGTCATTTTTGACGAAAAATAGAACATTTTTTTGGTGTTAATCCATTTCTGTATACCTTCCAATAAAGGATATAGAAAACGGTAGAAGGGTTATTTGAAATGCAGTTTGCATGCGAAATCTAAAAATTAGTGTCAGACAGGAAAACGGGGTGTTCTCCCTTAAATGCGAAAAACAACCGGGGTGTCACTAATGACGTCATGTTTGCATATATGCATGAGAAAATAAACATTCTGCTTTCTCTTTTGAGCATTTGTTTCTTTCTTTTTCTATGATTTCAACCTGAATCCTGAATACACAAGATTTTGTATACTAATTATTTGTTAAGTATCAACTGGGCCTCCATACAAACGTGCTAGTTTTCGCGAAATGCAATGAATGCGTATCTGCTATACAGTTGTTTTATATACAGACATGTCCAGGCTTTCTTCCTATATCGAAATAAATCGTATATCTTTCCGATCCTAGGGTTAGCAAAAGTTGAGTACTAGAGTCCGTACTATATATATATATATATATATATATATATATATATATATATATATATATATATATATATATATATATATATATATATATATATATATATATATGACTGTAAGTGCCTGAAGTGTTTACAAACCTTGATCCACCTTCCATCACAGTGTTTTTATTTGATTTACAGGTTTGTTTGCTGTTGTTTTTATCTGTGAAGTTTCACTGATGGACTCAGGGAGCCTCTATTCGAACCAAACACCCATGTTGTATTGTTTACATTTTTCGAAACTAGGATGAAGTTTATAAACTGATTTTAATCCCCGATAGGTTTTACTACTGACAGGTCTAAATTGGTGGTTCTTATATAAGGCTCTGTAACTCTTAGCTACATGTGACGTTCTGTATGTATTCTAGCATTGTGATGACCCGCTGTATCGCTTTGTCTGCTTTGCTTCTCTTCAGTTTTCTTGTGCCGGGTTTTCTTAATCTAATATAAGCATAGTGGTGACCTGATCTCAGGAGCTACCCACTTTGCCCTCTGTTTCTTTCTGTGTGTGCTTTGTTTGTGCTTTGGTTGCCTCTATGCGAGCCGAGTCGTTTGCTTATAATATCTGAACCTAAAAAGAAGATATACTGTCAGTCAAATCGATTTAACTCCCACCTCTCTCAACCTCATTCCCCGTCAGGCGGTGGTTCTGATGTCGTTTGTTCTTTTGTATGGCGCTTGTGGCTGCTTGCTGCGGGCTTTTCCCCATGTATTGCCCTGTCTTGTTGTTTTTGGTGGGTCCTGTCTAACATTGTGATCAACTCATTCAGAAAGATGGCGTTGGTATTTTGCTTTTTTTCTCTCTTTCTTTGGTGGGGTTTGTGGTATGTGTCATGCTTTGTTTTTACTCTTCCCCTTGGTATCATGGGTAAGTTATGTGCTGTGATTGTGACACTTCCATAATAAATTTTATATCAGTTTTCAGCTAAAAAAAGGTAATGTTGATATAGAAGAATCGTTTCTGGATTTAAATATATCAATATCTAATGATATAATCTGTACTAAAAGTCATTAAAAGCGGAATATCTTTGCTTTTGAAGCAGAAACTCCGAGTTTCATTCTTTTACATGTTCGGTGTTTAATAATGTTCCATTTCTGGATGGCGACGTCCCTTCTGCTACATCCTATGGTGTATATAAATCTCAGATTATTCGTATCGCAAGTGCATCTAAATACGTCAATAAAACCGAGACTCCCATTTTCTAATCCATAGTGTGTTCTTAGTTTCCAACGGCAATCTTTTTGACGTTTATTTTACTACACTGCAGCTGGTGTTAGTGTCGTGTGGCAGCGATAGAACGTCTTCCCGTACATCATCATAGTGCAGATTATATTTCATTACCTTTGGGATCATTGGGCCCATTGTGGTATATTTGAAAATGGAGTTCCGCTCATGTATACACTAGAGGGCGTAAGCAGTGTTGCAAACCTCATTACTGCTTATGAAGAGTCTCAATAAAACCGAGACTCTCATTTTCTAATCCGTAATGTGTTCTTTCTTTCCAAAGGCAATCTGTTTGATGTTAATTTAATAATCGAAATAAACTTTTAATTGCTAAACTTCTAAAACAGGGACATCGTTTTCATAAACTGTGTTAAGTATTGACTTGGTTTTGTCGCCGTAATTCTGAACTAATTTCCATAGATCACTTTAGTTTGAAAATACTTCTTCAAGAAAGACTACCAAAACCAAACTTGTACTCGTATGGCGACTTCAGAAAGCTTGTTGGCAATATTGATTTACTGGAACTGTTCGTACAGTTTGTCACTCTTTACAAAACGATAAGGTATCCAGCAAACTTCAGGCATGGTAGTTAACCTTATTACGGTTGGTATGCTTGCTTCCTTCTTTAATTGCACAAGATGAGTCGGACCTGAGGCTGAAAGACCTCCTTCTTCAATCTATTTCAGAAGGTGGCGCCTGACTGTTGCTGTCTGTGTTCTGCGCATCGTGGCCCACTTACGGTTTTCTTTAACACTGGCTTCGAATTGCCATTGAGCCCTCTACTTTGTTTTAATGCAATTTCGTTTATATATGTGTTTTACTGTGATGTTTTACGGATTATGAAGAACTTACGCGGACCGAACACACAACTGTAAATACGAGCTGCATCAGGCCCGGCGGTATAAAACATTTTTTTTCACGCTCAACTCAGCTGTGCATGAGATTTGTCCTGCTAATAAATCTCAAATTACTAAGACTTGTAAATTCTTTCTTGTTAAATATAGCTGAACATGAAAATTTCTCTGCTAACAAATATCAAAATGCCAACTATTATTGTTGGCATTTTCATATTTATTTGCAGAGAAAATTTCATGCTAAGCTGAGTTGAGCATGAAAAAAGTTTTTATAATCTCGGGCCAGAATTAAGCGCGGGGTTTCGTTCAAGTAAAAGCATTTAACGTCCCCTTGTTGTTTCCGCTTAATATCCAAGCTGGGTCCTCCGTTGCATTTCAGAGCCCGGATTAGATCATGCGAATGCACAGACCTCTCTAATGTGCTTGAACAAAGTTTGATTCCGCCCATTAAGCGGGTGGTTTGCAAAACCAAAACTTTCCTATACCATTTCTATAGTTTCGAACAAAGAAATATTTCATTTTATTTTGAGCTGAAGCGAATTGCCCAGTTCACTACTTTACATTTGAACCGGGACACAGCATTTCCTACAAGACTGCATGTGAGCCAAGCGATTACTAAGATCCTTGGCTACCCACAGAATGTTGTGCGAAGATTCTGATCAGACTGTGCGGATGCGCAGGCTCATATGAATTTTCGGTGGGCGCATATAGAATATTGCAGGAAATGCTGTGCCCCGGCTCATCATTGTAGTAAAAATGGAGAATCAGCAAACAATAAGTGCACGACGTGCTTGTTTTATTCTATTTTAGTGAGTAGTGAGTGGTGTTACACTGGAACCCGCTATGAATACTGCGAGTATGGTTGCTGTGACAAAGGTTGCTGTTACATGACGTACGTATGAACAGACAAAGAGCTCATTACGCAGTATGACGAATGTAAGTAAGGAAAAAAAATATAAACAATAAGGAGAGCTTACCTAATAAAACATTTCCTCACTTATCATAGAATGGCTCTTAAAGGAAAAACTACATTATCATTTTCCCCATTAGCACAGGGGCTGCTCTTAAAGGAAAGAATTTGTTCCATTTGGAGCATTTGTTTACTTTAAACCCATTTATGCCGAGTGGATTCTTCTACCTTAACTCTTTGGACCGGTCCATTTTCAGTAAAAGGGAGTCTGGTTAGTTTTTATTATTACTATGTTTTACAGGAATCCTGTATTTGTTGCAAACAATGTATACCTTGATCAGACGCCGCGTTTTACGGCGTCTGATCCGTAAAACTAATCTACACTGTTTGCCAATGTCCTTTTTTTGGGGACGCTAGGCATAAATGGGTTAATGGTGCATCTCTTTTGGAGGAGATACTAGGGAGAACTTTTCAAGATTTTATATGAATGTGCGTATAACTAATTCCATTCTGACAATGGCACTGGGATGAATAGCATAAGTACGCCGCAATATGGGAATGTACCTCATGAGAGATCAGACTGCACATCAACCCTGTCTGATCTTTGTTTACTGAACACAATGTGGATAGCAAAGGTTCTAGTGTTTCTTCAATCAGAGAGTGCTGACACCAGCTGAGCTGGCCGTACGTCATAAGATATATAGTTTTCTTAAGTTATGGCTGAAATAAACGACAGTGTACAGATTCCATAAAATGCTGTTTTTCTTCCGAAATTGAGCAAATATACACGTTTGTTTTGACACACATACAATGGTGAAATGAGATTTGGGACTTGTTCTCAATCTTTGATGTGCCCGCTTCTTGAAGGTGCAGCCGTACAAGTATGAGCTCTTGAATATCTTGCATGATCGTTTATGTTTATGTTTTGTGCGTAGTAGTATTTTTAGTCGCAGTAGTTGTTGTTTTTTGTCTAAGGAAAAGGTTTGTTAGCCACATGTTGACCATTTAATGGTTGACAAATAAACCAAGTTCTTAAGGTAAATTGACAAACCGACGTTGCTCACCTAGTATTTGGAATCTTTCAATAATGGGCTATTCTTCAAGAAAGGATTATATCTACAGAGCACTGAAAAGGGAGATACTTACTTCCGCACATTAGAAAACATGCCTATTAAATATACTGAAAATTTTATCACCGGAAACTGAATATTTTCAGATAAAAAATTCTGATATTTTTCATATTTCTGCTTAAAACATAGATTGTGGGTACTCGGCAGGGCGGTTCTAACATGTACCCACAATCTATGTTTTGAGCAGAAATAAGAAACATCGTGTATACCCCTCTAAACTCCAGTGTTACTATATAAAAGTGGGTGTAAGGGGGTCAAAATTATATAGGCGTTTTCGTGATGCATATAGCCAGTTCACTATTATCTAGTCTGATACTTTTATTTTCTTTCTAATTGTAAATCCTTATTTCTTCTAGCAATTCCTGCTCATTGTATTTCCATTAATTTTGTATTTTAAATTACAGTCGACTCTCGTTATCTCGTCTTCGCTTATCTCGAATAACCACTTATCTCGAAATGAAAGTATGGTACCTGTTTTAACATGGAATCTAACAACAGGTTACAAAATATGACTCCATATTGAAAATATTGTGGAAAAATATTCATTTAGTCCAGAGCCCTCTTTTTGAGACGAAAAATCCTACCATCATTCGAAAGGATAATTTTAGTATCAAATTAAAGCTTAACATCTCTACTATTGTCTGCCGGGTGTTGTCGCGTCCGCAAATGGTAGCGTCATATTGTAAAATGGGAAGATAACTCTGTACCGTGGTAGCCTGCGATTGAAGACGTAGGTATTTTAATAAAATAATGAACATAATAAATCCTTTCCAATTCTACAAACTGCCACGTTTTATAAATGTACAATTACTATGCTACAGGTTCATAGTTTTCAACAACGTGTTGAACGTAGCCTGTTGTTATCTACGTGATGTAATGTACAATGATCCGATAAAACCAGCAATTTTCATCTTCATCATTTAATTAGGAAGCTTCTATATGTATTATTATGCTTCATTTCCTCAATTTACTAAGAGTACTATTCATTAGCTTTTCAACTTTCATACTAATCTATGACTATCTAGTTCATTCGAGTTAGACCGTAAATCGTGAGACAAACCAGATTCTGTCTGTCAGAAGAATCAGACTGAAGCTTAACATGTCTGTTTGATTATTTTTCGCATGTTATTAGCTCTAGAGATGGTAATATAATACATAAAATGAGGGGGAGCGGTGGGGGAATAACTCGTCTCCGCATAGCTTAAAATGAGAATAAGAGTGAAATTATAAATAGCTAAAAGGCATGAACGGCTGATTAATTTGAATTTTGACTAACAGGAATATTCACGATCTGCAGATCACAATATTATGTTGTTTGTTAAAATATATATGGTTTTAACTTATGATACATACAGTGGCGATAGCGTTTTTCTTGTCCACGGAAACGCATGTGAAACGCTTATTAACGATTTGGAAACGCAGCGTTTGGACCACGCTTAAACGATCGTTTGCGGTTTTAGCCAATCAGATCATCGTTTCTGAAACGTTTCAAGCGTTTCGAATATTAGCCAAGCAAATTAGCGTTCGGAAAACGCTGTCATGGAAACCCTGTCTGGTTGCAAACGTTTCATCGTTTGCATCTTTAGTCAAACAAAACCCCGCGGACTCAGGTTATTTAAGATCTTTTTTTTTTTTTTCAGTTTCACTTAATTATATTAACTATTCTAGTCACGGTTTTGCAGATGTAACATTTCACTATATTACCGTATACGGGAGTTCCCCTTTCAAGATTGCGTTTTCGTAATATTTTGCCTCAGTGAGATAATTCTAATAAATATCCATAACAAAATTATTTTAGTGGCGAAATGAAGACTCATATTAATTATCATCAACTACTCTATGCTACATGAATCTGGAGTAATTAATGTGTATAATATCATGATATTTTCCAATTTCATTTACATTTTTTTTATTTATTTATTATACCATTTCCTTTTGTTCTAAATTTAATCTTTTGATCTTTCAAATGTAATATAATATTAGCTAGCCTATGTATTGCTTAAGGAGGATGAGATACAGGAAATGCTCATTCCATGTACTGTTTATTGGAAATTTAATGACATGCAGGTGCACCTCCAAGTCTTTTTCGGCTTATTTCTGATTGGATGAGAAAAAACACATGAAGTATTAACGGATTTATTGCTTGTTTATTTGTAATTTAGACAACACCAGACATAATGGAAGTCATTTTATTCGTCATTTATATTTGGATAGAAATTTCATAAGTGTATCTTTGTTAATTTCTTTAATTTAGGATGAAATTTCAAAGTACCTTTTTGTGAAAAAAAAATCAATTTTAATTTATTAATTCCCAGAAAAATTTTAATTCAGAATTTATATAAAATCCAAATATATACTTTTTCTTTCTTTCTTTCTTCCTTTCTTTCTTTCTTATCCATAATCAAACACCTATTGAGATTTTGATGCATAAATCAAGTTGACAGTGGCTAGGGAATATATTTATCACTCTGTGTGGATTGCACAGGTTTCAGCTATAAATATGATTGATTTTAAGCTTTCATTGTCATTCATGTAAATAATAATAAAAATAATAATAACAATAAAGTATGATAAGCAGGTATTCATTTGTTTTGGACTACAACATATCTCAATAATAATTTCGTTTGTAACATTACCTTCAGTAGCATTTGTTTTATTTACCCCATTTTAAAACTTTTTATATCTACATATATGTTGTCTTTTACACATATGTGTCCTAAATGGTTTCTTCAATATCTCATTTATTAGCATTTTTCAAACGAAAATTTGTGATAGTTTAAAATATCGTCTGCTGAAAATAAAATGTCGTCTGCTGAAAATATTACCCAGAGTGCTAAGCGTTGAAAAAAATTGACTGAAAAGGATTATTTTGCATTGCATTCTGACATTCCAAATGTGTTAAAAAAATATACTTACTTCTTAATATTTTCAGTGTTCTATTTTATTTTTTTTCCCTGTGAAGTCCTATTATAGTAGCTGATATGACATGTCATTCACCTGATAAGACGTGCCAATCATTTGATAATACCTGTCATTCATTTCATTTCAGACTATCCTAAATCTACTGGCCGGTGAAATCCATTGCTGAAAAGCTTTGAAGTCCACAGAAAAAAAAATCAAAGCAAAGCTAAAATATTCCTATGGTGATTTTAAATTATTTTGTTCAATTTTAAATTTTCCCTGTAAAAAATGAAAAATAACCTTGACGCCATGTGAGTCACTGGAATAAACAAAGATTGAAAGAAGTTAACAACATATTAAAAGATTTGGGACATAGACAACGCATTTGTTGTGTGTGTGTGTGTGTGTGTTTGTGTGTGTGTGTGTGTGTGTGTGTGTGTGTGTGTGTGTGTGTGTGTATGTGTGTGTGTGTATGTGTGCGTGTGTGTGTGTGTGTGTGAACCTACAAATAAATACAGTTACGGGGCATTAGTTATACCATGGTTCCTGCGCATGTACGATGTGATAATGCACAAGCGTGTTAGTATAAACTGATTTAACACATTTTAAGTAGATCATCCATATCCCGAGATATTTAATGCTGGATGTTGGGAAGTTTGGCCACTATATGATAAATATAGGGCATCCGCGCATTCTGATCTGGTTCGTTTCTGCTTATCTGTACAATGTCTTATTCGATACGATTTGCCAATAGTTTGGCACATCATCTTCTAACATTTAACTTATTGTAGACTGAATGAACTCACCAACACTATATATTGGAAGATTCTAATTTCGATTTTAGGTATGCCAGGCTATATTATTTAATTATTCAGAGAAATACATGGTTGAACTAATTGCCAACAGTGGAGACCCTGATCAGACGCCGCGTTCTGCGGCGTCTGATCTGGGTCTCCACTATTTGCAAATTACCGTTTTAAGGGTTTCCGGACTATAATGGGTTAAATACAGCGTGCTTTAAATGCGAAAAATTAGTCTAATATTTAAGTATAGCTTGCAGTATGCAAACTCCATGCATTTTGATCTGATTCGTTGCAGTTCGTCTGTACATTTTTTTTTTTTTTATTATTATTTATTTATTCGATATGATCTGCTGTTACTCCAGCACATCGTCTTCTAACATTTAAGTATAGCTTGCAGTATGCAAAATTCTAGATTAGAATGTGCATCCGCGCATTCTGATCTGGGTAATTGCTACTCGTCCACACATTTGTTGCATTTGGTGGATCTGTTAATCCAGCACGTCGTCTTCTAATATTTAAATATTGCTAAATATAGCGTGCTAAAGGGTTAACAGCTTTGCATTATCATACCAAAAATGTTTTCATAGTGGAAATATACACTTTCACGAAAGCCCTCCAGCAAGTTATTCGCCGACTGACCACATAATTGTTCCGATGTGCACAGTGCATCGTATTTGAAAAATAATGGTCCGAACAAGTAAAAATGAACCTTTTTACATTTTATTAATCTGATCAGTCTGTGTATAAGTTGGATACTGTGCAATTCATGTATCACAGTATTTTATACTATTAATACCTAATCAGTGAACTGAGTGGACACCATTATGCACTAGACTGCGTCACGCACTCTGATCTGAGTAATACATATGCTCAGAGGGAGATTTTCACTTGGTAAAGATCTAATGAATGGATTAATATTGATGATACTTAAATCTAGCAATATATTTCAGTAATGCAGGTCATCTGTTCCAGCACTATTTGTCTAAACGTCAGTGCACATTTCATTTAAAAAAAAAAGAATATTACTCAAAGCAATAAGAGCAATTCACAGCTTTGACGTAGTTCAGTTTGGTGCAGAACGAAAATCTTTGATCTTGATCACGCTGCGAAGGTGATCTGGTTGAATATATATTTGAGCCCCTTCGAAAAGAAATGAGAAACGACCTTATGGTATTTGAGACTACCTAAGACCAAGATAAACCGGCATTTCCGCGCATTCGGATCTTCTGAATCTACACATATCGCCAACAAAATGCAGTATGTCAAGGATTCGTTGTCCAGTTGAACCTTTATCACTCTCTGGGTAACTCAGCAGATGATAAATTCATGAACTGTTTTCTTATTTTCTCCCATAAAACAAGTTTTGACATTTCACGCAAATTACTGATCTCGACTGAAGACAATTTGCATAGAAGTCATATCCTGTGGAGATAATATGTATGAAATGCCGACACCTTTTTTCAAGGTAACAGAAGAAAAATACTTCAAAATGTCATCTGCTGAAAATTTTATACAGTGTACTTATAAGCCTTAAAACATTTATCTGTCAAAACAAGTTGATTGTGGTGTGAAAATAATATTGGGCTTCACAAAATATAATAATTCTTTTGAAAATAGAAAATTATCTCAATAAAACAATAAAATATGTTTTAGCAAAAAAGTAAAAAAAAAAAAAAAAAAAAAAAAATACAGAAAATGACAAAAAAAAAAAAAAAAAAAAAAAAAAAAAAAAACGTAGATAAATATTATCTATTTGTAAAAAAAATGTGGTTTAAATATGATTCAATAAATGAGAGAAAAAAAAAAAAAAAAAAAAAAAAAAAAAAACAACTTCAAAATGTCATCTGCTTAAAAGTTTATACCGAGTACCACGCGCTAAAACATTTAATTGTCAAAAGAAAATGATTATCATGATTGTAGTGTGAAATATTAGTCTTCACAAAATATAATAATCAATCACGTTAATTCTTTTGAAAATACGAAATTATCTCAATTATAATTGTTTTATAAAAAAAAAAAAAAAAAAAAAAAGAGAGAGAGAGAGAGAAAGAAAATACAATAAGATAAATACAATTTTTATACATAAACTCATATTACTTTAGTTGTAAAGACATGATTTAATACGGTCCAACATGTATTTATTATTCGATTGGTCTATAGATACAAACGGTGCCAAACGGTCATATGATTGGCCGAAACGGAAAACAGCGTTTCGATAAGGCCAGATGATTGGCCGAAACGGTGAAAAGCGTTTCGATAAACGTTCGTAGCTCTTCAGTGCGCATGTGCAATTTAGCGTTTGCATGAAACGCTTTGCTCTGTAATTTGATTGGCTGAAACGATATGAAACGCTTGAAACGTTGTCGAAACGCAAACGTTATACAACGATTTCAAAACGCACCCCAAACGCGTAAACGGACAAGAAAAACGCTATCGTCCCTGTATGTGACGAAATCAATAACAACACATAAAACTGATATTAAGCTTAATTGGTTCCATCTGAAAAAAGTTCTATGTCAAATAGCGTTGTGTTCTACATTCGAAGAAAGACAGTTGTATATATAATTATATACGTATATTTCTTTAATATTTAAAAAAGACATTTTCTGTTGCACACGTTGCCACATACAACGTATTAAAGTACCCTATTTAAAGGTTTACAGACATTCAAAACTATAGTCGAATACATACCTTGACAGTTTTTTTTCTCACTGAACAATGAAAAACAATATATATTTTCCAATATTACTTGAGATTTTACAGGACCTGTCATTTAAAACTACGTGGACATCTTCCGCAAGAGGTAACGTAAGTTAAAAAACAAAATCTATGTTTTTAGTCCAATTTTATGTCATTATTACTTTTAAATCTAAAAGTCTTTCCAGAAAAGATTTTTTTTTTGCTCAGTTGGATGCGGTTCCGACATGACCCCATTGGCTTTACTGGGCAGTAAAACCTCAACACAAACATGTCCTACCTTGACCATTATAAGTCGATATTTTGTCATGCGGGAGAAAAGATGGTATACTAGTTTAGAGATATCAGTGTCGGCATTTGTGCTGACATGAAAGTTATTATGCATACGATATAGTTTGAACTGCACACTGAGTGTAACTGAAAAAATACGTATGGAATGCTTTTGTTTTGCTGTATTGTTGAACGGGATAAAATTTGGTTGCAGTAAACCTGTCCTGACTTTCAGCGTCATTGCGGGATGTTCTTTCCATTTTTACGTTTGCAGTTTTAAGACAAAGAAATGAGTTGTTGTCAGACTGGGGGTGGGATAAAAGTGTGTGACACATTATTGTCTTCCTGCTTTTATAAAAATATGTTTCTAAGTTTGCTTCAGTCGTATGTCTAATCGTAAGTTTTATCGTAAGTTAATGATATGTGGCACGTGCTTCAGAGCTTTTATACGCCCAAAACTTTTATGCTTTATGATGTATTTATTTACCATTCGTCATGTTAGCGTCTTCGAGAATACTTGTTGGATGATGTCGACATAAAGTTACGGAATTCGTTTGCAGTTCTTTAACATAAAGTTACAGCGCAATATAAAAACCAGTATGTAAACCAGTATGTTACACACCAACAATACAACTCTGGTCAGGTAGTTAAAATAACGCGGATGAATGATATGCACTGTATAGATGACAGGCAAAGAAGGATTGTACCATTATCCATATGGTGAAGGTTATTTATGCTATAAAGCTGCATCTTCCGCGCATTGAAACCAATTGAGTAATGTATACCTATAAATCATAACAATACAACTTGCTTTCATCAGGTTAGTATTTTAAACTCAGGACATTTATCTGTACGATAACTAACAGAAAACATGGATGGTTTATTGTTGTATTAATATTGCTGTATTAATTCTATTTCATTTGTTCTTGCCATAAATTCATTCACATCTATATTTCACTACTCATATCAAGATACTTGTATTATGCAACACTGCTGAATTAAGTACAGAGCGATTTAATTCAACAGCGTTCGGTTAACTATTTAAAGTTAATATGAATATATAACCAGCAATGCCTGGGATAACATAGATTACATTTCTGAAGATAAAAAATATAATCAGCAACCTACGCACAAAAGGTACTTGATCATTATATAGACATCATTTTTATATTTTTATAACGTGATAATAACTCTTATAATACCATCTAATATATATATATATATATATATATATATATATATATATATATATATATATATATATATATATATATATATATATATATATATATATATATATATATATATGTATATGTATGTATATATATATATATATACATACATATATAATATATATATATATATATATATATATATATATATATATATATATATATATATATATATATATATATATATATATATATATATATATATATATATATATATATATAAAATGGGTGTTAATCTAGTGTTTTATATATCCGTAAAACTTCTAGTGATACAAATATTATTTTACAGTCTGGTTAAAATACAGGCAGCGATATATTTTTGTTCAGTCCATATCTGTGTGTTCAAATGCATGAATGACCATTGTACTTTGTTCGTCTTGTTTGTAATTCCACTTTAACTGATCTTCGAAGCCGCAAAAGAAGCACATAGTTGGGGAATCCAGAGACAGGTCATAGTAAGGCCCTGTCATGATTATGTCGACAGTGATAGAATATCAAGTAGCTACGAAAAAATGTTCGATTGTGTTTCTTCTATTCTTCGTCCTGTATTCTTGTTCAAATTCATATAAATTTATTTTGTCTCTCAAAAGGGTTTACATGTAGCGTGGATTCTCAAGTGAGATTTAAACGTTTTCTAAAATATACAACAATGTACTATGTACAGCTGTGTATGTATTTCTTATAATAATACTTTATGTCATCGTTACTTTTACTTTCTAGGAGATTATACAAAATGAAAGAAAACCATTTCATTAACAGAACTTGCACAACTATCATTGTTCGTGCCTTTCGATAAAGCGATATTGACAATCTCAATACCGATATTAATTTTTGTAACGTAAAACACTCATGGGAACACTACGAAGATAATAAGATAACATATTTTAAATAAACACAGAAAAACAAATACAAATTCAGATATTTATGTCATGTGTAAGATCAATTCGATAATAAGTTGTTGATGCCATTTACATAGGTTTATTAGAGCAAGTGATGGCGATTAAGAAACCTCAAATGATTGATGGTTTAGTAAACTGGCCTTCCAGTGTTCATTAATATCGCGATCTTTCTAATCTATGATTATTATATCTAGTGTTGCAGTTGTTGAAATATACTCGCCTCAACAATAAGTCCTGAAATGAAATGCATATGTGCATGCTATATACAAAATGAGTCATGGATACTTAAGCTTTACAAACTGAAACCTCTGTATCGAATCTTTAGTATACTGGACTTTTAAGCACGTAAGAATTTCAGAATCAACATAGCCTCTTGTTTGTAATATATGAATTTAAAAGGATATAAATATAATATAACTTTAGTCCTGATAATTATATTTTGGCTGTTCTATTTCTACTATTATTATGGTACAAAATACTCTAATAACTACTGTAATTTTAGTAACAGAGACGACAAAAAAATTTATCAATTATAAAGTAGATCTCATTTTTCAGTCAAAATATATAGTGCACAAAAGGAACTATGAAGTTTATTTCTGGAGGGAATCTTAATGGGGTAGAAGCTAAGAAAGCAAAATATGTTCCAACGCATAGACTTACACATACATAGTTTATGAGAAACAATAAATGGTAAAACAATTGTTATTTTATTTCTTTCAGTATTTCTTATAAGCATATGGACCAGACTACCTGGTTTTGGCCCCTGAAGCCTCATCAGTGACACCAGTATTCTTAGAGCAAGAAGGTTGAAAGTGACTAACATTTCAAAACAAATCAGTGTGTTCATTTTATAAGAAGTCATTCAAAAGATCATTTCGCAAATAAAGAAGGTCCAGTTTAGGCAAAAACAGGTTTGAATTTATGGGCTTGAACTTATTCTCGATATTTAAACAACAGACATTTTATACTTAGTTCATAAACATTATGCCATTTTTTAAAGCGGATATAACAGTCTTAGCTACGTTTCTATGCCAAATAGAAAACACACAGCCAGTAAATAATCTTCCATTTGTTGTAGAGATTTAACTATTGTTGGTTTGTATCCTAGAAACCAGTAATAGCAATATGATAATCCACAATAGTCCTGAACAATAACGGAACATCATTGGGTCTTTGTACATGCAGACGCGTTTGAAAAAAAAAACAAACAAACAAACAAACAAACAAACAAACGCGTGTAATGCGCTGTATCGCATATGCGGTCCGAGTTGACACAACTAGCTTTTCCTCCAACTCCATTTCCTCCACTTTCTATTAAAGGCAATTAGATTATTATGTAAGATCATCATCATCATAATCGGATTTTTTATGAACGTGCAGGTACAGGGGCAACATCCACATCAGTGGACCCCCTTCCAGATAGGTGGCTTGCTGCATGCATGGCAGAGCTCACACCAGATCTCCACATATTTCTATCATGAGGGTTGATAGCCGAGAGCTTCTACTCTCTGCAATCCCTCTCTGTCAGCTGCTTCCATGTCATCTTGGGCCTCCCAGGCCCATGCTTTCCCTCAACCTGTATATGAAAAGCTGTCTTGACTGCACCATTGGAGCGTTCCACATGTCCATACCAGCGGAGCCTTCTCTCCTTTAGAATAAGGTCCAGATCCTCAATGCCAAGCCGCGCAAGTAGTTCATTGGACTTGGTGGTGACAACGTCTTGCGGCCTGACATTTGCAGATCTGTCTGATCATTACCCTGTCATTCTGCTGCAGACGTTGGAAGTTTGGTTTTGTCAATGGCCAAGTCTCACTGGCATGGAGCATTGCGCTCCGCACACAAGAGCTGTACACACGGCCACCTGTCTTGAAAGAGAGGTGGCGTGAAGACAGAACTGGTAGCAGCTCCTTGAACTTCTTCCAGGCGGTTTTCACACGTATTGTGGTTGAAAGTTTACAGCCACCTGCTGCTGAAAGCATGTCTCCTGGGTAGCAAAAGGAAGCTACCACCTCCAGCTTGTCAGGTCCGACTTGGACTTCCCTCTGTGGTCTGCCGTCCAAGGGGCGTGCAGTTCCCTGGCACCGTGTACATCTGTAGTCAGGGTCCTTTGTCAAGCGCTTGAGCCCACTGCATTTCTTGTGCACCCAGTGCTTGCAGCCGTTGCAGAAGATGCTGTTGCTGCCCACTCCAGTGCTGCCCACTCCAGTGCGACAGACGGCGCATGGAAACTCGCCTGAACTCTGCAGGAGGTCCAGGCCCGTACCGCAGATCATGATCTTCGTCTTTCTTGCATTTACTCTGTCATTTCTTTTCCATTGTTTCTTTCCACGTCAAGGGCCTTCTGACACATTCCTCGAGCGATTCAGCGATGATAACAAGGTCATCGGCATAGAGGTCCTCCTAGGGGACCCCAGAGCGGAACACTCGTGATGAGGCTATGTTATTGTTTTGTTGTTGTTTACGTTTATTGTGCAAATCTTATGTGAACTAGTATTACGAGGGCCTCGTATATATTAGCCTATCGTATCATTAACGATACTTTAGGCATATTGAGTTTAGTTCAGCTTTACACATGTTTTTCTTTTTAATTTTTTCTATTTTTAATTCTTCCGTTCTCATTTCAAATATAACACCAAAAATTCTGGCAGTTCAGTAGTTAACAAAACATTTTATCTTAGGAAATTTCAAATTGATTAGAATACGTCTGTAGAATACATCTGTAGAATAGTTTGTTTTTGTAAAGCCCATTGATGTAGATTTATAAAACTTGCACTTGAAAATATAGAATTTTCTAATACCAAATACTAAACATATCAATTTCATGCTCCTGCCTTGGCAATGTATTCAATGTTTGGCATCAAACCTTTTACTACATTTGGTATGGTTGCGTTTTATTTGAACAGGCCACTTACACAAAAAAAAACAAAACAAAAAAAAAAAAAAAAAAAAACAACTCTAAATAGACATTAATATATTACCCTGTTTGTAACATTTTCAGTGTTTTGCATGCTTGTTTCATGTAAGATTTTATTATACGTTTTCATAAAACTCTTTGAAGTAATGTGAACAACACTGACTTTCTAACATGGAGACATCCAGGCTGTTACCAAGTTTTATTTTATAAAGTAACAATACACCTTATCAACGATGTCTCCAAACTTCCTCGATATAGGTAGAAGGACATCCACATCTTACTTCTAGGAGTGCATTAGACATACTACGCGGAGAACGAAGGAGCATCAACTTATGTCCGCTTCTTCTTTATCTGTATATAATTCTCATATGGAAATCCTTGATTAGGTGGCTGGAGTAGAGGTCCTGGAATGTTTATTTGCGGACTGCGTGCATGTTTTGTCTCTTAGTTGTCAAGATCTACATGTATAACCATCTGGTTGACCAAACTGCGCGAAACTGTATTCGGGATCTTTGCTGATTGACTAATGTAAGCTGTGATTTACCCAATGTAAGGTCTAAAATACTTACGTAATTAACACTTCAGAATATAAGGCAAGACCCGACGTAACATAAAAATAAGCCAGACAAAGACCAACTTTCCAATCATGCAGACTAATTAATTAGTGTTTTCTGTTACACGAAGCTAGTTACTTTCCGTAGTGTCTTTGTTTATACAAACGGACAAAACTGATCCGACCGCAAAACCCATTCTCGCTGTTTTACTAACGCTAACATACTCGTAAACTCGTAACGCTAACATACCTTTGTATTTGAAAAATAATACGGGCTTGAGGCTGAACTTGATCTGGACTTAAATATAGTGACGCACAAATCTCAATAGAACAAAGCACAAAATATTTAGTAAAACAAACACAAAAATATGAATTAGTTAAATAAAACTTAAGATGATAAGGAAGTAATGCTTCATTATGTTACGCACGTTACCGCATTTTATATTAGGACGTAGCTTTGAAATTGACTGAATCATTTGCATTTCCGTACCCTGTTCATCATTTATATAACAATGCACTACATTGGTTTTTAGCTGAAAGACTTCCAGAAACCTTTAAGTCAGTGGTCATACATATATAACTATTAGGAACATGCATTTTGACGGATATTTTACACACAGGGTACGCATCTTTGATACGATATAGTTGATTAAGTATACAGCATAGACAAATGTAACTTACAGTTATGAAAAGCTTATAGATTGCTAATTTAGAATATAAAAAAAATCAGAGCACAACTAAATCACGAGAAAAATCAAGTTGAACTTCTTCCAGGCGGTTTTCACACGTGTTGTGGTTGAAAGTTTACAGCCACCTGCTGCTGAGAGCATGTCTCCTAGATAGCAAAAGGAAGCTACCACCTCCAGCTTGTCCGGTCCGATTTTCTCGCGATTTAGAGCTCATACGAATTTCAGCGTCTGGACTAATTTGTGAATTGTGGTTGCTCGATTTATTTTTCCTCAATTTCGAAAATCTGATATGTCGAGGTATGGAAACGCAGTATTTCAGAGAGTACCTTGGACTTCTAGATAATGAGAGTTGACTTAATTAATATCTACTGTGTGTACATATAGTTTGACCTGATGCAAAAGCTGAATATGCATAATTTACCGTGAGGACAGTGAAGACCAAGAGAAATCTGAATAACCCTAACTTATCGTTTCTACATCTCTTTCGAAACCCAAACGTTTTTGTGTAAAAGCCGACGATTCAGTATATATGTGATATACCTGTCCTAATAGTTGAACTAATTCATTTGACTACCTGTTTTTGTGTCTTAAACTGTTGGACGAGTGGCAAACAGTGTATGCCTTGATCAGACGCCACGTTCTGCAGCGTCTGATCCGGGTATACGCAGTTTGCTCAGGACTGTCTGTCCGTAAAATTTGGGTATTACGGTATTTTTATGCTCCCCGAAGGGAGAGCATATGGTCGCCGCCTTGTCCATTCGTTCGACTGTCCGTCCGTCCATCGGTCCAGGCACACAAATGGGCTTATCTTGGGTACTTTTTTACACTTCCTCTTTATTCGTATACTACTAATGGGTACTTTTAACGTACTGTTGGGCATTTTTTTAACATAAAAAATATCCAATATATGCCTGAACGTGGGAACGTCCGTCCGTCCGTCACACTTTTGTCCGGAGCATATCTCTAAAAGTATTGATGCTAATTTAATGCAACTTGATACACTGATAGGGATGCAGAAGGGGAATTGCAGAATGCAAGAATCTTAACCCTGTCCCCATTTTACGGCGTTACTTCCCTTCTTAATTTTTGCAAGAAAAAGCTTGTCCGGAGCATATCTCTGAAAGTGTAAAAGGGAATTAAATGAAACTTGATACATTGATAGACGGCCATAAGAGAAAGTGCAGATTGCAAGAACCGTAACTGTCACAAGTAATTACAGAGTTATGTCCCTTCCTAGTTTTTGTAATAGTAAGCTTGTCCGGAGCATATCTCTAAAAGTATTGAAGATAAATAAATGAAACTTGATACAGAGGGCAAAAGGGAGTGCAGAATGCAAGAACCATAACCATATCGTCAGTATTTATGGAGTTATTTCCCTTCCTAATTTTTGCAATATTAAATTTGTCCGGTGCATATCTCTGAAAGTATAAAAGAGAATTAAATATAAATTGATACATTGAGAGACGGGCATCAGAGATAGTGCAGAGTGCAAGAACTGTAGCTCTGTTACAAGTAGTTACTTCCCGTCTCATTTTTTGCAATAATAAGCTTTTGCGTAGGATATCGCTTAAAGTATAAAAGGGAATCAATTACTCTTTCACTAACATAACCCTCTGCGCCTCTTCGGGGAGCATCCTTCGGTTTCACCGACTCTCTTATTTTTATTTGAGCAGGACGATGATGATTGTTGGTGCAGTGTTTGGAGGTCTGATTCTTCTCGCAGTTTTAATCAGCTGTGTGGCCTGTATATATTGCATATGTAAGAACAAAGGAAACAGAGGAGGAACTGCTGTACAACCATATCACAATACTCATTCTGTTTTTGGTAAGTGGAGTTTTAACCCCAAAAGTGCTGCGTAAAAATTGTAACAGACGACATTCTTTTTTCTAGTACTATTTTAAGAGAAAATGTAGACGATTCGCATGAAATGTCAGAAAAAGGTGAGAGAAAAGTCCAGGGAGTGCCACAATCACAAACCACAGCCCTTCCCAGACACAAAGAGGAAGAGGAAACCGACAAATCCAAACAAGCACAAATCGAACAAGCGTACGAAAAGCACTAAGATTTCTCTTCCCCAAGCCTTACTTTCTCTAAAAATGCAAAAAGAAATCAAACTGTCGTCTGCTGCAGTTGTGGTTAAAGCTTGTAGGGTTAAAGCAGTCACCGTTACAGTCACAAGATGCACCATCAACAAAAAACACTCTGACATGAAAGTAATGTGTTTTCTTTTGTGTGTGTTAAAACAACTTTATTATTAGATACACAAAACATAATTCAAAATATCACTGCTTGCTTTCTGTACTGATCCTGAATTGAAAAGCGAAATGAGACTTAATATATAATACTAGGTTCAATGCAAAAGATTTAGTGAATATTGTAAATATCGCTCATCAAATGATCATATCTTTAACTAGGTTTTGTAGTGTGTGATAGCAAACTATACTCCACAAAATAATTTAAGGGCCACCAGTTTTATTTTCCCTCTGATTTCCACTATAATTGCAACCCTCAAGTTTTAAAATTATTTCATGGGCAAAACTGAAAGTCTCAGCCCTGTTTCAATCAGCTCAGCATGTTCGCAACGTGTTCAGCTACAAAAGTGTCAATGGCACCAACAACGCCAGGCCAAAGGATTCTAAGAAAAACGGGAATTTCCAAAATAACGATTTTTACCCTAAAATGAAGTTTTTTCATAATACCGGAAAAAAATCTTTGTTTAATGAAAACAATACTCTGTCACACAGAAAAACATGCAAAATCAACCTTCCTTCGGGTAAAAGGCACACAGATATGGCCAGAAAAAGAGGCGAATCCTTTGAGATGCTAAATGCCTCGAAAGTTCCCCATAGACAACGAATAATCTGCAGAGGGTACCTCTAGCAAAATGTGCGTTTCTTGATAACAAATATGACTTTCCTTATGATTTTTTCACAGTTGGGAGCCCAGACATCACTTTTTTGATGCAAAAATGTAAATTTTTAATTTTTGGGTAAAAAAGAGTGTTTTTTTGCGAATTTTAAAATGAAAATTTTGATTTAAAAATTTTTGTTGGAAACAATCCTTTAGGGCTTTCTTTTAAATAAACGTTCAACGATATGTTGATACCTTCTGTGGTTTTGCCCATGCACCCGACCAAAGTTTGTATACTATGTGGCCCTTAAATTATTTTGTTGCGTATATAATAAATTCTATTCTAGTCTATATCATTGTAATAAACAAATCGAGTCCGCATCTTATACGAATGTGCAAACCATGATTTTTGGGCAGATATGTGCTATCGACCTATAATAATATAAGAGTTGTTCGAAAACAGACTGGCTTCCAGCGTGCACGGAAAACAAACTTGCTTTGAAAGCCGCCGGAAGTCTTCCGTGAAGTGGCATTGTTACTGTCCCAGCGGCACTTTCAGAATATTGGAGGCTCAAACATATCTCTACTTTTACTATATCACATACTTTAAGCGTTGATATTCTAAACGAATTATGGACATGCACACGCACGCACGCACGCATACACACACACACATACATACATTCATACATACATACATACTGTGACGTCCCTTGTTGCTACATGAACTTCTCCCTCAGAGGAAGTGTAGCGTGTGTGCGTGCGAGCGAGAGGAGAGGAAGGAAACGCTTTCTTTTTTTCCAAATTGTCTACACTCTGACTTATTGAATAGGGAGAATGTAAACAGTACTAAGAGCCCGTTTTCTGCTTAATCTTTTTTTTTCACATTTTCTGACATTCAGACTTATATAATTATATGCAGATAAAGTTGATGATAAGATTAAAAATTAAAACTAAGGTAACTAAAGTAGCGTAACTAATATAAGGTTATGGGTAACGTGAATACTTAAAACCAATTGTAACGTGAATAACCGGGTATCATCTAACATGACACAGATTGTCACTCTATAGCAATATTATACTAATTAGCTGTCGCACTATCACGCCAGTCACAGAACTGCTAAGTGGGAGGGGCATATTGTTTTGAAGGTAACTGGGTTTGCTTAGGGTGTGAAGCAGTGAATAAAATTATAATATCGGGACAAGGGGATATGGGTGTCACAATTCACTCAGTACATTCAAATCCCAGACTGCAATTTAAGGATACAATTACATACAACCCCACATTTGGTCATCTGTATGAAGTAAATAAGTGAACTCAGGAACTGATACAGTAGCGATTACGTTTTTCTTGTCCGTTTATGCGTTTGGGGTGCGTTTTAAAATCGTGGCATAACGTTTGCGTTTCGACAACGTTTCTAGCGTTTCATATCGTTTCGGCCAATCAGATTACAGAGCAAAGCGTTTCACTCAAACGCTTAATTTGCATATGCGCACTGAGGAGATACAAACGTTTTCTCGAAACGCTTTTCACCGTTTCGGCCAATCAGCTTGCCTTATCGAAACGCTTTTTCCGTTTCGGCCAATCATTTGACCGTTTCGCACCGTTTGTATGTTAGACCAATCGAATCATAAATACCTGTTGGACCGTATTAAACCGTGTTTATTACAACTAAAGTACTCTGTATCTACGTATTAAAATTATATTTATTTTATTTTATTTTATTTATTTATATTTTCTTTATAAAATATATTTTGGTATTTTCGAAAGAATTAACATGATTAATTATTATACTTTGTGAAGCCTATTATTTTTACACTGCAATCATGACAATCAACGTCTTTTGACAATTACATGTTTTAGCACATAGTACTCGGTATAAAATATTTAGCAGATGACATTTTGAAGTTTATATAATTTCCTGAAAACAGATTTTGGCATTTCATACAAATTGCCTGCAAATGATTTGACAATATCAGAATGCCTTAACCAAGAAAATATTTATTTATTTTATTTATCTTACTTTTATATTTTATTTTATTTTTATTTATTTATTTTTTATTTTATTTTTATTTTATTTTTATTTATAATTATTATTATTATTATTATTATTGCATAATTTTAGATGTATGTTAATGGCTACGATTTGTCATTTAAATCGGCAGGCTTTTCTGACTTATTTTGTTTTTAAGGTGTGCGGTAAAAATGCCAGAGCTGAAAATGACATATGCAAAAATGTTAGAGGAAAAATGCAACAAATAAAAATGCCAGAGGCTACCTGGTAAAATGTCATAGGAAATAATCCCATAAGTAAAAATGCCAGAGATAAAACTTATACAAGTTTAGTTCTTTATTTGACTTCCATGTAGCACAATTTGACAGCATCATGGGAAAAGGTGAAAAGATGCAACAAGAGTATATATGTCCAAATAGACTCCCCCACACTCTATATTGGAAGAGTCTAATTCAATGTTAGGCATGTCAGGTTATGTGATTTAGATAATCCTAGCGAAAAATGACTGAACTGTGCAAACAATGGCTACCCTGATCAAATGCCGCATTTTGCAGTGTCTGATCTGGATCTGCACTGTTTTCCAATAGCCTGTTTTGTGTCTCCAAATTAAAGTGAGTTAAACTGTTTTCACATCAAAAAAAAAATAAAAAATAATAATAATAATATCATCTGCTTATATCTAAACAAAGCATGTTAAATGTTAACCTTTACCACTCTGTTTATTCAGCAGACAACAAAGTGATGACATTTTTTTCGTTTCTCCAGAAAACAGGATTTGACATTTCATGCCAGTTGTCTCTATTCAAGACAATTTGCATGAAATGTACAGAATAGTCAGTTGATGACATTTTGAAATATTTTTCTTATGTTATCCTGAAAACAGGTGTCGGCTTTTCATACATATTATCTCCACTGGACTTCACTTCCCCTGCAAATTGTCTTCAGTGGAGATTTGCGTGAAATGTCAAACCTGTTTTATGGGAGAAAATAAGAAAAGAGGTCATGAATTTTCCATCTGCTGAGTTAGCCCAGAGAGTGATAAAGGTTCAACTGGACAATGAATCGTTGACATAATCCATTCTGTTGGTGATATGTGTAGACCACGATCAGACTGCGCGGAAATGCCGGTTCACCTTGGTCTAAGCTGTTCTCAAATACCATAAGGTCGTTTCTTATTTCTATTCAAAGGGGCTAATATATATTCAACCAGTGCCGACCAAACCAGATCAGCTTGCGCAGCAGGATCAAGATGAAAGATTTTCTACACCAGTCTGAACTACGTCGAACCTGTGAATTGCCATTATTGTTTTGAGTAATATTTCTCCCCCCTCCCCCTCACGTCCCTCCCCCTCACGCCCCCACCTTTTTTTAAAATGAAATGTACACTGTCGTTTAGACAAATGGTTCTGGAACAGATGATCTGCTTTACTGAAATTTATTGTTAGAATTATGTGTCACCAATACTAATCCTTTCATTAGATCCTTATCCAGTGAAAACGTCCCTCTGAGCATAGGTGTTACTCGGATTAAAGTGAGTGGATCAGTCTAGTGCATAATGGTGTCCACTCAGTTCACTGATCAGGTCTTTTGTATAAAATACTGTAATACATGAATCGCTCAGTATCCATCTAATACACAGACTGATCAGAATCGTAAAATATAAATAGGTCCATTTTTACTTGTTTGGGCCATTATTTTTCGAATACGATGCACTGTGCACATCATGGCAATTATGTGGACAGTCGGCAAATATCTTGCTGGAGGGCTTTCATGAAAGTATATTCTCACTATGAAAACATTTTTGGCATGTATATGCAAAGCTGTTAACCTTAAGAACGCTATATTTTAATATTAGAAGACGATGTGCTGGATAAACAGATCAAATGTATGGACGAGCAGCAATGACCCAGAGCAGAGTGCGTGGATGCACATTCTAATCTAGTATTTTGCATATTGCAACCTATACTTAAATATTAGAAGACGATGCACTGGAGAAACAGCAGATCCTTTCGAATAATAATGATAATAAAAATGTACAGACGAACTGCAACGAATCAGATCAAAATGCACGGATGAACATACTAATCAATGTTGCATTTATAGCACATTGTGGTCTGGATACTCCTAAAAGGGTAATTGGAAAACAGTGGAGACCCAGATCAGATGCCGCAGAACGTGACGTCTGATCAGGGTATCCATTATTTGCAAATAGTTCAACCATTTGTTTCTCTACATAACATAGCCTGGCATACCTAAAATCGAAATTAGAATCTTCCAGTATATAGGGTGGGTGAGTTCATTCAGTAACAATAGGTTAAATATTAGAAGATAATGTGCAAGACTATTGGCAAATCGTATCGAATAAGACAATGTACAGATGAGCAGCTACGAAGCAAATCAGAGTGCGCGGATGCCCTATATTTATCACATATTTTCATGTATTCCTCTTTTTTAATATTGGTAAAATTACTTTGTATCTACATGTTTTCGATAGTTTAAAATGAAAATGACTTTTTATCAAAGATGAATGGATGAAATTGAAATGTTTTTTTTTTTTTTTATTTGTTCAAAACTGACTTAGCAGTTTTTAAGTAAGTCTTCTTCGATATATATTTTTTACATTACGTCTGGTGTTGTCTTAATTTCAAATATACGAGCATTATATCCTTTTAAGGCATTACCTGTTTATGCATGCTGTTTCTTTTTTTTTCTCATCCAAATAGATTTGGAAGTGCACCTGCATATCATAAAACTTCCAATAAACAATACATGGAATGAGTATATCCTATACCTCACCCTCCTTAAGAAATACACAGGCTAATATTATGTAACATTTGAAAGATCAAAAAGGGGATAGTATAAAAAAAAAAAAATATGTAAATAAATAAAAATTGGAAAATATCATGATATTATACGCATTAATTGCACAGTACTCCAGATTCATGTAGCATAGAGTATTTGATAATAATTGATGTGTGTCTTCATTTTTCCACTTAAATAATTTTGTTGTGTATATTTATTAGAATCACCTCACAGAGGTAATTTTAATGAGTACCAACCATATATTTTCTGGAGGAGAAACATGAAAATACAAGATATGATCATAATCATAAATCGATCATAAAGTTTCTCAAATGAACCTCATTTATTTATTTACTTATTTTTAAAGTAAATAAGAACACTTCAAAAACTGGATCCTAATTCTACTGATGGAGAACTGTATAATAAGTCTGATAGGAAATTTAAAAAAAAAATAAAAAAATGATTGTATCCTAAAATGTGAATATTTACTTTCTGCAATTGCGCAAACTGAACTTTCTGAAACAGTTATTTCTACAAACTCTGTATGTTTAGTGAATATTCAGATCAGCCTGTACGTCTGCACAGTCTGATCAGTCTTCACCACACGCTCTAGAAGATCTACTGCTTCTTCGTCCAGAAAACACAGACTGATAAGATTGCGGGATGTGCAGACTGATCCACATATTCACTGAAAGTACATTCTTTTTTGCAGGAATTAAAGTGATTCTGCCAAAACTGTTAAAATTCCTTTTCCGTTGTATATTGCATTTTAAGACACAACGTGTTTTCCAGTACTTTCAAAAGTCAATAATCAATCATTCTTAACTGGAAGTTGAAAGGCATTCCTATCATTATTCATTGCTAGGAATGAATGAAAAATAAAGATTTTGTTCTTATATTTCCCGTAAAATGGCATTTTACATTTCAAATCCTATTTTTCAGAAAAAATAAAAACAAAATCTTATTAATTTCTTGTCTGCTGAAACTGCCCCATAGCGTGGTAAATAATTCTTAAATGTCTTTGCGAAAAAAAGTGCTCCAAAATTATGCTTTTCCTGAACAATGGATTTATTTATTATACCCTTTTTAGTGATTATCTTTTAGTTTGACGAAGCTTTGAAATTGTGCTAATGGAAATTTATGCAGAAGAGGGAATTTGATGATAAACTAGCATATTAAGACATAAATGTTAATTTATCCATAATTTATCCATAAAATATGTTGTGGGTATTCATTAGAACTGCCTTTGCGAGGCGATTTTATTAAAAACAGCCAGCTATATTTTAATGAGTAAAAAGAAAAAAAATGCACACCAACCTTTCGCCAAATTACCGACCTTATCTGTTTCTATGTTTTAATCAAAAACTTTACTAATGTCAATAATGTCTCCATATTAGGCCCCTACCTATAAGGTTGGCCAAAGTCACCAAGAACTTCTTATTTTTATCTGCTTATGGCCATTAGCGTGTTATGTAATCTAAATTGTGTCTTTAATAGCTAATTGCCACCATCTAATATCCTAAATCATCGCGGAAGGAAAATATAACGAAATACATGTATTTACTCTAGATTTTTTCCTACCGCTACTTAGCCGCAATCTTGGACAGGGAACTCCCGTATATGCTGATACAGTGAAATGTTAATCTGCAAAACCGTGACATAAAAATACATGTTTAGTAATCGTTATTATTATTATTATTACTACAAATATTACATTCATTGATGTGAGCCTAATCATTGCATTCAATATAATCAAGTGGCTTTAATACCACTTGATGTAATTTATAATCGAAATATTTATGTACCCAGTGTTTGTCTCAGGTGAGAAAATAGTGTGCAACAAACAACTATTACCTGACTGCACCGGCAAGCATCGAACCCGCGACTCCTGATCACCAGTCAGAAGCGCATCCGACTGAGCTACAGAGTCCGGCCACTATCACTGTCCGTCAAAACACATTTCTTGTTTATTGCATCAGATACTCGTCTCCATAAAATTATTTGACTATTATTTTTATTAATTTTATAACAATTATAATTAAGTGAAATTTGGAAAAAAAAAAAAGAAAAAAAAAAGATGTAAAATAAATTGAGTCCGCGGGATTTTGATTGGCTAACTCTGCAAACGCTAAAACGTTTGAAACCAGACATGGTTTCCATGACAGCGTTTTCCGAACGCTAATGTGATTGGTTAATATTTGAAACACTTGAAACGTTTCAGAAACGATGATCTGATTGGCTTAAACTGTAAACGATCGTTTAAGCGTGGTCCAAACGCTGCGTTTCCAAACCGTTAAAAAGCGTTTTGCATGTGTTTCCGTGGACATGAAAAACGCTGTCACCACTGTACAATCAGATCCACGTCAAGTTCTCAACATCGGAGGGAAAGACAGGCAAATACAATTAAACAGTCACAAAAAGAACTGATGGCTAGCAGAGTTGGCAACCCTTTCCCTAAAAGGTGGCAACTCAGTTACCCAAACTTAACTGAATATATTTTTAACTTACATAATAGTTAAAAGAAAAACATTAGTAAGTGGAACACTACAGAACATTTAACAAAAAGTCTCACAATGAAAGTATCGCCTTAGAAGGATCAGTAATAAATCAGTGGGGTGGTGTGGGGCTGAAGCTAGCTTTATTGGATCCCAACCCTCGCCCTCAGCTTCCATAGTCATCTATATGAAGTAAAGAAATGAACTTTTGAACTGATACAATCAGATACGGTATCCAACCCTCGCTCCAAGCTTCCATAATGGTAAACAACATGAATTTGTTCGATCTGCGTGAAGGTCTTCTAACATGCATGATTTAATACGAACAACAAATATATCACAAATAAAGCCTATAATGAATTAAAGATGATGACTTAAGAGAAACAATGCGTTGAGACATACTAGTTCAAAAGTAAAGGGTTGGGTCTTGGCAAGACAACCAACGTGGAAATGCCAAACATGGTCTTGGTATGTAAATTTTCAATGCGGCGTTCCAGAGCTGCAGTATTTATATGGAAAGAACCGATGACCTACTGTAGACATTCCAGAGGGTTCCTCCTTGAATCCAACTCGCATATTGGCTGTTTGGTCGCAAGAACTGCGCATGATTCAGAAGGACCCACAGTGTCTCGTTCCGCACGTGAAATATGAGTAATCTATTGCAGCAATTTCATGGACTGTCAAAAATCCTTGACAGAAATAAGAATGGCGGCCTCCATGAAATATTAAATCATGTTCATGAAATAAAAATCGGACTGGACTTAAGCTTGCCAGGGAGAACTAGGACTGTTTGAAAGGCATGGACTTAATATATGGACCAAATCTGATTTCGGGAAACCAGGAATATGGTGTGACACAAGCGTGTGTGAAAAAACTGGAAGGTAAATACGAAAATGTTTCATTGGACATCTTGCTGATTACTCATTAAATAAACATTCTGGCAGATACATTTCATTACATATGTAGTACTGCCTTGCGGTACAAGCCGACTTTTATAGAGACGTGGTAGAGTGCTGGCCTGTCACGCAGACGGCCCGAGTTCGATCCCTGGCTGTGGCATTGGTGATTTCACCTGTTAAACCTGGCGCCCAACGTAAATAACCCCATTTGATGGGCTTTGTGGCCCAATAAGCTTGGTGGCCTGGTATTGAGTGGTGATTCGCGGACGAATCTAAAAATGGATGGGGAATATGTAGTAGTAATAGGTATATGACACGTACTGCCTTGCGGTACAAGCCGGCTTTAAAAGGGACGTGCTAGAGTGCTGGCCTCTCACGCAGACGGCCCGAGTTCGATCCCCGGCCGTGGCATTGGTGATTAGAATTTTTTTACCTGTTATACATACATATAATCATACATCTTCTTGCGTCTTACTTTAGAAATTTCTTAACTCAAATCTACTTATAGAAAATGATGAATTTATTATTATTATTATTATCATTATTTGATGTATATTTCGACCGGACTTACGACACCAATGAGTAGATACAATAGATGATAGTGTCCTTATTATCTAGATATTTTTTACTTATTCCATTATTTCTATATAAAGCAAATGTTTTACCTGATTCGCGACATACATACATACATACATACATACATACATACATACATACATACTATGCGGGATCGACCCCCGACAGTAGTATAGGGATTAAGGGTTCTGGACCATTTCCCTCTGGGCACCAAAAGGGCTCCCACGTAGACAAACAATTCTGTATGCACGTCGAGACGCTCCCACGTAGACAAACAATTCTGTATGCACGTCCAGACGACTCCCCAGGCGTGCGGCTGCTTCCCCTAGGCCCGAGCCCCTGCGGCCCCAAGCGAGCATAGTGAGAGCCCCTAGGGACGGCCCCCACCCCCGCCGGCCTTGGGGCTCACCTATTAAAGAAGTGGGCGACTGCCGATATACTAATACAAGCAATATGCCTAAGGGACACAACACATGCAAAAGGCTGACCTTGAGTTCAACGGAGCTCTGTGGTAAAAGCTGTCTTACGGACTTTTGTAAAGTTCATCTGGTGAGACTCCGTAAAGGCTCACTCACTCAGCCCTGCCGGGGTTGTGGGGTAGGGGTTACGAACAAGCAACAGCTCTGTTGTCAGTGCGGGTATAGGATTGAGCAGTGTCGTGCAGCAAGAGCGGTACGAAAGGAATTTGCACGCCTCCCCGCCATCGAAATTTTGATTTAGAGAAAGCGATTCAAAAGATATACCCAAATATATATTCCATTTAGAGAAAGCGACTCAAGGGATATACTCATACCATCTTTCATTTAGAGAAAGCGATTCAAGGGATATGCCCACACTACCTTCCATTTAGAGAAAGCGATTCAAGGGATATACTCATACCATCTTCCATTAGAGAAAGCGATCCAAGGGATATACCCACACCACGATAGATAGCATGGATGACGCAGTGAAGCATCTCGCTAGACTGCTTCGATCGTGGGCTATTACGCCACAAACCTATGCGGAAGGCCTGAGCGCAGAGACCCCACCCACACCGGCCCCACGCCAGCGGTGTGAGCCACCCATACCGGCCCCGCGCCAGCGGCGGAAACGGCCCATCCCGGCTCCACGCAAGCGAAGGCCCATCCTGGGCCCGCGCGATGTGCCGACGGCTGAGATGGACGCCTACATCGAGGATATCCTTTCAGAAATGCCGGGCGAACGGTCCATCCCGGCCCCACGCCGGCGAAGGCCTATCCCGGCCCCGCGCCAGCTGGTGTTCCGCCGGACTCGCTAGGTCATCGGCTCATTCCTGCGAGGAGGGCAGATAGATGTGCATCAAGGGCACCCCCACGGTGCAGACCCCAGGGCCTTCTTAGAGGGGGTGCGACCACAGATTCGGGCCAAGCTCGAGGAAGAGATCAAGGCTCTGAATGGAATTAAATTTCAGCTGGCTCTCAAGGTCCAGTTTCGGAAAGACAACCCAGACGGCAGTGAGGAGTACTGACCCTGTGCTGCGCCACAAGCAGGAGGCTATTCTGCAAAACAGCGAAATCGAGGGGGGGGTGGGGGGGGAGGGCTCAATCAAGCTTTCCCCACGATCCAAGCAACTCTGAAGAAGTGGACGCAGAGAGGGTCAGGCTGGGTTGTAGATCGAGTGGAAGTCCTTTGGCTGAACATCGCCAGATATCAGCCACTAAGAGGCGGCTCCTACATTCCACTACCAGCAGTGGTGCGACTTAAGAAGGCAGTTGTCAATGTAAAAAACAAGGAAGAACACTGCCTGTGATGAGCACTCAGCTCAGCCCTATTCCCAGCCTGGGATCATGTTGACAGACCGTCAAGGTACCCTACTGATGACGGCCTGGACTTCGAAGGGATCGATGCTCCCACACCAATCTCTCAGGTGCCCAAGGTTGAGCTACAAAACGACCTGGCCATCAACGTCTTCGGCTGGAACAAGGGAGTGATCATTTACCACATCAGCAAGCAGCCGCAAGACATGCCAAGGATCAACCTGCTGCTGATTGAAAAGGCTGGCAAATTCCACTACACCTGGATCAAGGACCTCAATCGCCTACTCCACGACCAGAGCAAGTGCAGTAACCATAAGCACTTCTGTGAGCGCTGTCTTCATGGCTACACAAGGGAGGATCTGCTAGAAGCCCACAAGCCAGAGTGTCGTGGGATCGGCCAGACAGCTGTACGAGTGGAGATGCCGGAAGAAGGTAAAAACAAGCTGGCCTTTCAAAACCACCACAAGCAGCTGCCAACCCCTTACATCATCTACGCCGACTTCGAGGCTCTCACCACCAAAGTCGAGGGACCTGAGCTCGACCCCACAAAGAGCAACACTCAGAGGACACAACACCATGAGGCTTGTAGTTGTAGCTACATCGTCGTTCGGTGTGACGGCCAGACAGAGCCGCCAGTCGAATATCGCGGCCCCAATGCGGCAGGGCACTTCTTAGAATCACTACAGGAAGAAGAGCGCAAAATCAAGGGCGTGCTAGCTAATCCCCAGGCCCTGAGGATGACGCGGGGGGACTGGCATGCCTTCTGCACCGCTGAGACGTGCCACGTATGTGACAAACCTCTCCAGGGCGACGCCGTTCGTGACCACTGCCACATTACAGGCAAATATCGAGGGGCGGCCCATACCGCCTGCAACCTCAAGCTGCGGCTGAACCCCCTTACCACCACCATCCCCGTGGTGTTCCACAACCTACGGGGCTATGACTCCCACCTGCTGATGCAGGCCATCTCGAAGGTGGAGGGCAGGGTCAGCTGTATCCCCAACAACAAGGAGAAGTATATCTCCTTCTCCCTCGGGCAACTGCGCTTCATTGACAGCGCCCAATTCCTGCTAGCCTCCCTTGACAAGCTGGTTGCGGCGAACCCGCCAGAGGCTTTCCGGATAACAGCCCAACACGAGCCCAACAGAGAAAGACGAGAGTTCCTAACGAGGAAGGGTGTGCACCTGGGATCGATTCACCGAGCCCAAACTCCCCCCGAAGGAGGTCTTCTACAGCAAGCTCACTGATGCGCATATCAGTGACGAGGACTACGCCCATGCGCAGAAGGTCTGGGAGACCTTTGGGTGCAAGATCCTGGGTGACTACAGCGACCTGTACTGCCGGACAGACGTGCTGCTTCTGGCAGATGTCTTCGAGATGTTTCGGCGGACCTGCCAAGAGCAGTATGGCCTGGACCCTGCTCATTATTACACCAGCCCGGGCCTTTCGTGGGACGCCTTAATCAAGAAGACAGGCGTTGAACTAGAGCTGCTTACAGACTACGACCAGCATCTGTTCATTGAGAAGGGGATGCGAGGAGGCATCTCAATGGCTTCAAAGCGCCACGCCAGAGCAAACAATCCCCTGGTCGAGGGGTACGACCCAGGGCAGCCAAGTAGCCGCATCTTATACCTCGATGCGAACAATCTCTACGGTTGGGCTATGAGTCAATATCTCCCCACCAGCGGCTTTCGGTGGGTGGATGACTGCCAGCAGCTGGCAAAAACTATCGCAGAGCAACCAGCTGACGGCCCCGAGGGCTACATACTTGAGGTGGACCTGGAATAACCAGAAGACCTACACGACGCGCACAATTCATATCCGCTGGCATCGGAGCGCGTGGTGGTTCAGAAGGAGTGGATGTCGGATTATCAGCACGACCTCCTCGGCGTTGGGGTGGCGCCAACAGAGGTTGAGAAGCTGGTCCCAAACCTCCGCAACAAGGACCGCTATGTGCTTCATTATCGGAATCTGCAGCTGTACCTGTCTCTGGGCTTGCGTCTGACTGCGGTCCATCGTGCCCTGCGGTTCGACCAAAGCCCTTGGATGGAGCCATACATCCGAATGAACGCAGAGCTCCGGAAGAAGGCCGCCAGCGACTTCGAGAAGGACCTCTACAAGTTGATGGACAACTCGGTCTTCGGGAAGACCATGGAGAACCTGCGGAGGTGGGTTGATGTGAAACTGGTGCGATCGCATGAGGAGGACAAGCTCAGGCGACTCATCGCCAGCCCAGCATTCGCTCGGGCCAATATCTTCGATGACGACTTGGCAGCTATCCAGGTCCACAAGAGCCGCCTAGAGCTCAATCGCCCGGTGTTCGTGGGGATGAGCGTTCTGGATCTCTCCAAGCACCTGATGTACGACTTCTACTACAACCAGCTCCAGGGGCAGTACGGGGATCGTTGCCGGCTCGTCTACACCGACACCGACAGCCTCCTCCTCGAGGTCCAGACCGAGGATGTCTTCAGGGACATGGCCTCCCACGCAGAGCTCTACGACACCTCAGACTACCCACCGGAGCACCCACTACACAGCATCGCCAACAAAAAGGTGTTGGGGAAGATGAAGGACGAGTGTGCAGGGCGCCCCATTGCCGAATATGTCGGTCTGCGCCCTAAGATGTACTCGATCCTTGAGGCCGGCGGGGGAAACATCAATAAGGCAAAGGGTGTGAAAAAAGAATGTCGTGAAAAAGCACATCAGACAGAGGCTCTCTTCCGAAAGCGAACCTTCCGCCATAGCATGGACGTCCTGCGGTCAGAGCGCCATCGCATCTACAGGCAGCGCCTGAATAAGGTCTCGCTCTCACCCTTCGACTCCAAGCGCTGGATCGCAGAAAATGGGGTGGACACGCTGGCCTATGGGCACAAAGACGCCCTTCCGGCTGGCGCTGCTGAGATGGATGCGTACATTGATGAACTGCTCAGCGCTTGAGAACCCCATCCGGAGGCAGATGAGTGTCGGGCGGCACTACGAGAAGTTCCTCCCTAACAAAACCACGCGGCGGGTCGTCCTGCAAGTAATACAACACGGGCTCATCGGGCTTGGTCACCGAGCGTCCCAGCCGGCACATCTCAAGAGACCATACAGGGTCAGTCGCGCGGCGCCGACCGCCCTCCAGCTCGCCGGGCTGGTACATAGCGAACCAATACCTGAAGGGAGCCTCTGCTCCTTGAGACCAACAGGGCGGTCGGGAACTACAGAGGAGGGCTTTTGCGCCACGGTCTTGGCCTTGATGGCATCAGAGGGCTTTTTGCCAGTCAACCTAGTCACTTCACCGTTCAGAGCGGCTACAACGCTAGGCAGCCGAGCCACCCACTCTGTTGACCTCAGACCCGAAAGGAGGCGCATCTCTTGGGCGTATTGATGCCCAAACAGCCGCTCTGCGAGGGTCCTGTTCCAGCGCTCTACGATCCCTTGGTCCCGGTGGATGTCAACCCGACCGCGCCGAACCTGAACAGAGTACTTTGCCAGCAGCTGGCTCACCGCACCCATGAACTCGCGCCCACGGTCAACCTGAAGGAGCTTCGGCCACTTCAACGGTCCCCATCTGTAGATCCGAGACAGAGCATCGGCGACCTCTGCCGCGGTCTTCCTAGTCAGAGGCTCAGCCTCTTTGTAGCGTGAGGCTACATCAACGACAGTGAGAGCGTAGCGGAAGGTTTTCCGCCCAACGCGGTCGTGTCGCAGAAAGAGCAGATCCGCTTGGTGGACCTCGTTGGGCACCGCAACGTCAAACTTCGGCCGCGGTACGCGCCGTGGGGCGGGCAGATATATCTGCCAGATGGCCTGCCTTTTGAGCCAGTCCTTGGCCTGCTGATCAGTCACCTTTGCTGCAGACGCCAGCTTCTCGATGGCAGCGAGCCCCTTCCAGTAGCCTCGGGGGCTGTAGTATAGGGCAGAGAGCTTACTGTCGGTCATTGCTACTAAGGTATTCCAGCAGCCCGACCAGTCTCCAACATGCGGACGCTACAGGCACAGGAAGCTGTCCAGTTGTCGCTCGGAGGTTGGTCGGGCCAGCAAGCACCCCCGCGGCGAACCGAATGGCTGCCCGTTCATCTTGCCGCCAGAGCTCAAGCGACTTTTGCGCAATATCGATCATGGTGTGGGCCAGAGGGCCGGGGATTTTGTGGCGGCGGGCGCAGTGGCCGACCTCGAGCATTGCGCAGTAAAGCTCTTCGGGAAGACCCATGATATAGGGTAGCAGAAAACAGGCTTTAAATCAAAACGCGCCTCACTTCTTGACGAGTTGGTAGGCCACAAAGCCGGTCGCCGCCATCCCCAGGATGACGAAGGCGATCTTGCGGTCTTTCTGGCCGTCACTCGGGTGATAAAAGTCGGCGAGCTGGGGCTCGGGCCCCAGGGGGTCGAGGTTGTGCCCGGTGACCTGCCCATATTCCTGCATTGCAGCGTCAACATCCCTGAACGTCTTAACAGCTTGACCCTGCCGGCGAAGTTCCTCGTTGATCCAGTCGAGGCGCTCGGTCCGTTTCCGGGACCATGACGCCTGTGCGGCCTGCAGCTGCTCGACTGCTTTATCGTGATACTTGCGGTCTTCGTCGACGCCAGAGCTTCTCAAAATGGTGAATAAGTAGTTCGATCCCGAGAACGCAAGGGCGTTCACCAGGGCGCCCCCAACGAGCATTGCAATGCTTGTCATTACTTTATGATATCAGCAGGTATGATCCCCTGTTTAATTAGCAGGTCCTTGGTTCCCATGGCCAGAGCGACGTCTAGTACCACCATGCCGACGTCACGGGGGGTGAAGTCAAGCTTCGGGGGCTACCCCCCATCGCCATCTTGCCAAGCCGGGCGAATCCCGTGGCCAAGCTCGAGACTACGGCGCTGTGGTAGGGCGCGTTCACGATCATCTTCCCGTCGATTGCTGGAGTCGTCATGGTTGCACATTCCATATACAAGGGGTCTCGAGTCTTTAATTGCTTAGCACCGGGGGCAGGCTGCTTGGGCGCGGAGTCAACGGGGGCTGCCGCCACCGACGCGGGACTACTCGTTTGCGCGTTTCGGAGAAACACGAGCGCCCCGCCAGCAAGACAAGCCCCAACGACCCACGGGGTCCAGTTAGTTAGTCCTTCACGGTGTTCCGGCCGTTTATCCGCGGAAACCGCTGCCGCTTCCTTTGGAGGAATATTGGCAGACGTGCCGTCGCCCGCAGGGGGGCGAAATGATTCCTTGGATGCTCGAAGCTGCTCGAGAAGTCGTTCTTCTTGCTTTGCCTTTCGGGCGGCAGCGCCGGCACGCCCGGCTGCCACTTTTTTGATCCTTAACTTTCTCCGTAAGTCTTTCCACTGGAGGACTCTGTGCTGGCTCCTCTGCCGTCTCTTGGTTCTCCTGCTTCGTCTCCTCCATCGTGTACTCTAACAGGGCAGCAGTGTCCAAATTGGCAGTGCTTCAAGGTGGTCAGCGCAGCGGTAAGCGGTGCAAGGAACATGCCGTAGCGGTGGTAGAGCTCGCAGGTAGCACTGCTAAGCGCGTGCCCGACAAACGGGTCGTTCTCGAGGTCTGCGATAAGCCCTGGCTGGTTTTCAATTGGTCCCCGCGTAAATCTGGAGCGCCGCAGACCCCAGGGTCTTCGTCATCGCCGCCCCCAGCCTGGCTTCGTAGCGGGCGTACATCTTCTCGATTTCGGTGTTATCCAGAGTGTCGATTTGATCGGCGGTGAATGTTTTCCCGCAGACCACCAGTCCATACTGCCCGGTTTGGCCTCCCACCGCGATCGCAGCGAGCCGTTCGCGGTATTTTTGCACCCGTTCTTCCTCCTCTGGCGTCGCCGCTGGGGCGGCTGCCGGTGGAGCCCCCTCGGCTAGGCCAGCGCCAGCGTCCTGTGGGTCAGCAATTGACATCAGCTTATCGATCAGTTCATCACAGTCCATTGCGCCTATGACAAGCCGGCGGGCACGTTTAATATGGAGTGCAGCTCGGCGCAGACACCAAACAACGAAACCCAACAGTACCAAATGTGTGCCAAGCACGGCGATCAGCAGCCCTTCATTGCTACACAACTATATAAGCAGCAGGTTGATCTGTTTTCAACAGAAGCTTGGCTTGTTTTCTCTCGGCTAGCTGCTTCCGCACCAACGCCCGCTGTTCTTGAGTCGGTATCACGTCGTTCTCCCGCAGGCAGTCTTCAAAGCTGTCGCGATCCTTGCAGTAGAAGAGTGCGACCCAGCGTGTCCTTCAGGACTATTTCTGGGTGAGGACCCAGACGCTTATGTCGGCGTGGCGGCCCGAGAACGCTAACCTGACAGCATGTCTTTCTTCTTCGTCAGAGCCTTCGTGGCCGAGCAGTCGTCGATTATAAAAAGTGTTGGCTCACCCTTAAACACCAGGTAGAAGGCCCACAGGTAATCGTGAAGGCGCTCCTCGGGGTCTAGAACGTAGACCTAAAGGTCCGTCCAGAGCCTTGTTGTGCTCTATGGTGGGGCACAGGATCACGATGTGTCGAAAGAACCCCCGGTAGGGGCCTTCTTCGAGCAGAGACAGGACGAAAACGGTTTTTTGCGCATCCCGTCTGCCCGCAGACAGTTGCCGAATGGGCGCCCTTGGGCAGAAGATGATTAATAAACAGCTGAGACGAACCGGCCATCTTCGAGGTTTAGCTGGGCATCCATGATGATGTACAGATAGATGTTCAAAGCGCCGGCCGCCTCTGCCGTCTTAGTCAACTGGATGGTCACCCCTTCGCTCGCATTCTCTATGCGGCGGCCACTGCCATGAAGCCGGTCATCATCGGTTGTCCTAAGGTCAAGCCACAGAGCGAACTTGGAGGTCAAGAACTCCCCGAGAGAGACATCGGCGAGGCCAAGGTCTTTCGCCACCACTGCCGGGTGCAAATAACTTCCTCGCCTCGTCCCACATCTGATAGGCACGCATCCCCTGACTAAAGAGCTGGTTGGGGATCTCCTCGATCGTGACCTCAACCTTCGTTATTTTCGGGTTATAGAAGGACTCCGTGCTGCGAGCGAAGGGCTGTTGCGCGGTAACGTCTTCAAAGAGTATCAAGACCCCCTTCATGCTGCGCGCGGGCACGTTGAGGTTGATATTCCAGAGGATGTCGCTCTTGTCTCTGCTTATTTTTCGGTGCCTCAGAATCCGGTCATAGAGGATCGCGAGGCGGCCGTTGTACTGATTGGCGATCATGCGAGCCAGCTCTGGCTGCGTGACGATCTCATACTCTAGACTGATGTTTTCAATGTCGTATGAGGAGTCGGCATCGCCCGTGGCCCGGATTACACGGCTGTAATCGTTGAAGGTGAGTTCATACTCCAGGCGGTCTCCCAGCGCGCTTTAGTAGAACGGCATGTGGCCCTCGCGCAGCTCGAAATCGAGCGGGATGTAGAAGCGGTTGCCGAAGGCATCGCTGATGGCCTTGTCGGCCGCGACTGTCTCATCTTTGTTTCCGGCATCGATGCGAATCCGCGTTGCGTTTCGGTTACCAGACGTATCGATGCCTTGGTACTGGTCATTTTTCCTCTCCAAGGCCGTCTTCCAGAGATTGCCGTAACAGTTGAAGACGTCACTATCGTCGACGGACATCACCTCGTTGCCGGAGATCTTTATTACGGTCTTCTTCACGATGGCGCGGCCCAGGTTCTGAACCACGGTCCGGTTCGCATATTCACTATTTAGCGCGATTTTGAAGGCCAGGCGGGCAGTCCCTGGAACGATAACGTGGTGCGCGCCGAGGTTCGGGAATCGAACCAGCAGCTGTTGATTCTGATCAATCGTGCTCGGTGACGTCTTGGTTATCACGACAGACTGCCGCACGCCTTTGACCCCCAGGGGCTCGCGGAGGCACCTGTAAGGATTAAGCCTGCGTCCGAATTTGCTCGAAGCCATGGTGTATTTGAAGCCACGCAACAACCTTCAAATTAGCATCCACTGTCAACGCCGCGATGGATGACGTCACTTTCGAGAACCCCACGTTCGACCCTGACGGGCCTGGAGAAGACGATAATTTTGACCTCCCCGACACCCCTATGGACCCACCGCCGGACGTCCAGCAACAGTTAAACACGTCCGGGGATCTTCTTCAGAACCTGCGAGATGAGTTAAGACAGGCAGAACTTGAGACCCAGAAGAAGCGCCTGGTTGATACTTTCTACAACGACGTGAGCCATACCTATGGGCTTCGCCCCGAAGGCAGGATCGACTATAGCCAGTTCGGGATCGACCCCGACAGTAAAACACTTTACTGGACGCCTGAAGACAAGAAGATCTCCATTGCTGCGACGAGGGGAAAATTCCGGTTTCTGGGTCTAGGCACGCTGGCCCGAAGATACGGGGCTGGTGGTGTATATGCAGTGCGGAGGTCGCTGGGGCTCCTTGAGTATAGATTGGGGGCATCGCAGGGGCTCGGCAGAGAGGTCGTGGATACACTCCAGAGAGCAGAGGAGACCCTCCCGAAAAACATTGAGGCAATCGAACTGAAGGATCTCTCCGGCGTGGCTGATACCATAAGACAAAGCGCAGAAGACGTCGAGACCGCATTGAAGACCATTAATGACCCGCCAATGGACACCGCGTGGGTCACACAGGCCAGAAGAGAACTGGTCGGAGTTTGGGAGGCCATGACGAGATCGAGGGACAAGCTCGCTAACAACCTCGCGAAGCTAAGCGCCATCGCCGACCGGAAATCCGAAGTCGAAAAGCACTTGGCCAGAAACGCCGAAAACTGACCGAAACGGACGACACCGAAATTCAACAAGATATTCGAGACCGAATGGAGAAGCTTTAAGGGGAGCTCTCCGACATCGAGCTTGAAAGGCAGGCGAGGCTCGAAGCCCTCTTCACGAATAGAGCAGCTCTCTGGTCGCAGATCAGCAGAATTCGTGAGACCATCAGGCGGCTCCTCCATGAAGACAAGACGCTGGCTGAGCGAATTCGAACTCTCTTCCGCGAACAGGGGATAACGATCGCGAGCATCCTTACAACAATCGGCATGGCGATAAGCACTCGCGTCCTTGCTGTCACTGGCGGGGGAGCGGGAGGCACCCCATCGCCGACTCCAAAGCCATCCGACAAGGGCGGGGTCAAGGAATGGATAAAAATGCACCTACAGGCCCTTGGGCGTGCCCTGGCCAAGTTGGCCGGCAAGGCCGCTGCGGCCCTGCCTGGCATCATAGGCTCAATCGTCTCTCGGCTCCTGAGCACGTTAGGGAAGGCCGCGACGGCTCGCTGACAACGTGTGGGCCTTGGTCATCGGCGTAGGGGCGCTTCTTCTCGTGGCCGCAAGGGACTGGCTATCTCAACGACAGCTAAAGCACCACTAGGCCGACCCCGACCCCTGCGGCTATGTGAGCCGTTTTCTCTTCTTCGTGGCTTGTCGCAGCCGCAGCAGACGCGTGTTGTTGCGGAGCAACAGTGGCTGGCGTGGGGTGGTGACGCTGCGGGTCTGCCACTCAGTGGCCCCTTGTGATCAGTCCCGGCCGGTGCTGCGATTTTTCCTTCGAAGGACTTATCACCTGTGGTCTTGCCGATCTGCTCCGACTCCTTGATTCCCGGGTTGTGGCCGATGGCTGCTTCAGATCCGGCGATCACGATTTCGTTGTTGTAGCCCTAGACATTGCCCGGATGGAGGGCCATGTCGCTCGGGGCGAGGTAGAGCCCTAACCCGAAGACGAAGTCCAGAGAGGATGATGCATACTGGAGCGTCTTCTGATAGCTGCTGGGGATGTCGACGGGCGAGGCGATGGCGTCTTCGACGTTGGCCAGGAACTGCTTTTGAGCGTCGAACCCCGTCCCAGCCTTGAGAATGTTCGAGCGTGTCTGGGCCTGCGCTCCCAGGATAGCCCAAACATACGTCCATATACTATCGTTGAGGCGCTCCACACCCGCTTGCGGGAAGCCTTCTGATTTATCGGGAATGAACATCGTCCACGCCCCCGATATATACCGGTTATGGCGGATGGCGTCCATCGGATGGAAGAAGGGGCCATCGCAGTAGTGTGCATGCCGGTAGGCGCCCGACGGCTCCATATACGTGCTCCAAGATCCGAGGCCTTGGCACCCGTGGTCTAGCTTTTGTCTCCAATCTGTATCAGGCGAAACTCCGTTGCAGAGCCGCTTGTAGGCCCTGGCGTCGTAGGCGTTCTGATACCAAGAATGAGATTGGTCTCCAGGAAAGGCGACTTTTAGCTCCACAAGCAGATGCCTCGTCGCATAGTAAACATGGAAGCGATACAGACTCGCAAGGACGGGGTCTTTAGCTTGGAGATGGTCATCAGCAGAGACCCCGCAGCCAGCTGTCGCGCACCATACCGCGAAGTTCAGTTGGCACTGCCACCAGTCCATCGGAGTGTCTTGCCAGCTGCGCCACGCCTTGTTTCCAATATTAACGTCTCCAGTGAGCCAGGCTTTTTGATAGTCGGCGAAGATGTCCGGGAATTTCACTTGGAAGCCGTCCCCTTTGTCATCAACCATAATCTTCTGGCTGGTCAGAGAGAGCGCCTGCTTCTCTTTGAAATGCCCCCCCCCGCCCTATATTTACGGTGCTCTTGAACGAGTAAGCCGACTTATCCATCGCTATGTACGTCACACTCACCGACATTCAAAATGGGGAACCGGTCTCTGTTCCCGGCATTGCGTGTGGGGGGCTGGAGGTCGCTCTCTGTGAGCTCACGCATTACCACCGCTGGCTCAATATCAGCGCCGAGTTAGAAAATGGCGTCTTTGATGGGCGCACCGTGTTGGACATACCCAAAGGGTACTATAACGGCTGTGAGCTTGACAAAGAGGCGTTCCGGCCTTTTGGGTGCTGAACTCAGTTTGCATGCCCCAACCGGCCGCCTACAGATTTCCTCAAAAAAACGCTAGATGCTGGATCGCGGGCTGGCCGACCTCCTAGGGTTCTCTCGAGAGTTCTTTGAGCCCAGCCAGAGCCACATTCCAGACAAGTCTCATCGTCTGTTCACCCATCGGGAGATCTGCGTGTATCTTGCCGAGGTCAGTACGTCGGAGAACCTCCACAACGGTCGCCCCTCCACACTGCTGAAATCCATCCCCGTCGAGAACGAAAGGTGCGGGGGTGGCCGGACATTCCCCGTCTTGCAGTACAAACGGTTGGCATCGGGGCCTCTTTCCCAACTGACGCTCACGATATTAGACACGGGCGGCAGAAAGATAGGTTTCGATTATTTGAGTGCAGTCCTACACATAAGAAGAAACGGGTGATGCGGGTGGCCCAGGGAGCGCCAGGAAATGCCCTGGGGTGGCTTTAGCCGATCTCGGGGATACCGAGGGATTCGAAAAGGGTGGGGAAGAGGGCCAGCTGTACGCTTTCGAGCTGTCCGACGGGGTGTACAAACGAAATAAAGGTCACCGTCCAAGAGGGAGGTGGGGCGCAGAAGTTCGGAGAGTTGAGCGACGTCGACGTCTCATACGCCGTCCCGAGACGGCTTCATACGCTGGCGTTTACTGGGAGCAAGTGGGTCGCCTTCGCGGACCCTGTTCCAGAAACGGGCTGAATGATCGACATTCGAATCTCCTCTCCCTACATCGCAACGGGGCAGCATCACAAGGTTCGGAAGTTAACAAATGCCGGTACCTGGCTGTGTTCCTACGTTCCTGAGACCAAAACCGTCGTCATTTCCAGGCAGTACACGCTCAAAACAAGCAACAGCCGGGAGGGGATTATAAAAATGGTATCCGAGTTCTCTCCAGCGGGAATCATCGGCGCGGGGAAAGAGCCCACATTAACAATCCTCCTCGAGGTGATACTCGGAGACTCGCCCGACGACCTCGTCGAAGTTTTGCCCGGCTTCAAGCTCAAGTGGACCAGCGCAGAAAGAACTTGGGGCCTTGATCAGAGTTCGGGATCACCCCCAGGTGCACTTTACATTGGATGGAATCCAACCCGATGCAGATTACCGCTTTCTGGATATCAGCAAGATCCATGTCGGTCCAATCGAGCTCAAGAGGCTGAAGTTCACGTCCTCAGACCTCACCTCAGAGTAAGGCTCGGTGGTTCTTAGCCATTTGAACTTGTCCGACAGCGGTGATATTTAAGCGCAATGGGACTTTACCCACCACTCGAGACGACTGGAGACAATCACCGACTTCAGCACTTGGCCGAGGTCAGAGCCCGCCTGGAAAAGGAACGTGACTTCAGAGCATCGCTGTATAAGAAATACCGGCGGGGGGCTAATGTCGTAGACGGACTCGACACCGGGCTTTCGGTAGCCGGCGCGGCCATGGCTGCCACGGGTGTTGGGCTGTTGACGACGATAATCGCTACGCCTATCGCCATTGGCTTACAGACCGGAGCGATTGCCAGTGGGTTGCTCGGAGCCGGCGGGAGGTTCATTTGTCGGAAGCTTGAAGCCAAAGCTAGGAAACATGACCAAATCCGGGTCCTGGCCGTCTCAAAGCTAAACTCAATCGCTGACAGGATCTCGGCTGCGCTGACCGACGATAAGATTTCCGAGGAGGAGTTTCGTCTGATTCTCTCTGAGGTCGACAAGTACAACCAAATGAAGGCTGAGATTCGCCGTGGGCGTCAGAAAGGGGGCGGTCTGCCCGAGACCGAAACAAACCGGCTTATGAACCTTATGAGAGACGAGATGATGCTAACGGCCCGTGGCAAGCTCTTTGAAGAGCTCCGAGCTGCTGGAAACAGGCACCTCTCGGTAAATATATCTTATTCGCGGGCTTAAAAAAGAGAGCAGGCTGCGCAGGCTGGTTCAGCCTTTTGAGCAGCAGACGAGTTTATTAAGTGGAAGAATAAAAAAAAAAAAAAAACAAAAAAAAACAAAAAAAACTCTGTCACCGGGATTCGATCTCACGCACAAAAATTCAGCAAAAGCCCCCCGAGGTCCTGGTCATTTTTTTCGTTTTTTAAATCTTATCTCTGGGGGCTTTTTTTTCTTGACCAGGACCTCTCATACTACTTCCAATGCTCGGTCACTCCTGCCTTCAGTACCTAACTATGATTGGGACGAAAGTCGTTAGAGGCTTACTAGAAGTGCCGGCAGAGGTTATGGGGATGGGAATGGGAATGGGATCGTAGCTATGGTGTTTGTTCTGCAATAATTACCGAAGCGGAAATCGATACAGGTAAACCTTCACACACTAATTTGTAAATCATTTTATAAGAACCCTTACCATGCTTATGGTAGATTCAGCAGATGCCGGTCCACGGTACTTTAAACCCCGGGGCCGGGTAGAATTCTTAACACCCACATCCCAGTCCTGGGGGTGAACATATATCAATATGTCGTCTGCTGAAATTTTTACTCAGAGCGTTGAAATACACAATAAGGTAAATTACTATTGTGCACTCCAGTGTGTATAATCCTATAACATCATAACGTCGTGGCGCCAGATAAATCGGATATCAGTGAATTAGGTGAGTGTACCTCTTTTTGCATTCTGAGCCCCTGGGCCGGCGAGGGTGGGGGCCGTCCCCAGGGGCTCTCGCTATGCTCACTTGGGGCCGCAGGTGCTCGGGCCTAGGGAAGCAGCCGCACGCCTGGGGAGTCGTCTAGACGTGCATACAGAATTGTTTGTCTACATGGGAGCGTCTCGACGTGCATACAGAATTGTTTGTCTACGTGGGAGCCCTTTTGGGGCCCAGAGGGAAGTGGTCAAGAACCCTTATTCCCTCTCTACTCCGCCGGGTCGGCAACATTCTTTCGTGAAGATTGATCATGAAATAATTTCTACGGTCATTCTCTCCCTGCCACCGATTCAAGAAGGGCAGTTGTCAGTTTCTGGCGAATGATTGTGCACAATACTGGTTAACCGCTTAGAGGACTAAGCCTGCCAAGTAAAAGTGTGGTGAGGTAAACTTACCGCGCTCGACATGACTGTTTGGTTGACTGAGTCGTAAAACTTTAACACACACAAACATACATAGTAATAGTTGAATTACTAGCAGTAGTAGTAATACTAGATGTATGTTACTCAATGTTATTTTTGTTAATACTGTTGCTGTTACTATCATTATCATTACTTTCATTCTTTTTCTTTTTATTATTATTATTATTAGTAGTAGTAGTAGTATCAAGGTATTGTTGTTATTGATGTCTTGTTTTGTATAATTGGATAACGATAAAAATAACTGAAGTTAAGACACACACACACACACACACACACACACACACACACACACACACACACACACACACACACACACACACACACACACACACACACACACACACACACACACACACACACACACACACACACACACACACACACACACACACACGAGAACGGGTGTAAACAACGTAGTATGCGTGTAAAGATTATTAATTTGACAAAAAAATGTACATATTGAAAAACGATGTGAAAAAATATGGGGTTGGTAGGTAAATACTGCAGACCCGTGGTCACTGAATTCAACTCGTACATTGGCTGTTTGCTAGCTAGAACTACGCGTGATTTAGGAGGACCCAGAGTGTCGAGATACCCCAAAATGGTCACTAGTTCCGCCTGTGAAATATGAGTCATCGACTGCAGCAGTTCCATTGCTGTCAAATTCCTTGACCGAAAGAAAGATAACGGCCTCTTGCTAAAGGAACGATTTTGCTTTCTCTGTACTTGAAGCATTTTTTAGAATGAAATCTCATGCCAAGCATTTAACAGATTTTTCCTGCTATAATCACGTCCCGTTGAAAAGAGGCTTTCAAGTTAAGATTGAACTCCCTCGGAAACAGGGTAAGCGTCCGGGTTTTAATGGGCTGCTGATTTATTTATTTATTTATTGATATGACACGCTGAGGAATATATAATGCCATGCTTGATAGTTTAATCATATTTATTGCAACTATACAATACAAGAGGTTGTGCCACAAATTCTCACAACATTAGTTACGGCCTCCCCCCAACAATGAAAACATAGCAAGTACTTTCACGTGAGAATAGCAATGACCAATACAATATTCATTTTTTAGTTAAGAAAATGCATAAAATATATACAATAATAATTCACTGAACTCTTTGAGTGAGGAGAAAATGTATATGTACATTAAACAGTTCTCTTGCAAAAGTGTTGAATATGAATTTAACACGACTGTATATATCCATGTGTGTGTGTGTGTGTGTGTGTGTGTGTGTGTGTGTGTGTGTGTGTGTGTGTGTGTGTGTGAGAAGAAAGTCGGGAAAGTGTGAAAGTGTGTGCGATAAGTGTCGGGAAAGTGTGTGTGTGATAAGAAAGTGATAAGAAAATATTAAATATGTATGTGTGTTGTGTGTTGTGCGTGCGTGTGTGTGGGTGTGGGTGTGATAAGAAAGTCGGGCATATCAGCAGGCGGGGTGGAATAGACAACATTAGCAACACCAACCTCAGTTATTGCAAACTGAATCGGACACACAGAAATTGCTATAGGGTTACTCTGTTGCAAATCTTCCGGTGCTTTTAATATTGTTTAGGACTGCAATAAAAATAGTAATATTCTCTTCGACTGTCAATTTATCGTTTACGAAAAGGAGTTTTTCGATATTCAGAGGGTGGTTTAAGGTGAAAACTGGTGGATGGGTGCCAACCTGTGTAGACACTCAGGCGCATAGCCAGCGGAAGCCATGAAGCCCGGGTCTCAATATTTAGGAAATTTAACCTTTTTTCACCTAAGACTTGTCAGATGGCATAAAACTTCAGAGATTTTGTAAGCTTGCTTTACCTTCATACATTTCCTGGCTAAGCCGCTGCACTGATCACTGAGGTGCTCGTTCCGCGGCGTCTGATCAGCGTCTGCACTGTTTGCTCAGACCTGACTGTCCTAATACTTAGGAATAAATGCGGTAACCTTCAAGGATTTCTTTAAGGTCGATCTTAACGTCAAAAGAACTGCACTGGCGGTGACCTCAGTCAAGCAAAGAGTAAGCATATCACAAAATGTAAAGGGGAGATTATTTAACATGTAAACAATGAAAATACAGATCAGCCTGCGTACGTGCACATTGTAATCATGCCATTGTCTAGTCATAAACACACTCTACAGTATACTTCGATTTTGTAGGTGCAGAGTAAGACCCTGATCAGATTGCCCGGATGCATAGGTCACTGTCTGTATATATTGTTATGGTCCTTTTCAAAAAACAACCGATTCCATTTGTTCACTTACAACGAGCTTAGGCGACCTGCTTCTGCAAAGCAGGTCGCCACCTGCGAAGCAGGTGGCGAAGCTTAAGCTCATACTATAGGTATTGCGAGTCTCTCACATACTATTGTTTGTTTGTGTTGAGGTTTTACGGCCCAGTCAACCCAATGGGGTCATGTCGAGCGCGGTCAGTTTACCTAACCACACGTTTACTGGGCAGGCTTAGTCCTCTAAGCGGTTAACCAGTATTGTGCACATTCTTTCGCCAGAAACAGTCTGACAACTGCCATTCTTGAATCAGCGGAAAGGAGAGAATGACCGTAGAAAATATTTCATGATCAATCTCCACGAAAGAATGTTGCCGACCTCGGCGGGGTTGAACCCGCGACCTCCTGGTCTCCAGTCGGACGGCGCATCCAACTGAGCCACCGAGGCCGGCTCTCTCACATACTATGCAGAAAAGTTCGCATGCGCCAGTTGACTGGTTTCCCATATCTACAGCGGAGTGTATCGGCTCAATGTTGAACCGAAAACCAACGCTAATAAGGCCGGAGCCATTGGCCTGGTTTCCGAAAAATATGATGATCAGATACGCTCCGCTGCAAACATGGAAAGCCAGTCAGCCGCCACAAGCGATCTCATTTGCTGTAAAGAATCGTATAGCCAATGAACAAGAAGGATCATTCGTTCGTCTGTCATTACTGACAATGACCAATCCTAATCAGCTCTGTGATGTGTTATTATTTGTGTGTTCTAAGATGGTTGATGAGACAAATCTTAGCTCTAAACCGCCTGTTGCAGATAGAACAAGAGAGGTCTGAGGAAGAAAGCTCTGTTGGTGATGTCTTAGCTCTGGCTTTCCGCTGTGCACGTTTCTGCTCGGCTTCGCTGATTCGTTTTGCTTCGTATTCACCAGCTCCCCTTCTTATGAGGCCTCGCCACTTTGTACGATCCTGTGCAATCTGTTCCCATGACTCTGTTGGTATGGTGAAGTCTTTAAGGGAGGCTTTGAGGCTGTCCTTGTATCGCTTCTTCTGACCACCATGGGAGCGTATTCCAACTTGTAGTTCTCCATAGAGGATTTTCTTTGGCAAACGTTCATCAGGCATTCTGGTAACATGGCCTGTTTATCTTAACTGTGCCAATTTGCAGAAGAGTTTTTACACTCTGCATCCCTGCCCTTTTCAGGACTTCTGTGTCTGAAATCCTGTCTTGCCACCTGATCTTTAGAAGTTTTCTAAGACAGCTTGTATAGAAGTGGTTCAGTCTTTTGGCATGCCGTTGGTAAACTGTCCAAGTTTCGCATGCGTATAATAGTGTTGGCAGCACTACCGATCTATATACTTTCAGCTTTGTGTCAAGTCTGATTCCACTTCGGTCCCAAATACTTCCACGTAGCCGGCCAAATGCTGCACTAGTTTTGGCAATTCTAACATTGACTTCATCATCAATGTGCACAACTCTAGACAATGTGCTTCCAAGGTAGGTGAACTTGTCTACCACTTGCAGACGTTGACCTTTTACTGTGTTGGTAGGCTCCTTGTAAGGCTTTCCAGGTGCTGGCTGATATACTACCTCAGTCTTTTTGATGCTGATTGTGAGATCATAGCTGTCACATGAATCAGATACTTGATCCACACTTTGCATTTTCTCTTCTGTTGGAGCACCCTTTGCCATGTCATCTGCAAAGAGGAACTCATCTAGCACCTCTGTCTGCATCTTAGATTTAGCTTGTAACTTTCTTAAGTTGTTGAAAAGTTTCCCATCAAAGCGATACCTAATAGGTATACCATTGTCACCATCCTGGAAAGCATCTGTAAGCATGGCAGAAAACATCATGCTGAACAGTGTTGAAGCTAGTACACAGCCTTGCTTAACTCCATTTGTCACAGGAAATGGCTCATAAAACTCGCCATCATTTTGGACCCTTGCAAGCATACCATCATGGAACTGCCGCACCATTGCTATGAATTTGGCAGGACAGCCAAACTTTGCCATAATTTTCCAAAGTCCCTCACGACTGACTGTGTCAAATGCTTTGGTAAGGTCGTCAAAGGTCATGTAGAGGTCCACATTCTGTTCCTGGCATTTTTCTTGAAGCTGTCGTGCTGTAAAGATAATGTCTATTGTTCCTCTATTTTTCCTGAATCCACACTGGCTTTCTGGTAGAAGCCCTGACCGTTCGAGGTGTTCATTCAGTCGGTTCAGTAGGACCCTAGCAAGGATCTTCCCAGCAATTGACAATAAAGAGATGCCTCGATGATTGTTACAGACTTGAGGATTCCCTTTCCTTTTGAATAGGTGAATAATTGTTGCATCCTTGAATTCTTGAGGGATGCCTTCTTTTCTCCACATAATGTGAAATAACTCTGTCAGTTTCTCTGCAACTGGAGGACCTCCTGCTTTGTAGATCTCTGCAGGTATTGCATCTGATCCTGGAGCCTTGCCAGATGACAGGAGTTTTATTGCTTTCACTGTTTCAGAGACGGTTGGGAGCTCATCAAGCAGCGGATTACATTCCACCTGTGGTAGTTTGTTGATAGCTTCATCATTGATAGATGATGGCCGATTAAGGACACCATCAAAATGTTCAGCCCATCTTTACAAGATAGCTTCTTTGTCAGTCAGAAGACTAGTTCCATCTGCACTAAGGAGTGGGGTGGTTCCTGAGCTCTGGGGACCATATACTGTCTTGAGTGCATCAAAGAACTTTTTCATATCCTTTCTGTCTGCAAAGGACTGGATTTCATCAGCCATTTTTCTCAGCCAGGAGTCTTGTATGTCTCTTAGCCTAGTCTGAACTGTCTTGCATATGTTTGAATAGGCAGTCTTGCTAGATACTGAGCTGGTATTTCTGAGGTAAGCCTTGTATTTTTGGTGTTTCTCTTCAAGGCGTCTCTGAATTTCTTTGTCATTCTCATCAAACCAATCTTGGTGTTTGCGAGATACTGGTCCTAGGGAATCCACAAGAAGGATACATTTTACATCATTGACACGGATGACTGCAAGACTGATCTGCATTTTAGCCGCCATTTTTAATCTGAGATTTCTCTCGCATTAAACAACATTTTCGTGTATTTAAGGGTAAATACTGAAGTATTGCTGTAAAAAAATGGATTACATTCCTACAGCACATCAGGAATTATGCATAGGGAAGAATTTTAGCGACTTTCGTCTGCACACACATGCTACACAATGATTTGCTTGTCAAATTGTGTCGTAGCTCATGTTATTATAAACATCATACGCATCCATAAAGTTAATACCTAGAAACCGAGATATATTATATGGCATAATTGATAGCAGTAACGACACCGTGGAGAGTACTACGCCCCACCCCCAAGCCCAAAAGCCAAGAATGCACCGGTTGCAAGCCATTTTGTAAACGCCTATCAAATTAGTGGTGTTTTTAGGACATGCTTCCATTGTACTCTGAAGGCATCAAATTTGGATATCACGGATGGCAGATTTTAGGTGATTCAGACTGGGTAATATAGCTATATTTAGTATCAAATCAACCTCTTTTCACTTTCTAGAAGAAAGCCCCTTGACATGACAGGCGATTAGTTGTTTGTATTGAATGACACACAGCTTCTGACTTTTTTAGCATTTTTTTTGTCAAGAAAGAAGAAATCCTGAAGTTTGAATGACAGGTTTATCATATAAGTGAACAATATTTGGGTTAATTTCCTTTCTTGTGGTCATTGTTTGACATGTGAAAATGATTCTGATGGGTTTATGTAACACCTGAAATGGATATTTACATCCAATCAGTGACGTAAAGTGTTGGTTTTGACAGCCAATTGTCAACTTTAAAATGTTACAAAATGTTAAAAGTCTACCCAATTCTGAAATTAGTAGTATTTGAACAGGTTTTGTCTGGCCCGCGACTTTGCATACCTGGTGAAAAAAAAAAGAAAAGAAAAAGAAAAAAGATGCACAAAGTGCTTAAGCTCGTTTCATAGGTAAAACCTATTTATTTCATATTAGAATCACAAACTGATGCCATGTTCTATCCTATTACTTCGTCTGACAAGGATGTTAGTTTTGAAATCAGAGATCAGAGCATTCTTGTAGTTAACTCTTTCACTGCCAGAGGCGACGATAATGGGCTTTTAACTTTATATATAAATTTCTTTCTAATCGATAGTTTGTTAAAAAAACAGCAGACGACAAATGTCGTCTGAAATTTGGGAAAGAGTTCAGGGAATGGATACACTTTCAGCGGAGACAAGTTTGTCAAAGTTGTTTTTGCCTCCCGTTTGAAAAGGGGTCAACTTTTAAAGGCAAGAATTTGCTCCGCATTGGGAGCAAATTCTTTCCTTTTAGCGTAGACCCCTTTCAGAAAGGATCTGACGTACAAGAAAGCATACAGGAAGTCATAAAAGTTGTCTATCTTGTTAAACATAGTGGAAAATCGACCTTCTGCATGTAGTCACTTTAAATGAGACGTAAAGCCTGTTTCGTGGTGCTATAAATTACAAAGCGCTTCTGGAACAAGAACGGGCGATTCATTTTTTTTCTAAGACAAACATAATGCAAGGTTTTTTTCTCTCTGAAAAAGTAGTAATAAAACATTTAGAATATCGTCTGCTACATTTTTTCTAGCGCTTGAAGGGTTAATGCATCTAAAGTCGCGAGTGCATTCGCTATGGCAGAATTGATTCTAAAATAGAACAGGAAATGGAACTGGGGAATATTTTATATCTGCTGCGGATACTATGTGTTAAATCAGATAATTTAAAACCACGAAGGACAGCAGATATGAAACAGATGACAGCAAATAATACGTCCGGGCCAAGGTTTACAATTATTCCTTAAATTGAAATCGGTTTAATGTTAAGGACTGAGATTTGGAAAGGAGAGTGTCTTTTTACGTAATATAATATTAGCTGATTTTCAACGATTTATTTCGCTATCGACTAAAGAACAAAACTATTCATTTTGGTTGACTTTAAATTCATTAAAACGATTCATTTACCTCATTTTTTTTAGTTAAAATCTCATTCCATAAGTTAAAGTTTTGAAATCAGAGATCGGAGCATTCTTGTAGTTAACTCTTTCACTGCCACAGGCGATAATAATGGGCTTTTACAAACAGCGTAGATCCAGATGAGACGGCTCATAATGAGCTGTCTCATCAGGATCTACGCTGTTTGACATTCAGTCTTGTAACTTTACATATAAATGACTTTCTAATCGATAGTTTGTTGTTAAAAAAAAAACAAAAAAAAACAAAAAAAAAAAAAAACCAAAAAACAACAAAAAAAAAAAAAAAAAAAAAAAAACAACAACAAAAAAAAAAAAACAGGAGACGACAAATGTCGTCTGAAATTTGGGAAAGATTTCAGGGAAATGGATACACTTTCAGCGGAGACGATTTATTTCGATATCGACTAATGAACAAAACTATTCATTAAAACTATTCATTTACCTCATTTTTTGGTTAAAATCTCATTCCTTAAGTTAAAGGTACACTCTAACTTCTAAGAAACGATTGTAAAACCTGTCCTGATGCGCAACGCAGTAGAATCTTTACTCCTACTCTTTACTCCCATCGAAGGCTCACATCTGCTTGAAAATTCGCAATCTAATCCGGGCTTTCGTTAATCACTAGTAGAGTTATATAATGGCTACTGTGCATATTATAGTTTATATGGCTGAAAACAGACTTGGATAGGACAGTGGATGCACACGCTTATCTTGACCCTTCTAGAAAGTGAGTCTACCATAAAAGTTTTTATTTTTTTCTGTTAGAGTAGACCCCTTTTTAAAAGGGAGACAAAAACAAGTTTGACATACGATCGTAGCTGCCGCACTGGAGAGTTGTCGATATCCCTCAAGGTAAAAACGATCGCAAAGTGTCATAACATAAACGTGGTTTAGTGCAAAGGTCAAGTTTTACTATATTCTAAAATATTTGAAAAAAAATTCTATATTGTTAGCAAAGGAGTTAATTCTGTGACTCCTGCGCAGAAAGCACCTGAAGCGAGGTCTACTTTAAACGCAAAAACGTTGCTCCCACAGGGACCAAATTCTTTCCTTTAGAATAAACCCATTTTCAGAAAGTGCTTCAACACCAGGTAACCTCAGAACTCGCTCTGCCTGCTCAGGACATTCTCTATTCGCTTACTAAAATACATTATCATTACGAAAACACTCCTATTCAAATATATAAAAAAAATTCACCTCGAAAAACTGAAATTTTTCGGATAAAAAAAAAAACTCTGATATTTTTTCAAATTTCTGTTAAAGACATTGATTGTGTGGGTACTCACGGCGAGGCGGTTCTAACGAGTACCCACAATCAATGTTTTTGAACAAAAGTTGGAAGCTGTCAACCCCAGTTTTACTGTATAATAGTGGGGTTTGCGGGGGTCAAAATTATATAGGCATATTTTCGTGATGACATTTATATAGAATCTACAGGTGAAAAATGCAGCTGCATCATTTAATCTACTACCACTGTTCACATATCGGTGAGAAATCAGAGTTCCATATGATCCCACTTTTATGCATGCGTGCGTGTGTTTGTGTGTGCGCGCACCGCCAGCGAAGTGTGGTTGATGGGGGGCTGAGATGGAGAGTACGCATAAAACTGGTTACCGTATAGACTCAAAATATTAGTACACCTTAAACTCTAGCCATACTTGTCCTAAAATTTGAACAGGTCCATTTTCCTACCTGTTGATATTTCTAAAACTGCTGGATGAACCCTGATTTACACAGGTTGCTCAAGTATGTTTGCCCTAGTACTTAAGTTAAATGGTTTCTCCAACTAAACTTATGCTGTTGCTACTAGTTAGAATGCAGTAAAAATACGATTCTAATGTAGATCCCAAATTTGTTCTGGTGTAGAGATGAGTTTAAAGAGTACCCATAATACATGTTTTGTGGAGAGATAAGAAAAACATCTCATATCGTAACTCATCTATATCCTGATTGTGTTTCAAAATAGATTTAGAGATGTGACTTGAAAGGTTAACTATAAATAAATTGTCTGCTTTTATTCTCAGTGCATAATACAACGTACGGACACCCGCCCCCGTCATACAACCAACATGGCTTCTATCCGACGTCCTCCACAGCTCAGCCTCCAGCATACAACGAATCTCCAGCATTTCCTCCAGGAACAGTGAATAGTGAACATCCACCACCGGCTTATTAACAATAACATTGCTAACACATATTTGTATATGTAATTACCTTACTTTAACATCCGGACATCTTAACTCTTTACTGTGTTTTACAAGCCTATTTAACTACCTGAGGTGCTACTAAAATACTGACAGAATGCCAAACACTTTAGACCCTGATCAGAGACCGTATTGTTTGGCGTCTTATTAGGGTCTACACTGTTTTTCTAGGCAGTGCTTTTTGAATATTTAGGGTAATTGCGTAACCATAACCTTCGGATGCCTTCATTCCTCATCGTGCTTTTCCTAAAAAATGAACAAGTCCTCTTGAATAACTGCAGATATGTCCAAAATTTCCTATGGTCAATTAGGGACAAGCAGATTTTTGGGGTACATACAGACAGAAAAGATCCATATTGAACTTGCATGAGGATGTTTTTGCAGTCAGTTTACAGAATCGCCATGTTCTGTAGAATATAATAAAGAATAGTTAACTGTCTGTTAAAACTGTGTGGATATGAAAATTAATCTAGAGCGTGGCTGTTTCATTATATCCTCTGACCCCTATAGACTTAGACTGGCTCCAGTCTCCAGTGACTAAATGTTTTTTTCTTATAATCTGTTTAATAATCTACTAAAATAAAACAAAAGTAATATCATGACTATAGAGGCTGGTTACTCTAGAGACCAGCCTCTATAGTCATGATATTTTTTTGGTTTTATCTTTGTCAATTATCAAACAGGATTATGAGAGAAATATTTAGTCAGTGGAGACTGGAACCAGTCTACTATAGACTCTGTACGGTTTTAACGTTATGTGACAATAGTTAGATTCCGAGCGGTTATTTACACAAAGTCAAGGTTCTGTAGCCATCTTTAGTTAACCCTTGTTATCCTGAATAAATTAACATACTACGCCCACTTCTAATTTTCAGGCGGTCAGTTTACTTGATCCAGGTTGTTGATACAAATTCAAATACTGAATGGCAAACTGTGCAGATCTAGATCATTTGGCCTCTTCAGAGGCCAACTGATCTGGATCTACACTGATTGTAAAGGCAGAGTATATCCGGGTTCAGCAGGACAAGGGTTAAAACTGATTGCAAGTAATTTTAAGATCACTGCTCTTTTGTGATGTCTTTAATATTGAGTTTACGTGACGTCAGATGCAAAGAAAACAAAATGGCGACCTACAAGGTTGAAAGTGCTATTCAAAAAAAAAAAAAAAAAAAATGTGGCGATTTTCCGTCTGTCGCCAGGAACGTTTAAAGAAACAGAGATAAATTGAGAATAGTATTTTTTCTTTTGTTTATTAGTGACAAATTTGTTGCTGAAAACAACATACATTTTGCTCCGGAAGCCGTAATGCATGTGCACACAAACTGTGAAATAGACTATAATAAACATGACCATTACTTCCTATGAAGAGAGTAGTGTGATATTATTATGACATGGCTCATACATTTTTGCCAAAAATGTACAGATTGATGGAACAATGCATGCAATAGAAAGGAATGTCTACAGACAACGTTTTAATACATTTCCGGTTAAAAGACATTTCAAAGGCATACCGCAGTTCCATTTATCCGTTATTGAGTCGCAACGTGCAAAAACGTACCTCCTTGCACGTGCACTTAAAGAAGACTCAAATCAGCCTGCACGGATCAGAATCTTCGTTGTCCACATGAGGAATAGTTGCATCCTTGGCTATAGAAACATGTCCAGTAAAGATACTGATCTAAATACGCGAATGTACAGGCTGATCTGAATCTTCTCTGGGCGCAGATGATACGTTGTCTGACGTCGCGGTTCTTACTTATTAAAGCATTTAGGTATTTTTGCTGCTGTATTGCTTTGTCATAAAACAATTGCGTTTAACACATTGAACTCTGATACCCCTACTCTTTGGGCAGTCCTTTTTCAGTCCTGATTGGATTTTATTACTGCTATGTTTTGTAGAAATTCCTGTATTTCATGCAAACAATGTAGACCCTGATCAGACGCCGCGATCTGCGGCGACTGATCTGTGTCTATATTGTTTGCTGATGTATCTTTTATGTGACGCTAGGCATAAATGGATTAACATAGTCCGTTTGTCTTAACATTCGTTTAGCTGGCCTAGAGATTGATCCCTACAGCAAATACCTGTGCTGGGTTTAACATTTTCTCGATTGCAAACTAACAATACCTCGGATTCCAGTTGACATACCCGCTATTTTAAAAAATTAAGTGAGGGTATCAAATAACTAACATAAATATATTTATTTCTAATTATATTAGGCGGTTCTAACGAGTATCCACAATATAGGTTTGAGCAGAAGTATAAAAATATCGGATTTTTATCTGAAAACGTTTTGGTGGTAAAATTTTCAATATATTTGAATAGGCGCGTTTTCGTAATGAACCCCAGACAGAAATCGACAATGTCTTGCATTTTCTCTTCTTAACAAACCTACGCCATTTTCCAGAGTTCTTGAGGTGGTCGATTGTGGCGAAGGTGTCGTGTATCTTACGTCACCAGGGCGTCCAAATGATATTGGCGTACAGTTGGGCAATGCGCGCTATCCTTGTAGCAGGTAAGGGTAGAGGGGGAATATTCTTATTTCTTCTGTTTCTTCACTTTCATTCCTGTTCCTCTTTCTTCCCTGTTTCTCGTTTTCATCTCCTCTACTATCTCTTCTATCTCTTTTCTCCATTTCTCTGGGAGACGACATAAAATGACCCCTAGGAAAGGAACTAAATAAGCTTTTATGTTTTCGTTGTATTGTTGTATTTTTGTATGTGTTGTATATGTAAACATTTCGGAAATAAATATGTTTAAACCAAATGACCCTCAAGGGTTGACGTGTCGTTAAACCCCAACACAATCAATCAATTTCCAGAGTTCCAAAGCGGAGAGACACAGAACATTTAGACGGCTCTAGTTTACGGATTGCTTGCAATAGTTTTTTTTTTTGTTGAATCAGCAAGCTATAAACCAAAGCGTCTCCGATCATAAGGAGGTATCAAATTTTCCATTGAAGTGACAAGACTGTAATGGAGTCTGACAAGGAACCATGCTGTAAAAGAAATACAGACGTATTATTATTTTTCAATGTGTCTTAAAACGTAATCTACAGATATTCCAGCAACAACTGTTTATTTCTGTAACAAGTGGCGGGCGTAAAGTACTATCCTCGGAGGATAAGTTGACAGTGACGTTAGTGATTGTTTATAATGTTAGAACAAGTCCATCTTAATAAATTGGTAAACGCCACCCGAATAGTGACCTTCAATAAATATGCAATAGCCCAGTGGTAGTTTTCCTAGACTACGAACCTGGACATTATGGGTTCGAATCCTAATTTTAATTTCATATTTTTATGAAAAAAAAAAAAAAAAAAAAAAAAAAAAAAAAGAACATGTCAAGAAAGAAAATGTAGTTTGCAATTATCGATTATGGAACAGATTTAAAATAGTTAAAAAAGACAAGACGTAAATCGGTAAATCTAGTTAAACTTTAGTTTGAATGATTTCCACTCGCTGACAGTCCGTGCATATATATATGAAGACAAGAACGCCCTTTGTGTAAAAAAAAATGTCAACAGTGCCATAATAATGTCCAATAATATATATTTAATATAATGTGTAACATACAAGGACCATAAGCGAAGTAAAAGTGATTAAAAAAAGCTGATGTACTGCTAGGACTTGTGCACTAAACAATCATCTAACCGTTCGTCCACAGCGCTCCGCTCTGCCAGATGCGCTATTGCAAGAACTAAAACACACTTACAGCAATAAGATTGTAAACTATCATACATGAAATTGTTTGTAACGTTTTCCCGTTAATTCATGCAAAACCTGCTTTTACAACTGCCGTGACGTCACTGTCAAATTATCCTCCGGCCACTATATGATGATTTGGTGTTTTACGTCCCTTGCAACTTTATTTAAGTCATATCGAGACGATGGAAGTATGATAATGAAAGGCTTGGTGCAATGAAGCTATTAATCATGAGCTGAATTCCGTCTCCAGCATGATTCGAACCCGGGACGTCGTGATCCGTAGTCGGGAGCGCTAAACACCCAGCTACCCAGGTACTCTTGTAAAGTATGAGTATATATCTTCTTCAAAGACGGCTCGAGCAATTTGGACCACTTCCGAAACACACACACACACACACACACACACACACACACACACACACACACACACACACACACACACACACACACACACACACACACAAAAAAAAACAAAAAAAAAAAAAACAGTCATCTATCTAAAGCTTCTATCTAGTTGAACTTTCTGAAAACCTTACCGTATATTCCAACAGATGATCTATATTACTAAATAAATATATAGATTGTAAGAGTAACCGAGATAACGGTACAGACAAACAGCATGGTTCCAACACTGATTCGTCAGCATATTGCCCTCATTGGTAATTTCGATTTGAGATTTATGGAATTTTGTATGCTTTTTCTGACTTTTTACTTAAAAAACAATACTTTTTTTTAAAAAAAAAAAATTCTCCCAAAGTAGCTGAATATCTTTCTCGAATTTTCCACTTACATGAATCAGTAACTGAGATAAGCTGCTTTTTGGAGTATTTACCAAATTAAAATCTTGGAAAAAAAAACAAAAAAAAAACAATAAGAATTAAATCTGTGGGGTAAATACCCAGTTATCAGTAATTCTTGCACCCATTAACATAACAGGGTACCCAAAGGAAAAATCCTGATACTCAATTCAATGAGAAATGGATGGGTAAAATAGCCCAAAATACCCAATTACTTAAAAACTTATCTAGGGCACTGTATAAATAGATGACGTATAAACACATCACGTGCACTGGCTCCCGGCTTAGCTGTGCACCGCCGTGACATCTCGGATACAAGCGCTGCCGCAGATTGACCTTACTGACCTTCAAGTTCGTCGGAACCAAGTACATTACAGCATTACAGACGGTGAGCAGCTTGTCTGTAAACAACGAAGCTGTGAACCGAAAGAAAGAACAATGCACATAAAATTAAAACGTAATGGTACACGAAATCAAGAATATTCTTTTTTTGTATGTGTGAGGGGGTGGGGATGGGGATTCACTTATTTCAAACTGCATTGAAAAATCTAGCCAATAATTATTTTCATTTTGGTCAGATCTTAATACTGTCCTCTGTGGTGTAATGGTCTCTCCTACGAATGGACCCGTTTGGAGTCTCATCGGTGACCTTCTCTCTCTCTCTCTCTCTCTCTCTGTCTCTCTCTCTCTCTCTCTCTCTCTCTCTCTCTCTCTCTCTCTGTGTGTGATTTAATGAACATTTTAGCCGTTGTTTTTCTTTATTTCTTTGTTTCATCTTTTACTTTATTTTGATATTGTTTAACCTGTTAGCAAAAAACAGTACTTCAGTACGATCCAAATCATATTACGGAAAATCAAACACAACATATTCTTATGGTCAATGGCGTAAAATACTGCCTTTCTTTCTTCCATTACGTCTAAACTTCCTAGGAGGACACAGATGGTGTACATTGTACACCCCGGGTTGGGTTGCACGATGAAGACCTACAAGTAACCAATTTGAATTACCGTATGGTTCTTTAACCTGCACATGGTTTGACTTTCCCTGCACAGGGGACCTCCAGTTAACGTCCCGATCCGAAGGACGGCATCCTGTTTCATTTCATGCCTGCAAATGACATGAAGGAAAGCATGCTCGGACACCGAAAATTTCCTCGCCTTAGCCTGACGTCTATCCCAGTACCTCTAGCTCTAGAGGCCAGTGCGCTCCCCACTGAGCTACTATGCTACCTAAGATATGTGTTTTTATACGTCTTTGTTATAGGATAAATATATGTGTTTTGTTGACAGGGAAACACAAAGCTAAGTGATGTGAATGTTGCTTTTCACCCACAGTCAGATACTTGCTAAGTAACACATTAAAACCAGTCAAATAATAAAACTTTACCTTCCATAGTTAAAATTAGTCAAAACCACATTTCAATAAAGGAAACAATTTTGTTTCAATGGCAATGTAATGTTTTCTTAAGTGATAACTTTTTTTCTTTCTAACTTGTCATCCAGTACTTGACAATCCAAGTGGTGAAAGAAACAACAACAACAACAAAACAAAAAAAAAAAACAAAAAAAAAAAACAACAACAACAACAACAAAAAAAACAACAAAAAAAAAAAAAAAAAAAAAAAAAAAAAAACAACAACAAAAAAACACACACACAAAAAACATAGAATTGCAGTGCAAACAGAATATATTAAATAAAACTATATGCTTTTATGGGATAAATTCGACATATTTGTTGCAATGGCAACATAAATTTCTATGTCATGATGATTTTGTTCATAAATTTGTGTTTCAATATTTAACAACTATCATGCTTTTAATTACATTGTTCTCAGATTGCTGCCATGAAATCTATAAAAAAAACAACCAATTTTACAATACCACATGTAGTGTATTGTTGTTGCCATAACAACCATTACAATTGGGTTTTCAAACTTATTTTTGTTGTTTTTGAAGGTGTCCCATGTTGACTTATATTTAGAAAAGTTTCCATCAACATATTAAATGGGGCAGAATTTTGTCATTCGTGAACCAATCCCTTTTGATTTGTACCTTTTGATTTGTCTTTAGCCTATAGGTGCTTACAGTATAGGTAGGCTCCATCGTCCGCACTCTTTGAACCTCTCAGAAACTGCTGGGTCAACCCAAATCCAATTTCATATAAAGCCTCTGAGGCATTTGGGGAACAAACATTTATTATAATGATCCAATCATGTTATCAGGATATCCGTCTTGCCAATATACATTGTTGTATCTAGAGGAGGACAAGGGGCTATTTCTCCACCTAAAAGTATGTATGGGACAAGGGGCCTTGATGACCCTCAGTATTAAGTCGTGTTGCTAATATTTAAGGTAATAGAATCCCTTAAAGTAGGTGGCAGCCCTTTAACAATGGTTATGGGTCAACAAATGGCCCCATCACATTGGTCCTGGCAGCAACACTGCATATATGAGCCGCCAACAAATCAACAAAATGACGTGTGTACCTAGCGAAGCCTTAGATCAGACTGGGCATCTGCCCCGTCTCATCATTTTTCACTGTCTACAATTCAATTCTTTATTTTCAAAAGCCATAGAAACTTTAGAAACTTTAGCTACTTAGCAACCCATTGAGTGCACAGCGAAGACTGATCAGACTGGGCGGATACCCATGTTGATCTGATCTTTCCCTGGGAGCCCAGTCATTTTGTTGGTTTTGTCATGCGCTGGCTCAGTTATGGTAAAGACTGTTTAAATCAGCAGACCGATTACCTTCGAACCCACTGGCGCAGTGGCTCATTTACTAGAGCGTCCGGATTGCGTCCGGATTGCGTCCGGGAGGTTGTGGGTTAGATCCCCGGCCGAGTCATACCAAAGACTTTCAAAATGGTATTAGCTTCTCTTTCGTTTGCGCTCGCATCGAGAAAGCGGAACTGGTCGGTCCGGTGTCAGAAAAATGTGACTGGAGGGAATGTTACGTCATGTGTCTGAGGTGTGATATGTCAGTAAGGCGGCACTCGTAAAGTGAGCCTTGAGCTCCCTGTCACATCCAGACACCGTCGCGATATAACTGAAAGATTGTTGAAAGCGACATTAAGTCTGAACAAAAAGTAAATAAATAAATAAATAAAAAAAAAACTTTCTTTTTTCGTTTTGAAATCCGTCCGAAGGATCAAAACGTAATGTCATACCCGCGCAACATGAAAAAATCAACAAAATGACATGTGCACCCAGCACACTCAGATCAGCCTGGCATCTGCCTAGTCTGATCAGTTTTTACTGTCTACGCGTAGAAACCTTAGCTCCTTTGCAACCCACTGAGTGCACAGCGAAGACTGATCAGACTGGGCGAATACATTTGTTGATCTGTTTTTCTGCGAACCCAGTCATTTTGTTGGCTTTGTCATGCGCTTCTAACCAGTACCCAAAATCTATGTTTTTGAGCAGAAATAAGAAAAATAATGTATACCCCTGTAAACCCCAGTTTTACTATAAGGGGGTCAAATTATATAGGTATGTTTTCGTGATGATCTGGATCTACACTGTTTGAAGATGTAGTCATTTTGGTCTATAGGGCTGGAAGGGTTAAATGTGTGGACGTATGGACCGACGTATGGACGTATGGATGTGTGGGCGTTTCGATATATGGACGTAAAAGTGGATGTATAGACGTCACCGTTGCTCAAATTTTAGCATGAGTACTGTAAAGTGTTATGGTGCCTGAACATTGAAAGTAATTACGGTATTTGTTTTGACCACCCTTTCTTCTACTATGCAAATGTATAGATTGCACACTACATTAGAAGTCCTTTAATGCCGTGGAGAATAGTGAAGTGGTGCGACTTCGTCGGCCGAATATAATCAACAGCAAGTACCTGTTGGTTCATTGGTCGACGATTTGGTTAGTAAGAAGAAAGTCACGTGACAAGTGTGAAGCGCGCCTCAAACCTACTTCCATTCTAGACACCACAGAGATAAGACGTGTTTAAAGAGAGATCTCTCAGCAGTAAAAGACAGAAGACAAAAAGGTAATTTTATAATTACTTTAATGGTGGCAGCGAAACATCCGTCCCAACGCCTAAAGACCATACTTGTGCTAAAATAAAATACCAGGCAAGAAGTTTCAAAAAACGAAACTAGAAAACTGGTTCTCGTCTTCCCGTCTGCCAAATAGCATTATTAGCGGAATCAACCCTCTCTGCGGATGTCAGGTCTGTTTGCAGTCATTCCGAAGAAAAACTGACTGTGTGTTGACTGAAGATACTGGAAAAAATTGAAATTTTGCACCGAAAATGTTTCACCACGTGGCATTTTTGGCGCCAGATCAGCCGACATTTTTCGTGCAAATTAAACAACTAAAAGTTGTATTTCTATATTTTCTAAGTCCAGTTTCAATACTGAAATATTCTGAATAATTTTTCTGAGGGGTTTTTGTATAAAAAAGGGGATAGAAACTTTGAAAACTTGGAAAAAAATATTTAAAAATATTTCGGAAGCTCCTTTGAAAACAGTTTACACTGTTCAATACAATAAATCTCCAGATAAGGGAGATTCATAACATTTGGAGATTAAAAAGAGAGCGAAAACAGAGATTTCTAGTGGAATTTTGTACCAAAAAAGGGTATAGAACTACTTGGGATGTTTCTTTCCAATTCTTTCCATAGGTTACAGTTTGAAATGTTTTATAAAAAATAAAACACCAAAAGGAGCAAATACCAGACTCCATTTTCAGCAAACTAAAAGTCCGTTACATCGAAAGAGTCTAGCATTTAAAAAAAAATAGAAAGAAAATCTTGAATTATACTGTTTCTGTATTGTAGAAGTAGCCTTTTTCTTGCTAGAGGAAGTGCAAAACTGTAAAGAATATTTTAAATAAACCAAGTTATCTTTTTTGACTTTTTCTTTGCAACAAATTGATTAAACATGTCTAAGCAAATAATATACTTGAATTTGCGAGTGCAGAGGAATTGCAACTAATTCCTAATGTTGGACCAATGATTGCTGATGCCATTATTGCATTGCGGACTCTAGGGGTAGTCTTGATCAGGGTACATTGGAAACTTTCATGCGCACAAAGTTAGACGGTGCAGTTTTACGTATTCTGGATTTTTCCCCCTAACATCAGTTTGCCAGTGAGAAGGCCCTAAGCTACATCCGGATATAGAGCTGAGGAAGAGGGGCTAGGTAGTGTGCACACATTTGGTCGTTTCCAGCATAGTGACCAGATGGAATCTAGCCAGTATCGTCTGAAGGGCCCAGATCAGACGAATTCAGCACATGGCCAGAGTGGTGTTAGGGAATAAAGTAAAAGCAGAAATGTACTTATCAGTTCATTGTCAAAAAAGACAATGACAAAGCAGACGAGTGAGGACTCTCACGTACATTTTGAAGACGTAAAGCCAAATATCCCTGATTTTGATTATATGTCATTGTGGGAAAGTTTTAAAAAGGAGTACATCCCACAGGCAACTAGCTCTCCTATAAAGCAAGTTTTCTCATGCAAGAAAAACAAAGGGAGAAAACTGTGCCCAAAGAGCCTGAGCCAAGTAGTGTAGAGGATGAGCAGATTGCTCAGCTTCTACAAATTGGGACGCAGGCTGACGAGCAATTACTGAAGCTCTTGCAAAAGAAAAAAAAAAACAAGAGGCGCAAGGGGCTATTCCTTAAAAGTCCACAGCTAAAAAGACAGCTTCACCTCAGTTAATACTGAGTCTTCCAGTACGGGTTCCTCATCAGACTCTGATGAAGAAATTTATGAGCCCCATAAACATAAAAAAAAAATATCAGACTAAATCACACCCTTGTAGCAGTAATGAGTCTAATTCAGATTCTGATGAGGAGACTTGTGCTAGACAAAAAAAGTCTAGATAGGTTAAAGAGAACAGCAAGTCTAAAAAATCTCATCAGTCTGAGACCTCTGGTACAAGTGGTGTGTCTGATAATGAGGCTTATAAAAAGCAAAAATCTTAGAAGTCCGGATCTGATGAGGAGACTCATAAAAAACATACGAAAAAAATAAGAAATCTAGGTCTTCCATCATAAGGCAATTACCAAGAAACCTGACATATGATGGCAAGGGTAGTTGGATGGCATTCAAAGAAAAGTTCACCCGCTGTGCAAAAACTTGCGAGTGGACTAAAAAGGAATGCTTGAACTACCTTTGCTGGTGTTTAACCGAAAAAGCTTCAGATTTGTATGCTTTATTGATGGAAACTAGTGACCGTTTGACATATTCCCGTCTTCTAAGATGACTTGAATAACGTTTTGGGATAAAAGAGTTGGATGAAACTGCTCAGCACCGATTCCAACAAGCTACCCAGAACGTCAGAGAGTCCTTAGAGGACTGGTCTGACAGAAGTATGACAGTTCAAGCATTTAAGACTTTGCCAGAGAGGTATGCCAGAAAGCAAGCAGTTTCAAGGTTCTGTGAGGGCTTACTGGAATGCTGGACAAGGAAGTTGGGCTGTCAGTTTCTGTGGAAGAACAAGAGCACAATAGAAATAGCTATAAATAAGGTACGACAGTACCAACATGTACACTCTTCTGTATAAGGCAAATCCGGGAAACGGGATAAAAGAAGCGCCATAAGAGAGGAAAAGCAAATTTCTGTCAAAGCGGTACAGGAATTTGCGTCTCAGGGCTCTGACGTAAAGTCTCGCAGAGGGGCGAGCGCAGGTACTAGTCAAAACTCTTTGGCAGAAATAGTACAAGATTTGGCTAAACAGATAGAGATACTCAATAAGAAAATCTCTGGCCCACAATTCCGTGTAACTCCAGAAAAAGTGGGGACTTGTTTCAACAGTGGGGTCAGAGGTCATTTTAAGAAAGACCATTTTAAGGTCATTTTAAGAAAGACTGTCACGACTTAAAACCCAGACAAGAATCTGGCAAGGATTTAAATGGGAAAGGATCGGGGAAGAAGGCCAACCCCCGATCCTACCGCAGATAGGCCAACAAAATATAACCAAGCAATCTCCAACTAAGAAGTACCCAAAATTAAAGGTAAATACCAACATAATCAAACCAACCTCTCCAATTTAAGAAACTGTTCCACAGAAGCCATTTAGACAGGTGTCGAGTCTAAGATTAAAGGTATTCCGTCTGTGTCTGCAAAAGCAGGCTCAAACCTGAATACTGGTCTATGACTCCCGCGCTGGAAGAGAACATCAAATATGTCGAGTCTACGATTAAAGGTATTCCGTCTGTGTCTGCAAAAACAGGCTCAAACTTGAATACTGTGTCTATGACTCAGACAAGAAAGAACAACACGGGTGATGAGTCTAAGATTAAAGGTATTCCATCTGTGTCTGCAAAAGCAGGCTCAAACCTGAATATTGTGTCTATGACTCCTACTCTGAAGTCGAAAAACACTAAAGAGGTTCCCTTGCAACAATCTAAATCTAGAATAGCAGCCAGATTTGACCTCCAAGAAAGCAAGATGTTGCAAGAGATAAAATCTGTCTTGCCAGAATAGGGCAATTTAGAATAAGAATGTGTGACATTATTTAAACTGCAGTCTGTGTCCCAGTTTAACCTAGAAGTCCAAGTAGCAGAGAAGACGGTAGATGCTGTGGTGGATTCAGGGGCCCCATCACAAAAACACGCCTATATAATTTTGACCCCCTTAAACCCCACTTTTATATAGTAAAACTGGGGTTTACAGGGGTATATATTATTTTTGTTATTTCTGCTCAAAACATAGATTGTGGGTACTCGTTAGAACCGCCTCGACGAGGCGGTTCTAACGAGTACCCACAATCTATGTTTTGAGCAGAAATATGAAAAATATCAGAATTTTTTATCTGAAAAATTGCCATTTTTGGTGGTAAAATTTTCAGTGTATTTGAATAGGCGTGTTTTCTTAATGCAGGTTTCAATCATCTCAGAAAAGCTGTACAACTCTTTACAAAATCCTCCTAAGAAGCTGAGGACTGTTAAACTACAGACAGCGGCTAAGCAGCTTTCTATACCAGTCAAGCTTAAGATAGGCGACCAATGGTACACAGAAAAAATACACGTGGCTCCTATTCAACAGGATATGTTGTTAGGCTTTGGCATTCTTGTTCACCGAGGAAAATCCATTATAGACATGGCCCAAGGTACTCTTATGTTTGATGGCCAGATTCTTAATCTTAATATTGAGAACAGTCGTGGTGCACCATAAATAGCCAAGATAACTCTCTTAAAAAAGACAAGTTATTCCACCCAACTCAGTGGAGCGTGTAAAGTGCCATTTGCAGAGGGAGATGCCAGATTATATTATAGAACCTGTTGAGGATGCGAAGATGCTTCAATTTTAAACCATACTCTCTTAGCCTTAAAAACACCCCTGATAAGTTCTGAAGGTGTTCCTCAAAACTACTCCCTAAGACGAGCATGTCATCTAGGAAAGCAGGAAGTTTCACTCGTCAGTACTGGTATTATTTGTAGTACGCCCGTTTACGGTTAGAACTAATCATGCTAATCTCACCTGGCTTATGCGGTTTAAAAATCCAGAAGATCAGCTTGCTAGGTGGATGGAAGAATTATCTCAGTATAACATGATATTGAAGCATAGGCCTGGGGCTAGACATGGGAATGCGGATGCTTTGAATCGCATTCCTGGGTCTAGAGAATATTGCGAGGCCTTTAAGCTTGTGGTGAAACCTAGTGATCTGACTTGTGGCGGCTGTGACTACTGCACAAGGGCTGACAGGAATAGGGACAGTTTTGCTAGGATGGTAAACTGCACAGTAACAATGGCATCATAAGGGGTGCATAGGATCATAGTTACCGATGATGGATGCACAAAGGGTGCAATCTCACTCAAATAAATCTATATCGCTATCCTAACAATGAGCTCGGACAGTGAATCACGAAAGCGTGAACAGGAAGCGCCTTCGTGGGTATCGCCATCAATGAAGAAGGTGAACTCTGTTTCCGGTTTTGTTACATTTGATGATGAAGCTGATGCTGAAGATTCTTTTTTGCATGATATTGCCTCTGTTTTTGAGAAGAAAAGTTTTATCGATCAAGTAACGCCCCCTTTGAACGCGCGATAATGGAGCCAATTATAACAGCAGCCATAAATGAAGCGGTGACTCAGGCGGTTACCCAACTGGAACAGAGGCTTATTAAGCCACTTAAACTTAAAATCAAGGAATCAGAAGAAATTATTAAGCAAAAATAGGAGTTGTTGGCTCAAAAAAAATGAGCGCATTGCTACGTTAGAACGTAACCAGGCGTCAAATAAGAACGAAATTTCCGAACTTCGTAATAATATGCGCCAGCTGAGGAATCAAATAGACGATGTTGAACAGTACGGTAGACACACATCTGTCAGGATACATAATGTCCTCTGTGACTCATCAGACGACTGTGTCGACGCTGTTCTGGATGTACTACGTAATAAAATGAAGGTCGACGTTCGAGCTGAAGACATCGATCGTTGTCGTCCGGTAGGGAAGCCGAATAATAAAAACATTAAGCCCATCATTGTGAAATTTAAATCCTATGACACTAAACATGCTGTATACAAGGCCAAGTCCAATCTTAAAGGAAATTCCGAGAAAATATTTGTTATGGAAGACCTTACTAAACGGAACCATAAAATGGTAACTACACTGCTTCAGAGGATGAAGGCTGGTTTAATTCATACATTTTGGACTGTATATGGTAAGATATATCATAAACTGTCCGAGGGGAATAAACCACAGCGTGCGTTGCCGCACTCTGACATTGTGAAGCCTTTGTCAGAGCCTGGCCCCTCGGCTGTGCCTCCTTCCCCTCCCCGGTCTCCTCCTACAGCGGTGGTTACCTCTGACTGAACGATGAAAATATAACCATTTAAATACCAGAAGCGTCTAGCAGACGTCCTTTTAAAAGTTTTTATGCCCCCGCATCGGATGATGCTGGGGGCATATAGTTTTAGGTTTTCCGTACGTGCGTACGAGTGTACGTCCGTCTGTACGAATGAGCGTACGTACGTACGTAAATACATACGTACGTGATCCTGTTAGACTTAGGTTAAGGCATTTGTACCAGATAGAATTTTGCTGTTTTATAGTCAGGTACCCCACAGCGGGGGCATCTGTGTACTATGGACACATTTCTATTTTTTTTTTTTTTTGCTCTACTTTTCAGTGAAAATGGGGCCTGGCGTTGCATGTGAGTAGCCTGAGGGTAGACCATTCACATGCGGGACAAGGCCTTG
>OZ024828.1:44413737-44423029 GCA_964016985.1 Anodontia alba | reverse complement strand
AACGTAATTCTGTTTAAAAAGTACTATTCAGCATTTTTTTTCCCTGGAAAGTTGTTTTGCTCGATCTCATGATGTTACTTGTTCTTTTTTGTATATGTTTATATTGTTATTTACTTTGCTGTTTAGACTCTGCTTGTCTCATGTGCCCGTCTACTGAGGTGGTTGTTTCATATGCACAGCAGTCCATTATAACTTGTCACAGACCTTCTGTCATCAAATGGATTCAATCTGTCTACTGAATGGGTAATAGTTTATCTCAATGGCGGGTGACAGTGGGTGTGTTCTATAACAGATGTCATAGGTCAATGCTATCACGTAAGGTAAGCATTAACTGTACAATCAATTTTAATTTTTCTCATTTTTTATTCAAGATAATGCAAACATTACTTTCTCAAGCTACTGTCGTAAAAACAAGGGTTTTGAATGAATACTGTTACTGCATATTGATTCTTTTGTTATTGATTCTATCAGGTGACGTTGAATCTAATCCTGGACCCATCGAATTAAAACATAGTTTGTCCGTATTACATGCTAATACTCGAAGCATTTGGAATAAACTAAATTACATAAAAGATAAGTTTCTTGATTATGATGTACTCTGTTTCACTGAAACTCATCTTTATGTAAATATCTCGACTGAAGAATCGCTTTTGATTCAAAATTATGATTCGCCTTACAAAAAAGACAGGACTAATCACGGAGGGGACTTATTGGTTTGTTTGTGTTGCGGTTTTACGGCCCAGTCAACCCAATGGGGTCATGTCGAGCGCGGTCAGTTTACCTAACCACACGTTTACTGGGCAGGCTTAGTCCTCTAAGCGGTTAACCTGTATTGTGCACATTCTTTCGCCAGAAACTGACAACTGCCCTTCTTGAATCAGCGGAAGGGAGAGAAAAACCGTAGAAAATATTTCTTGATCAATCTCCACGAAAGAATGTTGCCGACCTCGGCGGGGGTTGAACCCGCGACCTCCTGATCTCCAGTCGGACGGCGCATCCAAATGAGCCACCGAGGCCGGCGGGCTTATTGGTATATATTAATAGTAACTTAGTACAAGAAAGATATATGAACTTGAACAGTTCTGGGATGAGTGCATCTGGTTTAAAATTAAACAAAAGAGTAGCATGTGTTTAATAGGGTTGTTTTATAGTCCAAGGACTAGTGATAGAAATTTCTTTGAGAGATTAAATCAAAATCTGGAAAAGGCCACGGAATTTACAAAAAAAAAAAAAATGTAATCGTTCTTGGGGATCCAAATGAGGACTTATTACTTGCAAATAATTATAATAAAAAAACAACAACAAAAAACGTAATGCTTGTTAATTCGATGCAAAATGTGATTAATGAACCAACACGGGGAAGAGCATTACTGGACCCTATTATAGTAAATTTTGATCAAATTGTACTTGACTGTGAGGTTTTGTCGATTCCTTCTGCAGTAAGTGATCATAATGCTACATACATTGAGATTCCTTTTGAATATAATGTCCGAAATATCTTCAAAAGGAAAGTATGGCTGTATAAATATGCACATTATACAGAGTAAGAAAACAAAATAAATAACCATGATTGGAATTGTTTCTATACGCTGCCTCTAGATCAGGCTGTTGAATATTTTAATACAACATTTTTAAATTATGTCCACGAATGTATACCTTCGAAAGAAGTAACAGTAAGGAGTGATGATAAGCCATGGCATGATAATGAAATTTATAAATTCTCCAGGAAAAGAGATAGATTGAAAACGACTGCGGTTACAAGTAAACGCCCTGAAGACTGGCGTAAATATAAAACGGTTAGAAATAAAGTAAATAACACGAAAAAAATTACGAAAGAAAGATTTTACAATAATTTGGAACACACTTTCACTGAAAAATTTAGTCAAAATAAAAGGGATTTTTGGAAATTAACTCGATATTTTATTACATCAAATACTACATCAGCATCTATTCCTCCACTTCATTCCACTGATGAAAATGGTGATATTAAAATGTATACAACTGGTAAAGAAGAGACTGACTGTTTGAATGACTATTTTAGATCAATATCATGGATATGTGACGAAAACGTACAGTTACCAGAGTTTCAAAACCTTACTAATAGTACTTTACAAGATATCACTATTTCTGAAAATGAGGTCAAGGATATTCTGTCTACTCTGAATGTGAATAAGGCGTCTGGTCCAGATTCGATAAGTCATAAAATGCTTAAATACGTTTCGAATGCAGTATCAAAACCCCTTAAAATATTGTTTAATCGCACACTTGCTGAAAGTCATTTTCCTGAGCCTTGGAAGCTAAATAATGTGGTCTCTTTGTATAAAAAAGGTGCAAAAATCAGACCCTGCAAACTATAGACCGGTTTCTCTATCAAGTGCAGTTGCTAAAGTAATGGAAAGGGTAGTTTTCAAAAATATGTATAATTATCTGAAAGATAATAAGTTATTGTATAAATATCAGTCAGGATTTATTCCTGGCCATTCAACGTCATTTCAACTTATAATTATTTACCATCATATATGTCAGACTTTTGATAATAAACAGATTTCATGCATGGTATTTTGTGACATTTCAAAAGCGGTTGATCACGTGTGGGACAAAGGGTTGTTATTTAAATTAAAGCAGAATGGAATTGAAGGCGCATTGCTTTAATAGTTATCAAGTTATTTGTCTAACAGGAAACAATGTGTTGCCTAAATTCTTCCTTCTCTGAAATCAAGGATGTTTTGGCTGGCGTTCCCCAGGGATCTGTCCTAGGGCCTCTCCGTTTTCTGATATATGTAAATGATATAGCAGAGCAATTGTTAAGTTTGACTAGATTGTATGCCGATGACAGTTCTCTTTTTGTATCAGCTTCTATATTAGGGATGTTGAAGGAATTTTAAACCATGATCTTGCTATTATTTGTAAATGGGCAAAATAATGGTTGATTAATTTTAATCTTAATAAAACAGTAGCAGTATTGTTTTCATTAATGAAGCTAGGAGTGCCTCCAAATTTAATATTTGATGGTGTTCCAATTCAATTTGTTGGTAACCAAAAACATTTAGGGATAACTCTCAATGAAAAAGGTAAATGGTATGATCACATTGAAAAAGTATTATCATCGGCATCAAAAGTAATAGGTATTATGAGAAAATTAAAGTACAAGTTTAGTTATCACTCTCTAAATCAAATTTATATTTCCTATGTAAGACCGATTTTAGAGTATTCTTCAATTGTGTGGGATAATTGCACGACTGAGCAAGCAAGATCTCTTGAAAAGTTGCAAAATGAAGCTGCTGGTATCGTGACGGGTCTTACAAGGCCTGTCTCTTTGGAAAGGTTATACAATGAATGTAATTGGGATTCTTTAGCACTAAGGAGATATAACCAGAAACTAAAATTCATGTACAAAGCAACGTATGGTATGGTTCCGTCTTATATTGTGGATTTAATACCTCAATTAGTCGGTGAGACATCTCGTTACGATTTAAGAAATAGTAGTGATATCACTATACTACATCAGAGAAATACAATTTTTCAAAACTCTTGTATTCCATCGTCTGTTAGAGCATGGAATAGCATCGACGACCAGTATCGTAATTGTCAAACATACGGATCTTTTTGCTACAAAATTAAAAATGATTTAAACTTTTCTGTTAAAATTCCAAATTATTATCATGAAGGAAACCATAAACTCGCCACACTACACTGTAGACTACGTAATAGATGCAGTGATTTGCATGCTGACTTGTTTTATAATCATCTTAGTGACAATGTGATTGGCAACATGAGATTGAAGATGCAGAACATTTTATCTTTAGATACAATAGATATGAGCATGAAAGAGTTTTATAAAATACGACCGTTTCTTCCCCTTAGTGTTTCTGGTGCTCTTAATGGCAAAAGAAACTTGTCTGAAGACGACAATTCAGTTCTGTTCGAAGCCATACAAACATATATTAAAGACACTAGACACTTTAATGATAATTAATGCTTACTTCATACTGTTTTCTTTCATCTCTTTCAGGTCAGACCAACCACCATATGACTTTGCAGTTGAAACACTCGGTTGGATGGGACATGAGAGGAGGCAGAGTTTGAACAGTTTATTTATTTTTATTTATTTTATATTATTTATTTATTTATTATTTTTTTTTTTAATCATACTTAAGAAATGAAATGAATTGTTCTAATTTTTCTGCCATGTTGGTTGTAATATAAACTATTTCTAGGGAAAGGGTTGTAACTAATGTTGGAAGAACTTGTAGCCCAACCCCATTGTTTGTACTGTTATTTGTACAAAAGGCAATGAAATATGTTTATACTATACTAGATCTCGTCATTCCCGAGGGATTGAGAGCGGACGCTATTCGGTTGAGCCATGATCTGCCATCTGCAGGTCACCAAGGAGTGGCTGGAACAAAAGCCCGAATGAAGGAGATGTTCTATTGGTATGGAATGGGTAAGGCTGTTGCAGAGTATGTTGCTTCATGCGATGTCTGTAGGCGTAGTATGGCAAGACACCCATGAAGGACTATCAAGCAGGAGCTCCCATGGAAAGGGTCCATATCGATTTCCTTGGACCATTGCCAAAAACGCCAAGGGGTAATGAACATATCCTCATGATGGTGGAAATGGGTAGAATGTGTGCCACTTCCATCACAGACGGCGGAAGTCACAGCAAAAGCGGCTGTGGATAACTTCTTTGTACGGTTGGGTTGTCCGTTCCAAATATGCTCAGATCAAGACCGCAATTTTGAATCGAAATTGTTTGCTGCCTTGTGTGACGCCCTCCAGATCCACAAATCCAGAACCACACCATATAAACTTTCAGCGAACGGCCAAGCGGAAAAATATAACAGGTCGCTAATGGATGCCAATAGATGCTTTATTGGTAAGTCGCAGAATCAGTGGGTTCATTTACAACAAATTGCTGGAGCCCTAAGATCATCTGTTAACCGTAGTACCGGGTACACGGCTAAAAGACTGATGTTAGGAAGGGAAGTAAACCTCCCAGCTCACCTCATGTTCCCTCATCCTGAGACCAAAACAACATACGTATATGAATACGTTGCCAAACTTACAAGTAACACCCAGAAAACTCATGACACAGCCAGGAAAACACTCAAAACTTCTCTTCACCGAATGAAGAGAAATTATGACCTACCAATACCAGAAAGATCCTAGGAGGAAGGTGATCTAGTATATTTGCTGGATACGGCTAGTGTCGAAGGAAAATGTAGAAAGCTTTCCCCACCTTGGAAGGGCCCGGCCGTAATAACTAAGAAGGTCTCAGCGTCCCTTTTCAGAGTAAAATTGAAAAATTCCATTTTTGTCGTCAATCATGATAGAGTTAAACCATGCAGTGACAGAAAGGTACCGACACAAATCATGAAATGGAAATCGAGCCCAGATGTTGTTCTCCCTGACGAGGGCGCTGATGAGGCTTATTGTCTATGTCGTACACCCTGGCAGGGATGTTTCATGATCCAATGTGACTATTGTGATAACTGGTACCACGGATACTGCGTCAACATAACGGCGACAGATGCATTGGAGATAGACAGGTACAAATGTTGTTTATGTTAGAATAAACCTTCATAAGCAACATTGTATGCAACCTCTGTTTATCATTGCAGTCATGGCTAACCTTACAAAAAGGGACATTTTAGAGGAGATCAGGGAGGCGGATGAAACATATCGATTAGTGCCGTCCGGACTTTGTGGAGCGGTTGATGGTCAGTCCAAGAATGTCGACGGCGGCTCAAGTTGAAGCCCTCTTGGATCAAGTAGAGACTGCTAGAAGTAAAGGGAGGAAGGAATGGCTCAAACAAGTAGCCAAAGATTCCCAGGCTCTTCAATTCATAGCGGGGCATGGATTAACTCCAACATTTATGACCTTGGGGGAGAGAAGAAGAAACCGTGGTCAGCAAGATGTGTGTGTGCGGGTAGGGACATTTCTTATTTCTAACTAACTTCTAACTTCTTACTTATAACTTATAACTTCTTACTTCTACCTTCTAACTTCTTACTTCTAACTTCTAACTTCTTACTTCTAACTTCTTACTTCTAACTTCTAACTTCTTACTTCTAACTTCTAACTTCCGTGTTATACGTATGTATGTATGAACGTACGTACGTACGTACGTACGTACGTACGTACGTACGTACGTACGTACGTACGTACGTATGTATGTATGTATGTATGTATGTATGTATGTATGAGGTTTGTATTTATGTATGCGTGTATGCATGTGTGTGTATGTATGTCTGTGTGTTTGTGTGTTTGTGTATGTGTGTTTGTGTGTGTGTGTGTGTGTGTGAGAGAAAGAGACAGAGAGAGAGAGAGAGACTCCGGTAGAGACATCATTTCTGATAAAACCAAGTACATGCACAGCGAAGACTCAGACAAGCTTGTATATCTGAGTAGTCTGATCAGTCTACATTTGCGTATATGGGTAATGAAAACAATACGCCTTTATGTTACTAGTGACCTCTCATCAGATTGGACAGACTGATCAGAGTAATTGCTGTGCATATATTTTATTATTATTATTATTATTATTATTATCATTATTATTATTATTATTATATTTGGAAATGATATGTCCCGATGGTTGTTGCATTTTTAAAACCATAGTATTTTTTAATGGGCCTTGCCGTGAGGGAACCTACATATTGCATATATAAATAACTAAGGCACAGATCATGTTGCGCATCCGCGCAGTCTGATCTGTGTCATATTGTTTGGTATGTATGTATGTATGTATGTATATGTGCGCGTGTGTGTGCTTGCGAATGTGTGAGTGCGGGAAGGGACATTTCTTATTTCTAACTTCTAACTTCTAACTTCTTACTTCTAATTTCTAACTTCTTACTTCTAACTTCTTACTTCTAACTTCTAACTTCTTACTTCTAACTTCTAACTTCTTAATTCTAACTTCTTACTTCTAACTTCTTACTTCTAACTTCTAAGTTCCATGTTGTATGTATGTATGTATGTATGAACGTACGTACGTACGTATGTATGTATGTATGTATTTATGTATGTAAGTTTGTATTTATGTATGTATGTATGTATGTATGTATGCATGTGTGTGTGTATGTATGTCTGTGTGAGTGTGTGTAGTGTATGTGTTTGTGTGTGTGTGTGTGAGAGAGAGAGACAGAGAGAGAGAGAGAGAGTCCGGTAGGGACATCATTTCTGACAAAACCAAGTACATGCACAGCGAAGACTCAGACAAGCTTGTATATCTGAGTAGTCTGATCAGTCTACATTTTATGATCAGTGTCATTTGTTTGGCGAGTATGTAGGTATGTATGTATGTATGTATGTATGTATGTATGTATGTGCATGTGTGCGTGTGTGTGTGCATGCGTATGTGTGTGTGTGGGTAGGGACATTTCTTATTTCTAAATTCTAACTTTTTACTTCTAACTTATAACGTCTTACTTCTACCTTCTAACTTCTTACTTCTAACTTCTAACTTCTTACTTCTAACTTCTTACTTCTAACTTCTTACTTCTAACTTCTTACTTCTAAGTTCCATGTTGTATGTATGAACGTACGTATGTACGTACGTATGTATGTATGTATGTATGTATGTATGTAAGTTTGTATTTATGTATGTATGTATGTATGTATGCATGTGTGTGTGTATGTATGTCTGTGTGTGTGTGTGTGTGTGTGTGTGTGTGTGTGTGTGTGTGTGTGTGTGTGTGTGTGTGTGTGTGTGTGTGTGTAGTGTATGTGTTTGTGTGTGTGTGTGTGAGAGAGACAGAGAGAGAGAGAGAGAGAGTCCGGTAGGGACATCATTTCTGACAAAACCAAGTACATGCACAGCGAAGACTCAGACAAGCTTGTATATCTGAGTAGTCTGATCAGTCTACATTTGCGCTATATGGGTAATGAACACAATACGTCTTTAAATTATTACTGACCTCTCATCAGATTGGACAGACTTATCCGAGTAATTGCTATGCATATATTGTATTATTATTATTATTATTGGAAATGATATACACCGGTGGTTGTTGCAATTTAAAAACATAGTAATTTTTATGGGCCTTGCCGTGAGAGAACCTACATTTTGCATATTTGAATAACTAAGGCACAGATCATGCTGCGCATCCGCGCAGTCTGATCAGTGTCATTTGTTTGGCGTGTATGTATGTATGTGTGTGCATGTGTGCGTGTGTGTGTGCATGCGTATGTGTGTGCGCGTGTAGGGACATTTCTTATTACTAACTTCTAACTTCTAAATTCTTACTTCTAACTTCTAACTTCTTACTTCTAACTTCTGACGTCTAACTTCTTACTTCTAACTTCTTACTTCTAACTTCAAACTTCCATGTTGTATGTATGTATGAACGTACGTACATACATAGGTACGTACGTACGTACGTACGTACGTACGTACGTACGTATGTATGTATGTATGTATGTATGTATGTATGGTTTGTATTTATGTATGTATGTATGCATGTGTGTGTGTATATATGTCTGTGTGTGTGTGTGTGTGTGTGTGTGTGTGTGTGTGTGTGTGTGTGTGTGTTTGTGTGTGTGTGTGAGACAGAGAGAGAGAGCGCTGTAGGGACATCATTTCTGACAAAACCCAAGTACATGCACAGCGAAGAATCAGAAAAGCTTGTATATCTGAGTCTGAGTCTGATCAGTCTACATTTGCGCTATATGGGTAATGAACATAATACGTCTTTAAGTTATTAATGACCTCTCATCAGATTGGACAGACTGATCCGAGTACTTGCTACGCATATATTTTATTATTATTATTTTTATGATTATCATTATTATTATTATTATTATTATTATTATATTTGGAAATGATATGCCCCGATAGTTGTTGCAATTTAAAAACATAGTAATTTTTTATGGGCCTTGCCGTGACTTCTAACTTCTAACTTCTTCCTTCTAACTTATAACTTCTTACTTCTACCTTCTAACTTCTTACTTCTACCTTCTAACTTCTTACGTCTAACTTCTAACTTCTTACTTCTAACCTCTTATTTCTAACTTCTAACTTCTTACTTCTAACTTCTAACTTCTAACTTCTTACTTCTAAATTCTAACTTCCATGTTATATGTATGTATGTATGAACGTACGTACGTACGTACGTATGTATGTATGTATGTATGTATGTATGTATGTATGTATGTATGTATGTATGTATGAGGTTTGTATTTATGTATGCGTGTATGCATGTGTGTGTATGTATGTCTGTGTGTTTGTGTGTGTGTGTGTGTGTGAGAGAGAGTGAGACAGAGAGAGAGAGAGAGAGAGAGAGA
>OZ024828.1:44398737-44408737 GCA_964016985.1 Anodontia alba | reverse complement strand
ATAAATTCAGACATTAAGTCCTTTTTAGATGAGAAACAGGTTGAAACTTTGGAAGCTGCAGCTCGACTTGCAGATGATTATGCTTTAACACATAAAGTTTCCTTTATTAATAAGTCAAATCCCTCTAGAAGACCATTTTTCCCACATTCAGGATCCAAACATAGTCCTAGTAATCCACCTGGCAGTCATAGCCAAACATTTACTCCTAAACCCAAATCTTCTGGTGAAAACAAGGATCAAAATCCCTTATCTCAACCAATTTGCAATTATTGCAAAAGGACAGGTCATATTATATCTGAATGTTTACATTTGAAAAGAAAGAAAGAAAAACAAGAGGGGCTTAAACCTAATGGCCTTACCTCTTTACGGTCAAAACCACAGTCATGTGTTAAGGAGGAAGATCCTATCCAGACCGAAAGGCCTGAGATTGATTCTGTTATGGAGATTTATGAACCATTCTTATCAGATGGTTTTGTGTCACTAAATAGTGACTATGCCCAGTCTACCCCAATTAAAATCTTACGAGATACTGGAGCTTCTCAATCCCTTATTTTAGCAGATACTCTGCCTTTTTCTGAGAAGACTTCTTCTGGGACAAGTGTCCTTATTCAGGGTGTAGAGTGTGGATTTGTTAATGTTTCTCTTCATAACATTTATTTATCCTCAGACTTGGTAACTGGTTTAGTGGCTGTTGGTATTCGACCTTCTTTACCTTTTAAAGGTGTTCACTTACTGTTAGGCAATGACTTAGCAGGAGATAAGGTTGTGGTAAACCCACTTTTGACTAACATACCTTGTATTGATCAGCCACCTGATCCCATTGAACAGGAAATCCCTGATCTTTACCCATCTTGTGCCGTTACAAGGGCCATGGCAAAGAAAGCAATACAGAATGATGGGGACATTGATTTAACTGATACCTTTTTGGGTCAGTCTTTTAAACATGAGATTACAAATTCTCTTTCATCCAGCCTGTCTGACAAACAGACGGAGTTACATAACAAGTCAGAGTCCAGTCATTACTCTGCAATATTAAATGACCAAGGTCAAGGTCATGACTTGGTGTCAAGGTCCCACCTTTGTAAGGAACAGCATAATGATCCTGAAATTTTGCCTTTGCTTGAAAGGGCTTTAGATGAGAAAGAAATAGATCAAGTCCCAGTCTGTTTTTATGTCAAAAATGGCATTTTAATGAGAAAATGGCGTCCTCCTGATGTCTCAGCAGAAGACGAGTGGACTGTTAACCACCAAATAGTGGTTCCAAGGGTTTATCGCCCTGAAATTTTGAACTTGGCCCATGACACTCCCATGTCAGGTCATTTAGGTATAAATAAGACCTATCACAAAATTCTTAACCATTTTTACTGGCCAGGGTTAAAATTTGACGTCTCTCAATTTTGTAAATCTTGCCATACTTGTCAGATGGTAGGAAAACCCAACCAGACAATACCAAAAGCTCATTTACAGCCCATACTTGCTTTTGATGAACCTTTTAGCAGAATAATTATTGACTGTGTTGGTCCCTTGCCCAAAACAAAGTCAGGTAATGAATATCTTCTCACTGTAATGTGTGCTTCTACACGTTTCCCAGAAGCCATTCCACTTAGGAATATTAAAACTAAGAACATTGTTAAGGCTTTGGTAAAGTTTTTTACATTTGTAGGTCTCCCAAAGTCTGTTCAGTCAGATCAGGGCTCTAATTTTATGTCTGGAATTTTTCAACAGGTCATGCATGAGTTGGGAATTACTCAATTTAAATCATCACCTTACCATCCTGAAAGTCAAGGTGCCCTTGAAAGATTTCATCAGACACTGAAAAATATGATCAGATCATACTGCTTTGATACTGAAAAAGATTGGGATGAGGGCATCCATTTGTTGTTGTTCGCTGTTAGAGAATCTGTTCAGGAATCTCTTGGTTTCAGCCCATTTGAGCTGGTATTTGGCCACACTGTGCGTGGACCTTTGAAACTTTTGAAAGAGAAATTTCTCTCAAATGATGACAGTTCTCTGAACTTACTTCAGTATGTATCAGATTTTAAAGACAGACTGTCTAGAGCTTGTGAGGCTGCTCGGACCAATCTTAAGTCAGCACAAAGGAAAATGAAACGTTGGTATGATGAAAATGCAAAAGAAAGAAAATTCATGCCTGGAGACAGGGTACTTGCTCTTTTGCCTATTCCTGGCAAACCATTGCAAGCCAGGTATTACGGCCCTTACACTGTAGATAAACAGATAAGTGATGTAAATTACATTGTTAACACTCCTGGGAGACGCAAACAAAAACAATTATGTCATGTTAACATGCTTAAACAATACATAGATAGGGATAGCTTTTCTGTTACACCAATTAGTGTTGTTAGTTCAGTCCCTCAGGAACAAAGTGAAATGAACTCTGAAGACATGAACTTCATCAAATCTGATCCTGCTTCATCAAAACTTCAGAATTCTGACATTCTAAAGGATCTCGACCAGAAACTTCCACACCTAGATCCAGTCCAAAGAAAGGTACTGAAACAGTTAATTCATCAATATGAACACTTATTTCCGGATATTCCTACAAGGACTGACAAAATTGATCATGATGTGAATGTTGAGGACTCACAACCTGTCAAACAACATCCATATAGAATGAACCCAACAAAACAAAAATACCTTAAGGAGGAAATTCAGTATTTGCTGGACAATGATTTCATTGAACAAAGTCAAAGTGAATGGAGTTCACCTTGCATTCTTGTGCCAAAACCTGATGGAACATATCGGATGTGCACCGATTACAGGAAGGTCAATAATTTGAGTAAAACAGATACTTTTCCCATCCCAAGAATGGATGATTGTATTGACAAAATTGGAAATTCAAACTATATAACTAAATTTGATCTTCTGAAAGGATTTTGGCAAATCCCTCTCACAGAAAGAGCTAAAGAGATCTCAGCATTTGTTACTCCTGATGGATTATATCGCTATAAAGTAATGCCTTTCGGAATGAAAAACTCTCCAGCAACATTTCAACGCTTAATCAACACCATAATAGCTGGAATCGAGCATTGCGATGCTTACATCGATGACGCCATCATACACAATGATGAATGGGATCACCATCTTGGAACTATCAAAGTATTCTTTGATAAACTAAGTGAAGCAAAATTGACAATAAACCTTGCTAAAAATGAATTCTGTCATGCAACTTTAACATTTCTAGGACATGTTGTGGGTCATGGTCAGGTTAAACCTATAGAGGCTAATGGTGAAGCTATTTCAAATTTTCCGGTGCCCACATGCAAAAGACAACTGATGAGGTTTCTTGCTATGGCCGGTTATTACAGAAAATTCTGTAATAATTTTTCTGTCATTGCTGAGCCACTGACTAATTTACTTAGTAAAAGAATGAGGTTTAAGTGGACCAGTGATTGTCAGAATGCCTTTGATAAACTGAAAGCTATACTGAGAAGTGAGCCGGTTCTCTTGGCACCAAATTTTAATAAAGAATTCAAGCTAGCAGTGGATGCAAGTGATGTTGGTGCAGGTGGTGTATTGCTGCAAGAGGATGACAATGGTGTGGATCATCCAGTTTGTTACTTTTCCAGAAAGTTTAACAAACATCAAAAGAATTATTCTACAGTAGAGAAAAAATGTTTGTCTCTCATTCTTGCTCTTCAACATCTTGAAGTTTATCTAACGTCTTCATCCTCGCCTATTGTTGTTTTCAGCGATCACAATCCATTGACTTTCATCCATAAGATGAAAAACAAGAATCAGAGGTTGCTCAGATGGAGTCTGTTGTTATAGGAATACAATCTTGACATCAGGCATATCAGAGGAAAAGATAATATTATTCCTGATGCCTTGTCCAGAGCATGATGTCTTGATCTGTGGTTTCCTGTAACTTGCTGTATATAAGATAATAATTGCCTTTATCAGTATTTTATTTTATGATAATTTTATGGCAAAAGAAAGCTTTATTACATAAATCTTTCTTTTCCCGGAAGAGGGGAAGTGTTATATAACAGGGTGTTCAATTGTTTTAAACAACATGTTTACTATGTTTCCATAAATAGCTTTATTTACTATGTTTCCAAAAATAACTTTCTAGAACAACATGTTTACAATAACATGATGTTTACAGCCTTGATTCTGGACTGAGTTATTTTTGGCATGTCATGGAAGATTTAGAAGTTTCCTGAAGGAACCTAGAAAATAAGAGATGCTTGTAGTAAATTCTTTTTCTAGAACGTTCTCTGATATTATATAAGGAGAGAAGAATTTCATCTGGGCATCTTTGTATACTTTCACTGGAAATTATTCTATACTGGATTACTTTACTATTTTATTCATTCTGGACTTAAATTCTGAATTCAGGAACATTAAATTGTGGGATCAGAAACTGATATTCAAAGGATTTGTTTTATAAATTCTCATGGATTATTTCACAGGGACTTTGTGACATAAACTTGAAAGGTACTGTCTACTTACATTCTTTTGTTTTGAATCTTGTCTTATTTTTTGTGGAATAAATATTGTTAATAATTCAAAACTTGTTGCTGGTTTCACTTTCATTTCTTTCTCGTTACGCCTGGCTCGTAACAGTATGTATGTATGTATGTATGTATGTATGTATGTATGTATGTATGTATGTATGTATGTATGTGTGTAAGTTTGTATTTATGTATGTATGTATGTATGTATGTATGTATGCATGTGTGTGTATGTATGTCTGTGTATGTGTTTCTGTGTGTAGTGTATGTGTTTGTGTGTGAGTGTGTGTGTGAGAGAGACAGAGTGAGAGAGAGAGAGAGAGAGAGTCCGGTAGGGACATCATTTCTGACAAAACCAAGTACATGCATAGCGAAGACTCAGACAAGCTTGTATATCTGAGTAGTCTGATCAGTCTACATTTGCGCTATATGGGTAATGAACACAATACGTCTTTAAATTATTACTGACCTCTCATCAGATTGGACAGACTTATCCGAGTAATAGCTATGCATATATTGTATTATTATTACTATTATTATTATTATTATTATTATTGGAAATGATATGCACCGGTGGTTGTTGCAATTTAAAAACATTGTAATTTTTATGGGCCTTACCGTGAGAGAACCTACATATTGCATATTTGAATAACTAAGGCACAGATCATGCTGCGCATCCGCGCAGTCTGATCAGTGTCATTTGTTTGGCGTGTATGTATGTATGTATGTGTGTGCATGTGTGCGTGTGTGTGTGGATGCGTATGTGTGTGTGCTGGTAGGGACATTTCTTATTTCTAACTTCTAAATTCTAATTTCTTACTTCTAACTTCTTACTTCTAACTTCTAACTTCTTACTTCTAACGTCTAACTTCTTACTTCTAACTTCTAACTTCTTACTTCTAAATTTTAACTTCCATGTTTTATGTATGTATGTATGTATGTATGTATGAACGTACGTACATACGTAGGTAGGTTGGTAGGTACGTACGTATGTATGTATGTATGTATGTATGTATGTATGTATGTATGTATGTATGTATGTATGTATGTATGTATGTATGTAGGTTTGTATTTATGTATGTATGTATGCATGTGTGTGTGTATGTATGTCTGTGTGTGTGTGTATGTGTGTATGTGTGTGTGTGTGTGTGTGTGTGTGTGTGTGAGACAGAGAGGGAGAGAGAGTGTGGTAGGGACATCATTTCTGACAAAACCAAGTACATGCACAGCGAAGACTCAGAAAAGCTTTTATTTCTGAGTAGTCGGATCAGTCTACATTTGCGCTATATGGGTAATGAACATAATACGTCTTTAAGTTATTACTGACCTCTCATCAGATTGGACAGACTGATCCGAGTACTTGCTATTCATATATTTTATTATTATTATTTTTATGATTATGATTATTATTATTATTATTATTATATTTGGAAATGATATGCCCCTATAGTTGTTGCAATTTAAAAACATAGTAATATTTTATGGGCCTTGCCGTGAGGAAACCTACAAATTGCATATTTGAATAACTAAGGCACAGATCATGCTGCGCATCCGCGCAGTCTGATCAGTGTCATTTGTTTGGCGTGTATGTATGTATTTATGTATGTATGTATGTATGTGCATGTGTGTGTGTGTGTGTGTGCATGCGTATGTGTGTGTGCGGGTAGGGACATTTCTTATTTCTAACTTCTAACTTCTGACTTCTTACTTCTAACTTCTAACTTCTTACTTCTAACTTCTAATTTCTTAGGGACATTTCTTATTTCTAACTTCTAACTTTTTTTAATATGCGCTATAGGAATAACTTGCATCAACATTGATCCAGTATTTTGTTTTGCTAGTCTGCTTTTGCGTCTGGGTACGGCTGGCCCCGTGGATGCTGGTCCGTGTCTATGCCTTTTCAGTCTGCGCGGTAGCGCAGCCTGGTTGGGTCTATACTATGTTACATATTGGTATCTTGGTATCCTTGCCAACAGCCTAATAACTGGTCAGCCTGCGCGGTTGCGCAGCCTGATTCTTTTATTTTGCTGGCCGGTAATACTTCCTCCTGGAGGTCTGCTGTGCCTGGACCTGTGGTATTTTATCCGTTACGCGGCTGTTCGTTAATTTTGCATGCGCGCCCGGCTAAGGCTCGGATCAGCTTGCGCACCTGCATGGGCTGATCTGAGTCTTCGCTGTGCGCTCTGTAGTAGGCCGGGATCATATGTATACTTTATGCGGCCGGTGGTGACTTTTATCTGGCTGCACGGATGCGCAGGCTGATCTTGGTCTTCGCTTGTCGCATACTTGTGTACTGCGGGAATTGCTGTGCCCCGGATAACTTGCTTTATTGTACATTGCCGCTATTTCTTATGTGACGTAGCTGGCGTGGCGCATCGCATCACGTTACGTTTTCGTGCGCGACGTCATCTATATCTATTGTTTATTACATCCTGAAGAAGCCGTGATGGCGAAACGTTGATGTTAATACATGATAAAGATTATTTCGTGTTGGTGTTGATTTACTGTACCAAATTATTAACTTCTAACTTCTAATTTCTTACTTCTAACTTCTTACTTCTAACTTCTTACTTCTACTTGTAACTTCTTACTTCTAACTTCTTATTTCTAACTTCTTACTTCTTACTTCTAACTTCTAACTTCTTACTTCTATCTTCTAACTTCCATGTTATATGTATGTATGTATGAACGTACGTACGTACGTATGTATGTATGTGTGTGTGAGGTTTGTATTAATGTATGCGTGTGTGCATGTGTGTGTATGCATGTATGTGTGTTTGTGTGTGTGTTTGTGTGTGTGTGTGTGTGTGTGTGAGAGAGACAGAGAGAGAGAGAGAGACAGAGAGAGAGTGCGGTAGGGACATCATTTCTGACAAAACCAAGTACATGCACAGCGAAGACTCAGACAAGCTTGTATATCTGAGTAGTCTGATCAGTTTACATTTGCGCTATATGGGTAATGAAAACAATACGTCTTTAAGTTATTAGTGACCTCTCATCAGATTGGCCAGACTGAATCGAGTAATTGCTATGCATATATCTTATTATTATTATTAATATTATTATCATTATTATTATTATTATTATATTTGGAAATAATATATGTCCCGATGGTTGTTGCATTTTTAAAACCATAGTATTTTTTAATGGGCCTTGCCGTGAGAGAACCTACATATTGCATATATGAATAACTAAGGCACAGATCATGCTGCGCATCCGCGCAGTCTGATCAGTGTCATATTGTTTGGTATGTATGCATGTATGTATGTATGTATCTGTGCGCGTGTGTGTGCTTGAGAATGAGTGAGTGCGGGTAGGGACATTTCTTATTTCTAACTTCTAACTTCTTACTTCTAACTTCTTACTTCTAACTTCTAACTTCTTACTTCTAACTTCTAACTTCTTACTTCTAACTTCTAATTTCTTTTTTCTAACTTCTAACTTCTTACTTCTAACTTCTAAGTTCCATGTTGTATGTGTGTATGTATGAACGTACGTACGTACGTACGTACGTATGTATGTATGTATGTATGTATGTATGCATGCATACGCGTGTGTGTGCTAGGGAATGTGTGTGTGCGGGTAGGGACATTATTTCTAACTTCTAACTTCTAACTTCTTACTTCTCACTTCTAACTTCTTACTTCTTACTTCTAACTTCTTACTTCTAACTTCTAACTTCTTACTTCTAACTTCTAACTTCTTACTTCTAACTTCTTACTTCTAACTTCTAACTTCTTACTTCTAACTTCTTACTTCTAACTTCTAATTTCTCACAAAACCAAGTACATGCACAGCGAAGACTCAGACAAGCTTGTATATCTGAGTAGTCGGATCAGTCTACATTTGCGCTATATGAATAATGAACACAATACGTCCTTAAGTTATTAGTGACCTCTCATCAGATTGGACAGACTTATCTGAGTAATTGCTATGCATATATTGTATTATTATTATTATTATTATTATTATTGGAAATGATATGCCCCGGTGGTTGTTGCAATTTAAAAACATAGTAATTTTTATGGGCCTTACCGCGAGAGAACCTACATATTGCATATTTGAATAACTAAGGCACAGATCATGCTGCGCATCCGCGCAGTCTGATCAGTGTCATTTGTTTGGCGTGTATGTATGTATGTATGTGTGTGCATGTGTGCATGTGTGTGTGCATGCGTATGTGTGTGAGCGGGTAGGGACATTTCTTATTTCTAACTTCTAACTTCTTACTTCTAACTTCTTACTTCTAACTTCTTACTTCTAACTTCTTACTTCTAACTTCTAACTTCAATGTTGTATGTATGTATGTATGTATGAACGTACGCACATACGTAGGTACGTACGTAGGTAGGTAGGTACGTACGTACGTACATATGTATGTATGTATGTATGTATGTATGTATGTAGGTTTGTATTTAAGTATATATGTATGCATGTGTGTGTGTATGTATGTCTCTCTGTGTGTGTGTGTGTGTGTGTGTGTGTGTGTGTGTGTGTGTGTGTGTGTGTGTGTGTGACAGAGAGAGAGAGAGTGCGTTAGAGACATCATTTCTGACAAAACCAAGTACATGCACAGCGAAGACTCAGAAAAGCTTGTATACGAGGGATGTTCGAAATAAATTGCTTATTTCTATCTGGAGACTTCAAATTTCAAGTTAGCCCAAAAGTACTCATTTCATGCCCTCGAAGTACTCCCCGTGGCTAGAAATGCAAAGATTCAGCCGATGTATCCTCTTCTTGAAGGCGTCACGGTACGCTGATTTGGGCACAGTAATAAGGTACTGATGAATGGCAGATCCAAGTGCCTGTCGGGACTGGTATTTCCGCCCAGCAAGGAATGCTTTCAATTTCGGAAACAAAAAGAAATCACATGGGGCAAGGTCGGGGGGGGGGGGGGGGGGAGGCGCGGGGGGGGGGAGGGGGTGAGGCAAAACAGTTACTTTTTCTTTCTTCAAAAACGTCGTAACTATTGCGGAGGTATGAGCTGGGGCATTGTCATGTAGAAGACGGACATGTTTAAAACCAGTGGCAGGGCGTCGTTTCTGATAATACTTTTTCAGTTTCTTCAGTACTACGTCTTTGTAGTACTTTCCGGTGATGCTTTTGCCCTTTTTCACTGGCACTTTTATTGCGACTCCTTCACCAGAGAAGAAGATTGCATACAAAACCTTCTTTGTACTCAAAGAACGTTTGGCAATTATTGGGCGTTTGCTGTGTTTAGTGGCCGAGATCTTATTGCTAACCTTTCTGACGGGCTCAAATAATGGACCCAGGTTTCATCACCTGTGACGACATTGGCAAACTGCTTTTTGTCATATTTTGGAAACATTTGAAGCAGCTTTTTGGCCACTTTAACCCGTTGCCTCTTTCGCTCGTCAGTCAACAGATGTGGCACCCATCTAGCAGAAATCTTTCTGACTTTCAAATGCTTCTTCAAAATAAGGTGAACCGTTGATAGTGATATGCCTACCTTTCGTGCAATATCACGAACTGTAAATCTGGCATCTCCTTCAATGATTTCCTTT